>JALIRH010000004.1:50453114-50901159 GCA_023055505.1 Callipepla californica brunnescens | reverse complement strand
ATATAAATGCTGCACAAACTGTTAAAATCTGCTCTGAGAGTCAATTTTGACTTTCAGGCTCATGAACCATTAATAAAAATCTCCTTACACTCAAATGGCTCTCAAATGCCGTGATAGCGGATTACAAACTCCTAATGGAGATACTGTATGATCAAATATTCTCTAAGCAGCAAAGTCTAACGTACCGGGGGTGGCCAGGCCACCTGATTATCAGCTTATCGGCAAATACTTCTTAGTGTGGGATGTGCCAAAAAGAAAGCATCTTCCTCAGCACAGTCTCTTCCCGTTCTTCATTTAAATACATTTGGAAACAGCATCGTGTGGTCCAGGGGCTGCATGATGACCCGCAGGAAGTCTCTGTAACCTTGCACACAGCTTTATGTGTGCAGCACCAGAGCAGCTGCAGGACTCCACCACCCACAGCAGCTCATAGCCCAAGATGAAGCCACTCTCCCTTTGCTCACAATGTGACACATCGGAGTTCTCAACACCTGGAGCATTTTTCTGAGGTTGCAAGGTCAGGATGTCAACACCAAGAAGTTTCCTATCGATGTGCTTTATTCAAGCTGTGGGTGCCTCATCCCATGGATGGGGTCCTGGGCAACCTGAGCTGGGGAGGGGAGGCACCCAGCACTCAGCAGGAGGTGGGGCTGCAGGGATGTAACGTTCCTTCCTACCTAAGCCATTCTGTGATTCTGTTCACTCAGCACTGATTTTCTGGCTGGGTTTCATTTCACATCCTTCCCTGCACAGAGGGCAGGAGCAGTCCCAGGACCACAGTGCACATCCCAGTAGCCCAGCCCTCCTTGCATCCTCTTTTCCTTTAGAAGCAAACACTTCAGAGTCCAGGTGAACCCCGGTGGGCTGAGAGCTGCATCCCAACAATCCCTGAGCTCCGGCAGCCCTCGGGCTGCATGGCATGCTGCTGGATAATCATGTTCCTCTGCAGCAGGGAAATGCCCGGAGCCAGCTCGCAGGAAGCGTCTGGGATAGCTCCTCAGGCTGATCTGGGGGAGGACATGGCCCCGAGGGCAGCAGAGATGCTGAGGAGCTGCGAACGAGGAGTCGAGATTACAGCGCAGGGAGCTGCCAGGGTGTTTGTTCAGTGTCCCGAGGAGGAGGCAGTGAGGGGTTGGCTTTATTTAACATTTTTATTAGCGATGGGGAAGAGCACGCAGGCAGAATTGTTAAACGTCGAAGCTGGTGAAGGGAGGGACGTGATAGAAAGAGGAGAGTCTGGCAAAAGGGACTGGGAAGAACCATGAAAGCAGCTTGAGGAGTGGAGAACTTCCCTGGCAGAGGGGTACCTGAGGAAACCCTGTCAAAATATGGAGTGACCCAAGAGGAGGTCGAGATGGTGAAGGTACATTTGGTGAATACACCTGGAAAAAAAAAAAAAAAAAACAGTTTGATGTGTTAAAATTAGTTTAATTCACACTGAACATCAGAGCCAAATAAAGGGTGGTGGTGATGCAGTGGCACAGCTGCCCAGGGAGTGGTGGGGTCACTGTCCCTGGAGGTGTTCCAGAGCTGTGGAGATGTGGCACTGGAAGATGTGGGCAGTGGGCACGGTGGGGTGGACTGGGGGATCTTGCAGGTCTCTTCCAACCTGAATGGTTCTGTGATTCTATTTGTTCCTGTCCATAATTACTTAAAATAGAACACAACACATCTATTTCTTAAAACCCCCAGGTTACTCTGCTGTTTCAAGGTTCGATGCAGGACCTTCTTGAGGATGGAGTTTTCCTACTAGGAGGACAATGTCAGCACCCTCAGGGTAACCCAGTCTTGGGAATCATCTTGCAAGAATTTCCTGGAGCATTTGGGACAGCCCTCCTGTGCTTCAGCTCTTTCTTTTTCCTTTGGCTGCCCTCTCTCCTCCTGTGGGGACCAGGGATGCAGTGCCAGCCACTCCAGGTGTGCAAACTGTCCGCCTCCTTTGGCAGGGAGCTCATGGCACTGAGCAGGTATTGCCAGGGTTGAATTAAGCTGCGAAAAAGCTGCCAAAGCTCATTTCTGTCTCCTCACCTCCCACAGCAACAGGGAGAGAGGTGAAGAAGGGGTTGCAGCAGGGAGTTCTGAGTCCCATTCCCTGTGTTTTGTGAGGTGCGTTTCAGGATGGTCCATACACCCCAGTGGATCACAGCTGTGATCTGTTGATCACAAAAGATCTGTTGCAAGTCTGTTATGTTGTAAGCGGTAGTGGCAAATTACTGCAAAATTAGTAATAAAGAGTGCTGGAGCTACGTGGGTTTTGCTGGCAACAGCTATGCTGTTGGATGTTGTAGGTCTGTAGGTCTTTCTGTGGCACTACATAGTCTTTATATATCCGAGAGCAAAGTTTCAGTCTCCCTGTATTTATTTAATTAGTTGGATTGATGCGACTGTATTCAAATATTCCCCATTTGTCCAATTTCCTGGGCAAAATTCCCAATTTCTGCCATTTCACCTTCTACCTTGATGGCATCTTTGGCCAGTGAGGTTCTATCAAAGTTCCCCTTGGTGCCATACCATTGTGTCAGACTGCAATAATCAGAGACAGAGGATCAGGGAACACCCTTGGGTGCTCAGGTTCTCCCTGCCTGTAGGCCCTGCTGCATCTGTTGCCCACATACTTGAAACCCTGATGCAGTTGGCAGTCGTGTCCCAGAATGCCAGGACTCATCATGAACAGAAGTGTGGGGTTTTGTGTTGCCCTGCTAAGTGCTGGGTGATCAGCTCATGTCCCAGGGAGTGTACATGATGCAGGAAGGCCATTATGGCTGAGCCATGTGGCTGCTATGCAGATGCCTTCAGTCCCTTTATTGGTTCAACATTTGCACAGATACTGCAGGGAAAATATCTTTCCTGGCCACAACCTTGATTGCTGCAAGATTTTGGTGTCAGGGTGACAAAATGCCCTGAACAGACCCATGCTTGCTGGGCTGGGGATATGGTAGCAGGGCAAAATAAGGGACCTTCCCCCAAAACCATATGCACAGTGCCACATGTGCTCCTCAATGGAGCACGGGGCAAATCAGCCAGCTGTATCTGACACTTGGGCACACTGGAGCAGAGGTATTGAGAATGCATGAGATGGGCTGAGCTGAGTGGGGAGAGGGGGTGTGAGACAAAAATCATCACGATCCCCCCAGCAGCACTGAAAATGCGTAGGTGTCCTGATAATCATGAGAATTTGGTGATGCTCATGAGATCCTTCCAGGGATCTGTGACCCTAACTGTACCTCCAGCCTTTATTAGACAGTGATTAGATACTATATGGAGTCATATTACTCATGGAGATGAGGAGTGGTGTGCTGCTTGTTTTTTATTTGCCTTCAACTCACAGAAATCTGCAAGCAGCTTTACTGATCGACCCAGCAATAGCAGTCTGGGTTTGGAGCTTTCCAATTAAAGCAATTATAAGGCCATCCTTAGGTTTCCAGTGACTTATGCAAGAAACTAAAGACAAGAGGACAAAAGGACAAATGGAGCAGTGAGGTTTCGGGCTGGAATTCAGTCTTCTCTTGGTTTGCATTGAGAGCAATGTGATCGAGTCAACTCTGTGCCTGCGCCAAGAGAAGGGAGGGAGGGGGCTGTCCTGATTAGATCTAATTTCCTACCTGTTTACTGTAGGCATCTGCATAATGATCGCCCCGCAGAGTGGTTAGCATTTTGTAACACCAGTTCCCCAACCCGTTAAAACACAACAAGGCGCAGACTGTTGACAGCAAATCTCCTTTTCCTGATTGCATCCGAGCGGATGTGGCCACTGGGTGCCCCGGCTGCTTGAGGTGGCCGTGAGCCTCCTCCAAATGTCATCAGAGAGATAAATGGAAATTGTTTTATATACAGCACAAAAAAAAAAAAAAAAAGAAAAATTAGAGGGCTGGAAAGGGATCAAAAGGTCTTTTAGAGGTCAATTTCCATTTTAGTTCCTTGTTTGAAGAAACAGATTTCTCCAGTACTGCATATTCCCGGTCCCAATGTCATGGTTTTATGATTTTTTGGTACTAGTAAAACCATGACACCCAGTGCTGGTGTGGATGGCAGCTGGAAGGAGTGGCAACAAGAGGAGAGACAACGGCAACGACTTGGTCCTCCCCACTCCTCGGTACTCATGCTTCACCAGAACTTTCACCAAAGCAAATCTTCGTGTCTCGATTGACGATATGCAGGCTGCAAACGTGGAGGGAAGTTGTGCTTATTTGCAAATCATTTGCTTCTAGTGAGGACACATGAGCGTGCCATTGTTTTGGGAGAGTTTCTTGTCGGCTGAATTACAGAAGAGCAGATAAAGGGGAGGAATGCAAGGCAGACACAACCGCGCTGTTGCCAAAGGGTGGCAGAGGATTGCAAGGTTTGAGTATCCAGGCAGCGAGGTGTCAGCAAACAAACCCAGGCTGGTTTACCTTTCAGCAGATGTGTTCATCGTTTTACTTTGACAAGCAGGGTCACAATGTCCTTCCCCACCTCCCTTTTTTTTTTTCTTTTCTTTTTTCCATCATCTCCCACGTTTGTTTTCACAGGTTGACAGCCATCGAGACAGTCACATGCACTCCTCTGGCTGCTGCGGTGGCAAGCTACGAAGTTATTCTTAATGGCAGCATTTTGTTAGCCTGAGAGACTTGGTCTGTGTGACTGCCCACAGTGATGTGCCAGAAATGCAGCATGGGTGGCAATCACAGCTTGTGACTTGGTGGAGTCCACCATGAACCAGAGAGGAATGCGGCAAAGAAGAGGTCGGTGCCCCACCCAGATTTGGCCACAGGCTGCCTCTGTTTCCTTCCTGTACAAGAATGAAAGCTGCAGCTCTTGGGCGAGATCGTTAGGCTTCAGGGCTCTTTGTTGAGAGAGCCATTTGCTCCATCCATGGAAGTGCTCAAGGCCAGACTGGGTGGAGCCCTGGGCGCTCAAACAGCAATAGAGGAAATGGCCTCAAGTTGCTCCAGGGCAAGTTCAGGTTGGGTGTTTTGAAATACTTTCAAAAAGAGTTGTCAAGCACTGGAACAGGTCTTTCCAGAGACGTGGTGGAGTCACTGACCCTCCAGAAATGTATAGATGTTGTACTGAGAGATGTGGTTTAGTAGGAAATATTGGTGGTTGGTGAGCAGTTGGTTTGGATGATCTTGGAGGTCTTTCCCAACCTTGGTGATTCTTCAGTTCTGTGTGATCTTGTGTCTCATTCAATGGTTGGCAACTCTGTCCATGCAAGGGTTGGAAGTAAATTATCTTTGTGGTCCCTTCTAAAAGACTCAAAGCATTCTATGAATCCATTTACTGGGGGACTGCAAACGTCACCAAATGTAAGTTACTGCTGCCACATCAAAAACTGCTTCCTCCTTGGCAGCTGGAGCTGGTCATTTACAGTTCCATTCCAGAGAAAAGGGGCAGCCCCTGGAAGCCTCTGCATTTTTCCGTCAGCCCCTATCTGCAGAGGATGGAGCAACAGCCTCTCCCTTCTGCTGGAACTGCACTTTGCTTTCTCATTATGCAACCCTTGTATTTTAATAGAAACCTCTTTTTAGGCATTCTCAGAAACAGTTGGTGGGTTTTTTTTTTTCCTTTTTTTTTTTTTCCTCTTTTCCTCCTTCTGTCAAATGACCAACTTAATAATTCACTAGTTGTGCTGGGATTAGCCACTTTGGGCCACACTCTGGATTTCTTATCTTTAATGTACTTCTCGACGACATCTTCTGCACTTAATCCCCTGACAAAACTCCCTTTGATTCTCATGACAGTCGCTCACAGAGATCAAACGCAGAATGCTGCTCTGTCAGGTAGAGCTGGGTGAATAATTTGTGACAAATAATTTACCCACAGACTTTCTCCTCATTTTCTGTGCACAAATTGTGTCCATTTGGTTGAGACTGCTGATGGATTTGTTTCTGGCTGCACAAGCTCGAGTTCAGTGCCTTGCTCATGAGAAAGAGCCTGCAGGTGCACTTAAAGGGCTTCAGCATCTTTGATGCTTTGACCTCGCTCAGCTCCAGCTTTGGTTTTTGGCAGAGCTGAGCCCACCTCACCCCAATGCACGTCCTGATATGCTCAGCACATGTGAGTCATCATGCTATATTTCTGTACCAGATCAGAGGAGCGTGACTTTCTCGAGCTGAGGAGTTGCAGTGCAAATGTTCTCTAATATCAACTTACATTTTCCCGTTTGAGGGATGTGCTGTAATGTGTGTGCCCAGTATGAGTTCTATCACTTTCCCTTACAAGAACATTCTCCAGGAAGCAAGCCAAGGGACGTGCAGACCATTTGACCAAACCTTAATGGTGTCTCTGGGTGTGTTGCAACTGTGCAATCTGGTTATTTTAGGTAGAGAAAAGGTTAGGAATGGGGATTGATTAGGAATAAGCCATAAGAAAATTCTGTATTGATTTATACAGTCGTCATAATTGTAAAGATGGGAATGTTCGAACTTGCAGATCGTGTCAAAGTTATCTCTTTCTTTCTACTTCTCTAATTAAAGGTCTGCAACTCTCAAAAAGCACAAAGGTGGCAACTTTCAGGTCTCCATCTATTTTCCAAACAGCCTTGGTAACGCCTGCGGGGAGCAGAGAGCAGTGCTGCCTTACCAGGGCCCACAGAGACGCTTCATTAACCCAATTAAGCAGGTGGATGGAGAGGGTCTCTCTGATAATTTACACCTTACTAATGAAGTGTGTGACTCTTAATCTCCTCCAAACAAGATACACTCTTGAAACACTGGTGCAAGGAAAGGGGAAATTAATTAGGTGAAAAAACTATGAGATTATAGCAGAGGGATTCCAATGAGGCAACTGTAACATGGCTGGTGATTCATTTGTGCCTGTCTTAAATTAATGGCTGAGCTGTCAAGTAAATAAGACCCAGCATCATTTTGGCTTAAAAGACGTTCTCATCAGATCTAGCATGAGGCACCTGATTCTAGTGCACGGCACACTATTTCCTGCATCCAGCTGTCTGGGTGCACTGCAACCAGCCCAGCCTGAGCAGAACCTTTGGAGCTGCTTTATGCATGTGTTTTCAATACAGCAATGACTTTATGGCACATCAACAGTCTTGTCTGGCCACCAAGTCTGCATTTGGGCTGCAATAGAATGGTGGAGAGGTGGCATGTTGTCACTGAGCAGCCATCCCACCAAACGAACTGAATGCTTAATGTTTGCCTCAGCCCATTGGGAAAAATGAAATGGTGACACAAGCTGTAGCTTTGTATGGTGCTGGGTGAAAGCCTGGAGACAAGCTCTTATGGACACATTAATGGGTGGATCTCTCTTTATCTGTGTGCAGTGCCAATGAGAACGCTGTGCATCAACACTTTTGTAGAACTGACTGGCTCAATGAGCACAACTTCTCATGGCCTCAGTGGTATAGGAAGGCCCTTGCAGGGGTTCCTGTTCTGCTTGCATTTTGCTGGATGGTGCCCAGAAACTGAATGCAATGGCAGTAGGGTTGGATCCTTAAGGTGCCTTCCAACCCAAACCTTTCTATGATTCTGTGATGGGCTCAGGAGCCCACCATTCATCTTGTGGGCATGTATGGTAGCTCGCCTAGAGAATGGAGTCTTCAATGTTTCCAGAGCACGAATGCTACAGAAATGCATTTTATCAGTTCAATTCAATTGATGGGCGCTGAAAGATTCCCGGAGTAGCAGGTCTGAGTAGCTGTAACACTGGAAATTGTATTGTTTTCCTAAAAAATAACTCAATATAACCAAGGATTTCAAAGCTTTTGGCAAACATGAATTAAAGCAGCAATTAATTAAGCTCTGCAGCACTCTTGTTTGATAAACAAGAGATACATTATGATCAGTCAGTATTGCCAACTGCAAACATTCGCTGTGAGTCCAGCTCCCCAAAATTATGGGATTGGCTTTAAAAATCACGAGATTAGAAACCAAAATTGTTGCATTTTCTTTATCCACCATCTGGCTTCTCAGCCTCTAGAGTAAACATGCCTCATGTTTTCAACTACAAGGGCTAGCCACTTACTTACAAACATGAAAACTGGGATCCTTGCACTTCATAGTGTCTCCAACAGCTGAGGCATTGGGAAAGACACTAAAAAATCCTAAGACTCGTTGTGAAATCTGAAGCATTCGCAATAATGATCACTTGCAATTAAAATAGTTTTGGCTCAGCAGCTACTTCTGAATGCATCAAAACAATCTGAGTTCTGCTAGATGAGGAACAGCGAAGATGATCCTTCCTGGTCCAAACTGCAGGAACATATAGGTGGATGAAACACAATTGCAGAGGGAAGATGTCATGGAGTTCTCGCTGTAATTTAGCCAGGGCACGATAGATAAGCACATCGGTACTTGTGAGAACTCTTCTGGGATTATTAATTATTGTAGATGATTGCTCCTGTCTCTCTGGAAGATGATTGCAGGCAGCACTGCAGCATTAGGCCCTGCCTGGGGGTGATAGCTCCGTACCAACACACAGATGTGAATACCACCCCCAGAAAACCCGCTCCCCTGGATGTGCAGCCCTGACAGACAGTGCGTGTCGGGAAAATCCTGTCTCAGGCTGATCCGACTTAGCTTGTGAGACAGGGCCATTTTGGTGGTAGGGCTGGCAGGCACCGCATTACTGTCTGGAGAAGAATTTACGCTGCAGTGGGAATGGCAAATTATCTGGAGGGAAAGTAGCTGCAGAAGGGCCATGGCTGGCCAAAACCAGGAAAACAGATTTCAAACTAATGTAAACAGCTTGGATTTATCACCGGGTTTGCAGGTTCAAAAATAAATATCACCGTTTCCGTGGTTCAAAAGTTGGTTATTTTCTACTGACTCTTCAAAAAATGTGGTTTTCCGGTGACCTTGGAAACCACTTTAAATACACTCTTCAGTAATTTAAAAACCTGAAGTTAATAAAAGAGATTCAGGAAAAGGACGAAAGTTTCAATTCTTTAAGCAGGTCTATTTGTCACACGAGAGAAAATGAACTTGAGGCCACCTGAGCACCCAAGCACATGTATTTTAGAGAAAACTAGCTCTAATGTCTTCTCCGCAGCAGGATCCCCATACACGTTAAGAAGCCATTTTCTCCAAGGAAGAACATTATGGCTGTGCTTAGGATAGACTCTGATCTTTGCACCTAAACCTATTTCAAGCGATACCAGGGGCTTTTGTACGGCTATGAAATTACTCTGGGCCAGCGAGGGCACTCGCTGGCGGTGCTCTCCCCTCTCTGCTGTGGAAATCAAAGTACAAACAGGTTGAAAAAGCTACAGACAAATTCATGCAGTGAGAAGCAGCTAGGGCTATTTAGCAGAAAGATACAGCCCCTGGCTTAGGAAGTTTAGCACTACAGGGAATGAGGGAGATGAAGAGGAGGGCTTGTCCTGTTTTTATGTTTTTTCTCCCAGTACCTTTTACTGGACAGCTCTGCTGGCCTAGGTGGACTTGGAGGCCAACTCCTGTGTGTTCCCCTGTCCTTCAGGATTTCCACCCTGCCCATCCTAAGGGGATCAGCTCCCAAACGTGGGAGCTGTGGCAGGAGAACTGCTGGTGCAGAATGTTGGATAATAACGGAGCCACGGACCTCATGATGCTGCCCTCCATTTGGACCTCCTTCTCTTCTTGTCAAGTGACGTTTGTGTATTGGGTAAAGCATTTCAAAGGGTTATGCTAAATAGGTGTCTGGGGCTCAGTAATTAATGTCAACATCCGTCAAAGCTGTGTGTCTCGCTCTCCTGTTGCCCAACCTGTGACTGTGGACCGAGTATCTTATCGAGTTACTTGCTTTCTCCAAAAGGATGTACCAGTAGGTCGTGTGTAGGTTAAATATGGCAGCTCTCTAACCACTCAGGAGCTATTTTATCCTGTGTGCAAACCTGGTTTATAAAGCTTATCAAGGAGAGAAGCTTGGTATCGCAGTCTAGTACTCATAATTAATCCTGGAGACAGTGCGGATTTAGGTTCATTGGGGCTGACTTCAAATTAAAAAGTCACTATTAGCATGTGAAACAGACACCATATGTTACATATTAACACTGTAGATGTTACAGAATGTTGTGTTCTTCACTATTCCTGTAAGATAGCTATGGGTACGCCCTTTCCAATAGAGAGCTGTTCAGTTATCTATAACCTGGTCTCCATTAGGGGTGGTGGCAGATGTCTTTTTACAGGCATCCCTACATCCAGATCTATTCGTAGGCACATATCCATGCAGATGAAGTCACTGTTTACACAGTTCTTCACTTTTTTTTTTTTTGTGGTGTATAGAATTGTACTTATTTGCAAACGAATCTATACCCATATTATTACAGCTTAGGCACTGCATTAATCAGTGAACAGTCACACACTGATCAAAGAGAAACGGCACATTTGCACATACAAACAGAAATCCTGACGTATCTAGTTTATATTTTCCACAAATATTCCTCTCTCTTGTTCTCCCTCAACATCTGTAGCTACCTTGATCTATGTGCAAGTTCAAAGGGGAAATGCTGCCTGAGAACGCACTTGGCAGCAGCCTGTAAAACCTCATTGTACTAGGAGTTAATGCAATGTTCTCAGCGTCTTCAGTCATCTGAAATTTGAGTTTAAAGTTCTTGCACAATCACAGTCAACATAAAATGCAGCAGGAAATCGCCATTAGTCAAATGTGTTCATCTAATCCCACTGCAAAATGGAGCTTTTTCATTTCCAGCCTGCCACGGGTTAGTGTGTGATTTCATATGTCAGATACATCAATTCTGCCAAGGAGAGGAGATGGGCAAGAACAAATTAAAAATATAGGCTCCTTTGCTTCAGGGGAAGTGGAGAGGGCAGGTCTTTGTAGAGAACAGTAATAATGATCTCATTTAAGAGAGTTTCTGGGTCTGATTCTTTGCTGCCCTTCTTCATACTTAATTAGTCCTTGGCAAATTGAGGGCCTAACCAGCAAATCCATAGGAATATGTATTCACTCTTCTCTGCTGAAACCACATAGAGGGTGTGCAAGTGGGGAGACATCAGCCCACGTACTTTGATGCTTTAGTGCAGTGATTGGTTGCCAATGGGAAAACCTGCCGGTTCTTTCTCTCACCCTTTCTGTCCTCGTCTTGTTTTGTTTCTTGTTTTCTCCCTCTCCCACTTTCTTCTTTCTCATTCACTCCCTTCATTTGCGCAACCACAGGGATAAATACAGCAACAGTCCCTCTCTTCCCAGAGACCAATTCTTGGGAGGATATTAGTGCGTGCCACACTCGGCTGCCGATTTGTCTTAAGGTAATTATTATTAATGGCTGTTGTTGTTTTTCCTGCAGAAACTGTAATATAGACCTTTTTGTACCATTGGCTGAAGCCTGTTGTTTCTGTAGGAAAAAGAATGGGCCCGCAGATTAGGTCTGCATATTATGGCTCTAGTAGCACAGCAGGCTTTTGGTATTGGTACCAATCCTATCAATTCCTGGCATCCTTCCCCCTTTACTCCTGGTAATTAATCTTTTCATGAATGCTGTCACATTTAGAGCCATTTCATTAAGTTTCTGGTTCCTACATTTACGTAACTCACTGCATCTCTCATCTGCTTCACCAGCCGGGGGATGCTGGGAGGTGGTCGGCTCACCCCGTCCTGTCCTTCCTCCCTGCAGCACTCGCGATGCCATAAATGAAGCCACACATGGATGACAGACAGGCAGCTGCGTGGTTCAGACAGCCCGAAAGGGGCAAGATTGAGCCATCAAAAGTGAGGAAAAGCCCCTGTGAATGGAGCTTGTGGAATGCCTGTCTCCCGAACGTGTCTGTGTAGCAAAGGGACTGGTAGGAAAGTGGTTATACACTTTCTGCAGTGATGGTTTCAAGTAAAACACCACAGATTTTGTAAACCAAAGACTTCAGTTTGGGGCAGTCAGCTCCGTCAGCCAAACACTGAGGCTTCCTTCCTGCTCCACAACAAATCTCTGAGCACCTCACATAGAACACACCAACCTCAACCCCTTCCTAAAAGGCAAGAGCCTTTCCAGAGCGAGATGAGGTTTAAGCCACTTCTGCTGGTGCTGCTCCAGACTGTTACTGCTGGATTTGAAAGGGAGCTGGGCCCGATGGCTGCAGACAGCATGCGTATGCGTAGGGCACAGCAGCGGGGTGAGAGACAAAAGCTTGTATTCCCAGCCCAGCCTCGGGTGACCTTGCGCAACCCCTTAATTACTGCAATTACTTGCCTCCTGAGATGACATTATTAGGCCTTTCTTGGTAATAAGGGCTGTGAAGTTCACAGAATTATTCGTGCCGGTTGGTGAAAGAGCAGTGAGCAAAAACCTGGGGCCATCTTGTGCCTTCCAAACCGGCTCGGGGTCAAAAGGGGATGGCTGCCTGCTCTTCCCGGGAACCCAGAGTTGGCGGTTTTGCATTTGGGGCCAGGATTTTTTCAGCATTGCATCTGCAGCACTTCACACAGGGTGTGCAAAAAGCTGTGCTGCAAGGTGGCTGCACCCAAGGATGTTTGGTCGGTGACAGAAAACAGTAGCTCTGCTCCTCTGGTTCTGTCCATCTGCCAAATTTCACGTTTCTCCCCCAAATCAAACGGCAGCGCTCCTAAATGGTAAAATACTAATTGTAAAAAAAATGAAAGCATTAAAAGTGACAGCTGCCAGAGCCAATTTTTAGCATTAGTGACACTCATTCAAAAGGCTAAAAAAATAAAAATAATAATAATAAAAAAAAGCTGGAGCATTCTGCTGGTCCTAGGGGGAAAAAAGTAATAATAATAATAATAATAATAAAAAACAGAACTGCAGAATTCACCCCGAGGCACAGAATAAACACTGAGGATCTCAAATGAAGTATTTAGCTGTTGAGGAAACAGCAACAACTGAAAACGGGAGACTAAATGGAAAGTATTAAACAGGCTTAACTGTAACCATCACTACAATGACAAATGCAAGTGCATCTGCCTGCAGCTGGGGATGATGGGATGGAGGAGATGTCACATTCTGGTTCTTGTTCCCCATGTGAAAACATGGCTGACAATCAGCAGCTTTGGCTTTTGTGGCCAGTTTGACCCCAAAGATCACATTTGGGTGCAGCGGTGCATGGGGATGCCAGCTTTAACCCACCCATAACCTGAGCAGAGAACCAGCACCCAGACCCGAACCCAGCCCCATCCCGGGAAGCGGTGAGAAGAACAGAGCACTGAAGAAGTGACATGGAGGAGAGAGATGCATTTGGCTTACCCCTTGGGCAGGCTTGTCTGCCTGCTTTGAGTGGAAAGAGTTGCATGAGCAGGATGACAAATCAGAGAGGAAAACACAACCCCCCCTTTCAGCACAAGAGATGCAGCATGGGCTGCAGGGTGTGTGTTTTGGCTGCCTTTATTCCCTCGTAAAAATTGAACAATTCTATAGACACATTCAGTTGCACTCTTCTCTGCCACTGCAGTCCTCCAAACCCTGCCCTCCCTCCAAAATCTGCCTTACAATTGCACTGTGTGACACTCTGGGGTTTAGCATTTCTTTTTCTGACGAATTTCATTCTTTGTTAGTTGATTGATTGATTGATCTATTAACCCCTCTGTAATACAGCAGGTAAAACATTTCCGTCATCTTCTCCCCAGAATGAAAAAATCATCCAAGAAGAGGTAGGAAAGAGTTCAGCTCCTGTAGCCTCATTTCCCTGCACTGCCATTCCTCACAAAATGAGCCCACGTGCCTGCTGCACCACGGCATTTTGCCTGCTGTATGTTTTGCCTTTTCTTCTAAATTATTTCATGTTGCAAACCTGGCGATTACTTCATGCTGTTTAAACTATATTTGCAGTCTTTGATCATATGTAAGCAGAGTGAAGTAAAATGCTGATAGAATGAAGATATTGTTCGCGGCGTTTCTCCTCTTGCTTTGTTCGTGCATTATGCCTATAAGCTTGCATAAAATGTTCATGGCAGCAATACGCCTTTGTTATTAATTCTCATGGTGCCACATATTTCCATGAAACCTAACTCATTCACAAATGGGGTGATTAGGTAATCTATGCCAGTGCGTATGGGCGTATTTTACACACAACATGGACACGTACAACGCACAATTACATGTAGCCCAAACACTTACTTATCCATACAAATAGAAGGACCAAACCATCGTGTCCTGTTTGCATCTGTTTCAACAAAGCACTTATAATCCAGCTACCAGGGCCCATTCTCAACCTAAAATTTTGGACTGCCTTGAAACCTGAACACAGCAGCAGAGATCTGCAATGACAGGTAGCAATAAAGAGCCCAGAATTTCATGGCAAAACACATATAAGAACCGAGGATATCCCACGTGACACATTTATGACCTCTAGCGTGGCTACTACATGCTCTCTTTATAAAACACATGCATTAGTACGTGGCCATTCTATAGGTCTGTGCTTTTTTGCACGAAGAGCAGGTACCCAACCCTACTAGCTGCCCTCATTTAGTGGGAGACAGATGTCTTGTTCCCAGGTTGCTCTGCAAATCACAGCTAGGAACTCCATCAAGTAATTAAGAAACTGCCCCATGTTCAGGACATAGCTAAGCTCCTCACTAGCCTTGACTCTGTTCCATGCAATAAAGGTAATTTGTGTCTGACTCCCCCATCACTAGGATATCTTCACCTCACTTTTTTCCCCTTTATAATAATTTATATTGGTCATTGCAAATGAGGGAACGCTGCATCCCTCTTTTTTCTAAACAACAGCCTCTGCATTGAGCGCTGCTCAGCAGGGTAGGAGGGACAGGAAGGTGGATATGATGTGTGATGACAAGAAGCTGACAAACTACCTCCCTTTGAGTGGGATGATGTGGGGGTTGCCCCATGCTGAAAACCTGGCGGTCCCCTCCAGCCCCTGAAGGAAAGAATTGACAGCAGCATCAGATTGTGCCCATCCAAGCCCAGGGGCTCCAGAGTTTTGGAGTCCAGAGTTTTATGGGGATCTGCTCAGCCAATTTCTGGGACAGGGCTTTCCAAGGGATGTCCCTTCATTGGCTTCCTCCCTGGGTGAGATGGGTTATATGTTGTTGCAAGTGTTCCTGACTGATTTGCCACTTGCAAGAGACATTTTCATACCTAAAAGATTTTGTTTTGATGTGTAGGGCAGTCAGTACTCAGTGATGGGTTCCAGTAACCCAGTTTGCACTCTGTAAACTGCATTCTGACGTTTTAAAGCCTCAAACTCTTCCTTGGAAGGCACCTTTTCTTTCTAGCCTTGGTAAATAGAGTGTCCAATTGCAAAATGCTGATATTGTGCAGCATGGAAAAGGCTTTTTTCCCCCTGAGTTTTATTGTATACAATTGATTATACACCATTTTTCTCTCCTTCCGAAACCTGCACAATTGGAGTCGTGTTGCCAGAAGAACCTGCTGTTAACCAGCCCCAGGGAGAAGAAACAGAAAACAGGAAGAAAGCCATGTTTTCAAGCTCTTAAAAGTTTTTTTTTTTTTTTTTAACATTCCTCTATAAAATATACTGCAGTTACAAGTACCAGGGACCTCCTGTTTTTCACACAGTACTGGGGCCACCACGGCAGTCTTTATGTAACCACATCCAAGCAGATATGGGCTAGCTGCTCTCCCTCTCCCAGGACACCACTGTTTGTCCTACTTGGGATGTGTATCACAGAAATCCAAGATAAGGGATACAAAGCCCTTCAGCCAGCCAGGAATACTTGGGAATGACATGAAACTCAAGAAAGAAAGGGGCTTCCTCCATCACATCTCCTTGCAGGGTTTGGTAGCTGGTCTAGAGGATGGGAAAAACTGAGGAGTTCTAGGAGCAGAGACATGGCAGGAGGGAGAAAAGCACACCAGGTGACATTTCCAGCTGTTATGATTCAAGCTTTGGGTCGTGCTTCCTCAGCAGATGAGGCTGTTACATGGTAAGCTCTTAACCTGGGTTCTGGGAGCTGTACGGCCAAGTGTGGTGGCCACATCAGGACTCCTTGACCCATCTTGGTGGTGTAGGTCTTCCTCTTCTATGCCCTCATCTAGTCTTGCCAGCACAGGTTCTGGGATCTCTGCACCCCACTGCACCTGCTTGGTGGAGATGGGCCAGAAAAGAGCAAGATCACAGCAGGAGAGGCAGCATGGATCACCAGCAGTGAGCAATTAGAGTATTTTCCTGGTTACCAGAACTGCAACATAGGTCCAAAGGCAAGATCCCTGGACATGGATTCAAAGACCGGATCGATATTTGGGTGGCTATTATGGAATATCCCTTCAGACATACGAAAAAGGAGCCAGTTTGCAAGATCCAAACTGTGAGCATTTCCATGCCCCCTCTACACGCAGTTATCCATAAAAACACATGCACACAGTCTTCCTGATTGGACGAATTTTCATGGCCAGGAGATCCCAAATCATCCTCCAGTAGAGATTATGCTTGAAAAAAAATAACCACACAAATAAATACATAGATTTTGCTGCAGGGGGAAAAAATACAGAATATTTTCTTCATTATTTTTCCTCAGATTATTGTAGCTGAACAATCGATATGTGGTTTTCAAGTAAAAAGTGGATGTGGTAGTGAAGGACATGGCATGGTGGGGATGGATTGGGGTAGGGCTTGGGGATCTTGGAGGTCTTTTTCAACCTGAGTGTTTCCATGATTTCCTGCATTTCTGGCATTGCAGACTCAGTGATCCTTAAGGGTCCCTTTTAGCTGGGAATATTCTGTGATTTGATGAGCAGATTTTGCACATCTCAGTTTCATCACCCAAGAACATAAGAACACTCTATATGACGTTGTTATTTTCCCAGCTACTGACAAACACCAAACATCTGGGAGGTGCCCATGAATGCACACTGCTTGTATATGGAGCAGTCTTCCGAAAAGGATTTCAGGGTCCAATCCTGTGTCTGTATACACTGTGTAAAATCAGGTGTAACTCCAGAAAAGCTAATAGATTCAGCTTGGTGTTGAGCCCACCCAGATAAAAGGATCAGGCCCTCTAAGCTTTAAAGTTACGAGTCTTTTCAAACTGCCGATCTACTGTCAACATTTTGGTGATTATTTCTCTTTTTTTTTTTCCCAACACACAAACATAAAATAGTAACAAGATTATCAGATTAAAGAGCCAAAGAACAGCCAGTTTATTATACTCTTGTGTCTAAAACACTCCAATCTTATAGGTTTCCTCCCCACTCTGCATCTCGAGGGGGGGAGATGGGTTTGTTTCTATTTGTTTTTCTTTTTTCTTTTTAAATCACTGCCTGGTATAACTGCTCAGGAAAATGAAGCAGACATAATACTAAACGTTGCACTGTGCAGCCAGAAGGAGAGAAATACCCTCTGAGCCCAAACCAACCCTTGTGAGCGTTCCAACTTAAAAATAAATCTTTGCATTCTGTCGGTCCCCGCAAAGAAGGAACGAGAGGACAAACAGAACGGGAACGACAGAGCTGTTTAAAGCTAAAAATGTGCAAATGCTGCATTCCTCCTGGGGAAGGCAAAGAGCCCCGCACCGCGCCGCTATATTGCAGTGGTATAAATTATTTAAATCGGAGATGGTTTGTGTTAAGGGTCCTGAACAGATTGCATAACTGTTGCACAACTAATGTGTACAAGTGTGTCACTAATTTAATTTTAATTTTACTGTATGAGTTTGTATAAGATCCTCCAGCTGTCATGTGCTCATCATCTGTCACAGAACTATCACTAAGCCATGCTGGGCTAAGACAGGATTATAAACGATGAACTGCCATGTGCTCTAAATCTTCTTATTTGCCTAGCCTGGAAGGTATGCCCTGTAAAATTTGATTGGCAGCGTGCTCTATTCTGTCAATTGACTTTGAAGGCCTTTTCTATTGGCGCGGGGAGCAGCTCTCAGTAGCTGTATTGACTGTCACCTGCTGACTCCCGCACGTGCCTGACCCCAGCCCCACACCCCGGCTCTGCCCACTCGCGGCCACGGTGGCTTGCGGGGCTCTGGTGGCACGTGCGGCACATCAGGGCATATGGCCGGCTAGTTGTGTGCAGAATGGGATAACTGAAGCCAAGCAGCCCCGCACTGTTATTACAGCAGATGGGGGAAGCGTGGCATTCAATATTAAGACAGATGCCACCTCCTTATTCCACCTGTCTGGAACTTGGACATGGGACAGAATGAACTGTCTGCCTAATAATTAAGGAAACAAAGACTGCATTTATGAAGCCCAGCAGAGCACCGTATCTGTGGAGCATGCACGGATATAACTGTCGACCACAACAATAAGGAAACGTAGACCACTGCTCATCAGATGCTCAGATACGTACGCGCAATTACAGTAGGAAACTGTACTGTTCCCAGCTGCTTGTGCAGCCTTTTATTTAGGCTGGTTGTGTATTAAATTAAACGGGTGGAGCGAGTTGGCTGGCATTATTACTATTATAAATAACGCTTTAAAATTACAGTGAAGTTCCTCAAATAACAAAGCGCCCACCGCTCCCCCTAACAGCCGCTGCCGCTATTGTGCTGTGCCCTTTCTCGCAAATTTGCTCTCTGCTTCTCAGTAGTCAACTGTTTTTGTAACAGCCAGAGAGAAGAAAAACATTCTTTCTAGGACCGCTATTATCTTCACGTATTTTTACACAACAATTTGCCTCTTTCTTTGGCATTGTTAAAAAAATGATAACTGTGTAAAAAAGACGGCCCGGCTCCTCGGCATTTATGCTATGTTACGTTTCTGTTATTTAATCCTACTTAATTTTGGTCCAATTACGGCTGAACCCGCCGCGCTTTGCGATGGCAGTGAGCGTGTTGGGGAGGGCCTGATCCTGGCTGGGTTTCACAGAATCATAGAATCCTGATCCAGTCTGGGTTTGACACAGTGGAGGCTGAGGCTGGGGCAGGAGTGGAGGCTCTGCAATGCAGTTGTGCCGGGGTCTTTGCCTTTCCAATGGTGGTGGAAGGGTGTGTGCCCCACTTTGAGGGTACCCCAGGCACAGCCAGGTCTGGTGGCAATGACAATAGCCACAGCCTTCCCCAAACCGTTTGCACAATCCTGCAAGAGCATCCGAATTTAGTGCTCAGACATCTTCCTGAGCAAAGGCGTTTCCCTGTGGAAGCAAAATGTAATTAATGCCTATGATTGAGAACCCAGTGTGATCCAGGGGATATTTTTTGTACCTCCTTGGCTACCTCCAGCCTTCTTTCAGTGATCTCTACTGATGTGATCACACCCATCCTTAAATGGGTGACAGAATGAATTCAAAGGCAGCTTAAAAATCACCTGTGTATCTGTCCTGGGATCTACCCATAAGTGGCAGTTGGAATAAAGATGAATAAGTTGCAGAGGATGGAAACCCAGGGGCTAACATTAAGGCAATGTGCACTGTGCTGACATTATATGCAAGATTAAGGACACACGGTGCCCATTGTCTCAGCACACCCTGAGAGTGGCCATCATGTTTATACACACATATTTGTTCATACACGGTGATATGTATACATGTATGATCCTTATAAATTAAAATGAATAGTTGAATTTTCATAGGTAGAAAGACAGCATGCAAGACAGTAAGCAAAGCTTGATCCTTATGTTATGTGCAAATGTACTCATTTAGAAAACATATACATGTAAATGCTGTATAATATGATTAGTTAGACATCACAGATCTATGTGGATATTCAATTATATACACATAGGCAGGCATGATGAACCTATTGTAATTCTGTAATAATGCACATGGATTGTTACGTCCCAATTTGTCACAGATGCACTTAAACCAGACAGCTCCTCCTCAGCAGCAAACAACAACCAGATGTAGTTCCAAAGCACAAGGATCACATGCAACAAATTGAAAAAAAAAAGCAATCAAAGCCCAAAGTTTCTTTCTTTCTTACTTCTTTTTTTTTTTTTTTTCCAAGCAGAAGAGAGAGCATTTTGGAAGGCACAGATACATATTACAGGATGAGGATCAGTTTGAAAAGATCCCACAATATCTGTTACCAAGAGCTTTGTTAATCTTTAAAAAACCTTGAATGACTATTTATAGGGAAGCTGTGAATTAACTAGGCTTTAATAAATAGCTCACAGGCACGTGTGTCAAGATTGTGCTTTTTGTTCTTATATGTGTCTGCATTTGGCAAAAAAAAAGGAAAAAAAAAGGAAAAGAAAGAAAAAAAGAAAAAAGGAGGCTATTATTTGTTATTCTTTTTCTGTAACAATTATTTCAAATTAAAAGCCCATCTGAAGAAAGGCATATGGATGGAGTGGGGGGTTCAGCCCTAATTGAACAGCCCAGGACTCGTGAGGTTAATTACAGATATTAACGCTGTTGTTCTTCAGCTTCTTGCCCTCATGAAGGCTCCAGCTTCCAAATGACCTGGCTCCAACAATAAGACTCTCTTTAGCCCATTAACTAATTGATAAAAATGTGAGTGTTTAGAATGAGTCTAATTAAATCACCGAGCCTTACAATTACGAGTCCATTTGGTAGCTGTCGGGAGATGGGTAACCTCAGCTGGCATTGTAGGCGAATAAAAGATAAAAATAAAAGGGAGCTTAACCAAAGATCATTTTGAAAGCTGTTCATTTGAAGACAAAGTACACATTTGCCTGAAATGTATACATACACCACTTCAGACTAGCACGGTGTCGTGAAAAGAAAATGGAGCATTTAGCAATCATGATTTTTTTTTTTTCCAGCACATGCATGAAATTCTGTCCCGCCTGTGTGATGGAATGAGCTACTCTTATAATCATTTCTGCATTATGGGGAATAACTGAATGCTTTGGGAGCATCCAAGCTGATGATACCAGGTTCCTCGATGTTATTAACGTTTGTTGCCCCGTGATTTCATAACAGAGCACTCTGTGCAGATGACATCCCCATGTCCCCTTTCTGGATATGGTGATGCTCTAGGGACACGCAGCTCTAAGGTCCCATTGGTGAGGCTGGCTTTCAGGGCAGATGTTCTTGTCCACATCACAGGTGTCCCTGGGGAGGGAGCTGCACAATATTTTGCGTATAAAACTCCTCTTGAAGGTGTGCCTTGTGCCCTGAGCATCCCAGGTAACCCTGGTATCGCCACGTCAGAGAGTTTTACATCTAAAAAAGGATGAAGAGGAAGGTGCCAATGTTTGCTGAAGGAATGGTTCCATAGAAGGAACCCTAAATTGATCTCTTCTGACCCAAACCATTCTGTCATTCCATGATTCTATGACAAGGGCTTCCCAGGTGGAAGAAGAAAAGACTGAAGCTGGGTATCACAGTTACAATAGCAAGAGGGATGGAGGAGGTGAACAGGAGTGAATATACACCATCTCATGGGAGTATCAACCATTATGAGTATTTGACAAGTTCAAAACAAATGAGAGCATGGCTTTTTCACCGTTAAGCTGGTCAGCTCATGTCAAAGAAAGATGTCAGTGCTAAAAGTTTAAATCAAAAAGCTTCTTAACAAATTGGTGAAAGAAAAATCTGTCCCAATAATACATGTAAAGATGCTAACTCTGTCTTGGGAAGTCTCTGAGCTGCAAATGTGTTGAAACTCGAACAGCATACAGAGAAATTTTTGCTGTGTGTCTGCCGTACTTGAAAAATGTACAGTTGTTACCACTAGCAAGATATGGGGCTAAACTTCTTTTTGGCTTACCCCTGGCCTGCTGTTTGTACGGTATTAGGGTACTTCTACAATGAGTACACTACACAGAACATGTCCCTGACAGCATCACAGGCACTGAGGGAGCTGGGAGGGAGTTTTGCTCAGCCTGTGAATGGCAGGGCATTAGGAGGCAAAGATCATGAGGTCAGTGAACTATGGAGACTGTGCTTTGGCCTCTGAAATATGGCCTGGGTATGAACTGCTCTTGAGCATTTCTTGGCCCTTTGTATATTTCTAAGGTATGTGCCTGGAGTCAGCAGAGATACCTCTACCCTGCAATAAAATGGCCAGCTTAACAATTTGCAAGTATTCATACATCAACTGCAAGCCTCTTCCCAGAGATGATGCTTTCCCATCATTTCCCAAGATGGAAATCTAGAAAATCAAGACACAGTAAGGCAAACACACCTCCAGCACCTTTCTGTGTCAATATGAAGTATTCAGACAGCTTGCTGTCTTGTTACCGACCATTAGAACATTACTTACAGTGATACTGGGGGAGATTGGAGGGTGAACTATTTAATGTGCGTGGTATGATCACAGAGGGTGCTACACACAGCATTAAAATCAACAGCACTGTGTAAGTCTTGGCTTTCAAATGTCCTGCAATGAAAGTGCTTTCTGCACAAGCCGGGAAAGCATGAGATCTATATTAGCACGGCAGAAGAAGAAGTCATCTCCTCAACTTCCATTTTTATAGCTTTTCAAATCATCCTCCTTTTTCTTCTTTCATGAGGAACTCTGGCTTCTAGCACCTAAAATAAGCATTCATTCATCTATTTGCTTTTCTGCTTCCTTCTTTCCTGACATAGCATTCTTGTTGCTAAAGCTTCCCACTTTGCTCCTGAGCAAATTCCTGGGCTTTGGGTTCAGAAAGGGGGTTGCTAGTGAAAATCCTGAACCAAGCAAGCCACCAGCCATGGGGATACAGGTCTGGGCTCAGGTGATATTTCAGGTGTTGCAACTAGGCAAAGCAGAAAGGCAGATTTGGATCTAGTCAGAGCTTCGTTCATTTCCGGCTTTATCGATATTTAACCAGCCTTGGATGCTACCCAGGAGGGACTTGGCAACCAGTTCAGAGCATGGAGCACAGGTGTAATGTGCTCCTGCCAGTTTGCCTTGCTCAGAAGATGGGCAGCTGTGCTCAGAGCTTGACAATGCTCCCAAGCAGCCCTGCAGAGTAGCCCAAGGTAGGGCCTGCATCCTCAGATTAGTTTTAAAATGGCAGACAAAGATAACCATGCGAAAGTCCTGGAGGAAAGAGGTGATCTCTTGGGTAGACCAAGATGAAAGAGAGCATTTCCAGCCATTGCTGCTCACTGAGATGTTCAGGACTGAGGGAGCATCCGTTTACAAAAGACCTGGAGAAAAATAGTACAGGGGATCTTTTAATAGACAGAGTAGGCACCGTCTTCCAATTCTTCACGACTGTCTCCATCTGCCAAGCAACACTGCTTCTGCCTTATCTGGATTGACCTTCAGCCAAATGGCTTTGATCCACAGGCCTGTCTCAGCCAGACTTTGGAAGAGGAGGGGAATGGCACAGTTGGGCAGGGGTAGCTGGGGCACAGAGCTGGGCACTGTCAGCGGGTGAGTCTATGGCACAGGGAGATTCTCCGCCCCTTTCCGAGGAATTCACACGTCTTCTGAGGAATATAAATTGAAAGAGCAAGGCTGATGGGATGGGACAAGCTGGAAATGGAGGAGGTTTTGGTCTAGTTTCTGACAGAATGGAGAGGCTGAGTGGAGGCCCCTTGAGCTCTGAACCAGATGTCTGCATATGCACATACACCAAGATATAAATCTCCATGAAACTCAAGTAATCAGTAAAGAGATTTCGGTAGTTAAAATACCAAAAAAAAAAAAAAAAAAAAAAGGGATTTGAGATGATTGCAAATTTCCACCATTTTTGTGCTTTCCATCTACCCGAACTTTCCCTAAATTATTTTATGACAGAAATCAACTTCCAATAAATATGTAAAAACAGCATTTTTGTGGAAAGAGATTTTGTGCATAGGTTTTGAGGGCCAGCAGAGGGAGGAAAGGATCATTCAGCCCATTGTACATAGACTGACTTTTTCAGTCATTCTCATTTTCCTTCAGTAGTGAAGACTATTCTAAAATGGAAAGAGAATCCAGCATGCTGTAAACATGCTTTTGTGGAAAGCCTCGTACAAAAGTGGAATGCATGCTCAAAAAACAAAGGCCTACTCTAAGATATTGTCAGAATTAGGCTGTGAATTGCTGCAAGAATCGACATCTTGGCTACCCCTGCTCTGCTTCTTCTCATACCTCAGTGATGCCTGTCCTTTAGGGATCTTGTGCCTCTTCCTACAGCACCTCCATGAACTTCTTCCTCCTATATCACAGCTCCTGTGACACAGCTATTACCTGACTCCTGCTCTATCAAATCACTCCTGCTTCCAAAGAGCCACAGCTCTCATAGCAGTAATAACAGCATTGCTGTGCAGAGGGCTGAAATGAAGGCACTTGGCAATATGTTTTGTCCAGGGGTATTTGTGGCAGCTTGATTGGATTTAATTGCCAAAGATCATGTGCAGTATCATACCACAGGTGTGAATGGAAAACTATTAGAAAGAAACATAATTCAGATCAGCCACAGATTCAGATTTGCTAAGGCACCTTCTGCATGGTTAAAATGTCACTGTTTTCATGCTAGTCAACCAAGCAAAGGGGAGTTAATACAGAAGACTGAAGAATGTGTGTGTGCACACGGGGGAGCAAAATCATTTAGAAATGCTTGGAGTAATATCTGAATTGAAGTGTTACTAAGCAAGTTCCTTTCCCAAAGACAAAGAAACTACTTACAAATATAAAGTTCTCGTCCTGAGCACATATGGCATAACTGCAGGGTAATAAAGAAATGGCCCATTAAGGAATTAAATGCTTGTTTAGCATCTACCACGTCTGCTTTATCTGAGGACTTATCATAACGGTTGTTTGGTAGCATACTAAAAATATTAGTATGTATACCACTGTAGGCAAAGGAGAATGAAAAGAATAGGTTTTAGTTTTTGATATAGCAGCACATCCCCAAGAGACAGTCAACAGGGAGTGTAGGCCAGTAATGTTTTCAGGTCTGTGAGATTTTGGAACTACAAGATTTAAAGGCACATTGGACAGTTACATATTTATTTACGAAATGTTTCACTGGAGCAGATTGCCCAGAGAAGCTGTGGGCACTCTATCCCTGGAGGTGCTCAAGGCCAGCCCAGATAGGGCCCTGGGCAACCTGAGCTGCTGGAAGGCATCCCTGCCCACAGAAGAGGTTGGGGCTGGGAGATTTGTAAGGTCCCTTCCTACCTAAGCCATTCTCCAATTCTCTATTCCAGGCACTGAGATTCTTGTATTCTATTATCAGAAAGAACTGATTAGGTGGAGAAAATACCAAACACAATATTTAGATACATATGAAATCATGGCCCTCATCTTCTCATCAGCCCAGACTGAAATCTGTCTGGGGAACTTCAAAGAGAATTGGCCAATTTCAAAATATTAGGTGAGATGTGCTGTATAGTAAGTTGTGCACAGAACTTTTCAAAGTCAGGAAGACACTGAGAAAATACTATTCATGTCTAGATATGTCTTGATATGGCCACGGAAAGCAGATGAGCAGATTCTACACGTATAAACACACCCACTTGAATGTGTGCAACCTTTGAAGGTCTAAAATATTTTCACAGCAAGTCCCACACACTTTTTCCTGTTCTGTGCAAAAGATGAGAGCATCCAATCAGCCATTTCTACCACAAAGAACCCTTGGAGGCATCTGGCCCAGCTATAAGTGACAGTCCATTCGCTTTATTTCCTCCCCCTTATGATACAGCCTCATCCCAACGCACTGTTACAGTGGTTCGCTGCAGAATCTCTTTGTTCCCCTGCAGGCCAGTCCATCTGCCTCCAAGAATCTAGACTTGATCACAAACGCGTTTTCAACACATTGGTGAAAACATTCACTTAAAATTATCTCGTTTTCCCTCGGGAAATTTTCAATTAAATAAACACATAATAATTATTTCCTTTAATTACTCATCTCTGTTTACCTGAAGCTAGGGAACCTTTGCCCTTTTGCACATCAGAGAGCTGTCAGATTGATTAATTAGTATTTATTCATTTCTTGGTCTCAAAAACTAACTCTGCACTAGGACCATTTAAAGAAATATTAAATGAATGTCAAAGAGAACTTTTTTGCTAGACGTTTAAAGCGCAGGCTCGGTTCCTATGCAGTGCTTGGGAGCTTTTTCTAATGCAAACCACTCATTGTGGCAATTATAGAGAGTTACCAGGACACAGAGGCTTGCTTGATTTCCAAGGCTTTCTCTCACTGTACCACACTTACCTAATATCAGTAGACTGTGTCAGTGGGTCTTGACTCAGCTGGATGATACGGAAGATGGAATCACAGAATGGTTTGAGCTGGAAGGGACCTTTATAGGCCATGTGGTCCAACCCCCTGTACAGGGACATCCACAGCTCCATCAGTGCTCAGAGCCCCATCCAGCCTGAGCTTGGGTGTCTGCTGGGATGGGACACCCACCTGGGCAACCTGTGCCTGTGCCTCACCACCCCTATCATAGAAAACTTTTTCCTTATGTCCAGTGTAAATCTCCCCTCTTCTGATAGGGGTGAGGTTATTGTTTGATGGAATGAGATTATTTCTTACAGCCATACTCCCCACAACAACCCTCCAGCAGTGGGATGTAAGAATTCTTCTCTCAAAACTCTTACGGAGGTCTAATTCATTTCCCAACCTCTACAGCTGTATCCAAGGCTCTGCTGACCTGGAAAATTACAGTTATGATTAGTACAAGCAGCAGTCACCCGATGCCCTGCCAAAACATCAGTGAAATTGTACTCTTTCTGTCCTTCACATCCTCCCAGAGCTCCCCATAGCTCCCAAAACCTGCTGCTTTTGCCTTATCCTTAGAAAGCAGCATGCAGTCAGCTGGGATGGAAACAAGAAAGGGATGAATGATTCCTCTCAAGCCAGTATCAATATGTCTGATGAACTACATTATTATTAGTGAAACCATCAATATCAAACTGCAACTCCCACTCCCAGCTCTTCTCCCAGTCCCTTCAAACCTTGACAGATCTCACCTGCCTCCTTCCAAGTTCCCACCTACACCCTGTGATGCTGCACTAGTAAAATTGATTATTGATGCTGTAAGGAAGAGGGCAAATAGAATCGATCTGCCTTACACTGCTGAGCAGCCTCCAGCACTGGTGAAGCAGGGAAGGGGCTCTGTGACTTTTACCTCCCACAGAATCCTCCCGGGCAGGAAGGAATCCAGGTTGGGTTGATTGTTCTTTACATCTCAGTTCCATGCAGTGGTACCACGTAGAGAGCTTTCTTTTACCCAAGGAAATAGATAATATTTTAGATTTCCTACACATCACCAGCCCTCCAATTGTATCCTGAAATATTCCATGTTTACTTTCTTCGAAATGCAGTGAGCATGTTCGTTTTCGACGAGTTACTTGATTGTGTTTTCTCCACAGCATCACCTCAGCCTTCAGAGGTTGTCCAGAGAGGTGGTGGGTGTCCCATCCCAGCAGACACCCAAGCTCAGGCTGGATGGGGCTCTGAGCACTGATGGAGCGAGCTGTGGGTGTCCCTGTGCAGGGGGTTGGACTGTATGGCCTTTAAAGGTCCCTTTCAAAAAAAGGTCCCTAAAACCATTCTCTCAGGCTGGATATCAGGAAAAGTGTCTTCACCAGGAGGGTGGTCAGGCTCTGGAACAGGACCAGAGCTGCTGGAGTTCAAGGAGCATTTAGACCCCATTCTCAGACATATGATCTGATTTTTGGGTGGAGACAGAAGTTGGACTCACTCATCCTAGTGGGTCCCTTCCAACTCAGGGTATTGTATGATTCTATGGACTTTCCAGTGGAAGATGTTCCTGCATATATGCAAATCTTCACATGAACACAGAGTACTGGAGGAGCACAGAACAGATCAGCATCGCCTTCAGCAGCCAGCCATCAGGATACAAGCACTCTTCTACAAAAAAAAAAGAAAAAAAAAAAAAGAAAAAAAGAAAAACACATGCCATTATCAAAAGATTTAAGAGATTTTACAAATAAAGCTCCAGTAAACATGACTGAACTTCTCACATGTGTGAAGCTAGTCGTGTATATATACATTTTCAGAATCAGGGCTTATAGAACCAGGACACAGGGGGAGTTAGAAGATAATTATCCAAAGAGACCTACAATAAATATCTGTGGGCCAAACAGCACCATATGTACAGTATATTGATTTGGTAGTAAAGGGATTATTTGAGTGATAGTGTCTATTCTGTATACCATTCAAATACAACAGATGGGAAATTGGCATGCCATGTAAAATACAAAATTCAATATTCACCCAAGTGGGCTGATAAATTATCATAAACCATTTATGAATATCCCTCAACCATGAAGTCTAATAATAAAATAAAATTAAAAAAGTAGAACTCTCAGCCTAGCTCTATCTAATAGCAGAGACAGAGGCATAGTCTGGAGTAAGGACCCTGTTCTGTTATCTGAACTGGTTCTGGACTGTTTTCTTCTGCAGATTGGTCCCACCAAACCCAATAGAAGGCATATTACTACCAGTGATAAAAGAGGGAGTCCATTCTGAAGAGGAATTATAACAACGAGAGAGTTTGATGTGAACTGGTAGGTTTAAGAGAAACAAATCTGAAGATACGCAGCAGTAATTTGTATTTCATTACAAGCAGTGAGTAAAATAGGAGAACTGAAACTGTGAGATTGTGCAAGAGTGGGGAGGAAGGTTCAATAATGCTGTACAAAGACATCAGCACACTGAAAGCACAGGATTTGTGCAGAATGTTTCACCTGATGCAGCCAACAAAGCACAGTCCTCTCTGATCACCCCTCAGCTTGCTGAAAATATTGCTAAACAGAGTCTTAAAAAAATAATCTCATGCAGGCCCTGCCTTCATCATTAGCCTTCTTTCCAAGTAGACTCCTATTTACGTTGGCCGTGATGTGGACAATGGCAGTCCCTGATGTGTTTGAACATCAGGGCTATTGTGGGTAAGAGAAGATAGAAAGGAAACAAAGATAGGAAACAAAGAAGATAGGAGGGAAACCAGATAGGAAACAAACCCTCAGTCTGCAGCAACCCACTGGGATGAAGTGCCCCTCATTACATCCCTCCAGACAAGGGGATATCCACGTACATAGGAACTAAGTGTGGTCTACCATGAGCCCTGCAAGCATGGATCATAAGAAAAGGTAGGAATTCATAACAACTGAAGTATTCAGAAGCCCAAAAGGATTTGGTTTCTGACCAAAGGAAACTTTTAGCCCAGTTAGGAAGTAGGGCAAATTCATTGTCTCTACCCAGATGGTGGCATTCAGCATAGCCAAGTGAGTAGGAAGGAATTCCTGTCTTACAGAGAAGAGCTTGTACCAGATCTTAAGTGGGCCGCCAATATGATGCATGAACACTAGGAAGGGATGAATATCCTGTCTTCCTTCTGTTAGTTTAGGTGCCTGATAGACTCTTGTCTAGACTGAGTTAGTGAACATTGTTGATAAACCTGTTGTAAGCTGTTAAGAGTATTGATAGGAAGTTAGCCAGCATGGTGCCATCTGGACCAGGTCTAGCCAGTTTCCATGACCATGGCTTGTGATGAACACACTGTCATTTTCAGTCATTAATCAGACAAGAAAAAATAACCCCGCCACACATTCTTATCAGTGCATCATTCTAGAAATAATAATAGAGCTTCAGTGAACAGATTTCTAAAGATCCTTCCCTGAAGAAGAGAAGCCCTTTGGAATTTATCTATGTTTATTCTGCAGCGTAACTCTCGGAGGAATTCTACTTGTTTGTGATATACAGTTGTATCCAAAAAAGGTATCTAGACAAAGGAATATTTGTTGTGAGCATCTCTGCCGAGAAAAAATTAAGGCTTGCTTTCAGCCACAGCAACTTTTTTTCAGAATGAGGTAGAAATAATTCAAAAGGAATTTATAGTTAGGGGATTAATCCTCAAAGGAGGCAGAAAAATAAATTACCTGGTTTTTAATATTTCTTAGCATCCAGCAGCTTCATTCTGATTTCTCCTTGAAAGAAAGACCACCTGTTAGAGCACCAAGATATGGATTTATCTCTCAGTCTTTGGAAAAACACACTCATTTTTACTCTTCAGAGATCAACTCGGTATTGTACATCTTTGCATTTAACTGCTCTATCCGTAAACTGACACAGCTGGAAGAAGTCCCACATATAATGAATATGATTCCTCTGCAAAACTCACTGTATCCCTAGGATATAAACCCCCATGTTATTAAATTTCAAGTATTTAGAGGATGACTACAGATGAGACTAGGAGGCTGGAATTGTTTCCCTGTGTCTATCATGAACCTGCTAGCCAGAACACTTCAGCTCAAGTTTTCTATTTAACCCCCTACACTTTGTCTGTCTTTCCTATGGGACCACATAGTCCTCGAGGATCTCTCATTAACTGAATCTGACACCTCTATGCCCCAGGCTCGACTGAGGACATAGCTCACTGTTATAACAAACAATAATTGTACTGCTCATTATCAGTATGTGTGCTAGCGCCTTCAAGGAGCAGTCAGGAAAGGCAAAGGTGGATGAGTCCTTCCATGATTGTGCACAAAGGCTGTTATGGAAACATAGGAGACAGATAAGTCATCTTTGGAAATTCAGCTCTTGTGATAACAGTGCTGAGTAGAGTTATGATTCAAAATATTTCTTTTAAACCCAAATACTTTACAGATATGAACTAGACCTCACAGCAACTTCTCAGGTAGACTTCCAAGCAACATCTCAGGTATGTGTGCCCCGATATCTCTCTCCTCCTTTTGTTTCCTTAATTGTGCATCTTTGTCTAGCACACAAAGTCGACAGATTATCAACACAGAGCACCTCAAGAGACCCTCCTAAGTCCACAGTAAATGAATGTCCTGACTTTCAAGATCTTGCAGCTGTCCCTGTTGATCCTGCTTAGTCTAAGGCAAAGAGTTCCTCTGCTTCCCAGTTTTATGCACTGACTTGAGTTTTGAGACTGCTGGGACATGAGCTAAAGATGTCTTTTTTCTTGGCAGTGGGTGCTATGGGCAGACAATGGCAGCTGTTTGCACACTGCTGATGTCACTGTTGCCTCTATGGCCGTGAGAATGGGAACCTGGCCCACCCTTGATCCTTTTTGAGGGAATGCCATCTCAAAACTCTGCTCTGGCCACTTGATAGCCCTGCCAACACTATGCTGTCTTTCCTCACAAGTACAGGCTTTAGGCTCTGATGCTGCACAGTGTTAGCTGCCATGTAAACTCAGTCTTTTTCCTCCTCCCAAGAACAACAATTTCTACTCCTAGTATTCATTTTTGCATGCTAGAAGATACTGTCACACAAATACAGGTTTGTCTTACCTCCTTGCTACTTTGCCATTTGCTTTACAAACAACACAAGCGACGTTGCTTTTGTAGTTGTACAGATTGTGTTGTACAGATACCCCAAGGTAGCAGTGCACAAGTGTGTCATTACCGTAATTAAGAAATACAAAATGATTCAGTAGCAAAGAGGAAAAAAAAAGACAGAAAGAAAGAGAAGCCCCCTGCAACATAATTGGTCACTGCTATGAATCTGCACTCAGGGGACAGATAGCACGACCAGAGGTAATAGCTTACACACGTATTCTTGAGCTGTGCAATAGATGGAAAAGTGTCCCAGATGGATTGGGCAGGGGCTTAGTTCCGGGATTATGATGAGACAGTGGGTAATTATTGAGTGGCATTGCCTCAGCGCTGATTATATCTGCAAGCTTGTTCCTTTCCTTCAGAGGAAAGCATTGATAAAGATAAACCATGCTGCTCTATGTCCTTCATGTAGCACAAAACAACACATTTCAATCTAACAGGATCAGGTCTCCACTTTGATCACAATCTGTTACCTAGATGTCTTTGCAAATTAATCAGCCCTGCTTGTTTAGCTCCAGTCAGTTTGTACTGCTAAATTAATAAATGTACTAGGAGCAACAGAATACATAATTAAATTCTACAGTTTAATCTCCACATAATAATTTTGACCTTAGTCTGGGGCCTCTGTTATAGCCAGCAACACATTGAATAGACACAGGCCTTGCATCGCAGCTTACACTAACAATCTACCTTGAACGATTACTCAGGGGCACCATAATCAAGAGCTACTAAAATCAGAGAAAACAGGATGCACAATTAAGAAAACAAAATTGCAAAGAAGGCTTCTGGCCATATAAAATAAAAGGGAACTAATTCCAGCATAGGCATATATGTACCTCCAAAAAATATAGGAAGATACTCTGCCTTGGCTTGATTAACCAGGAAAAGTCACTTTGTATTTACAGTATCAAATGCAACTGAAGGTGGCTTGAATTTCTGCAATCCCCTGAAGAGCAGAGGGAAGTTAATGTTCTTCATGGAACCCCTGCAATGTTTTGAGAAGAATGGTCTGTGCCGTGAATCTTAGAATCATAGAGTCATAGAATCACTTGTGTTGGAAGGGATCCCAAGGATCACCAAGTTCCAACCTCCCTGCCGTGGTAAGGATTGGCAACTGCTAGATCAGGCACCAGACTGGCTTGCCCAGGGCCCCATTCAATCTGGCCTAGAACACCTCCATGAATGGGGCAACCGCAGCTTCTGCAAGGGAATCCTCTGAAGGGGATTTTGGGGCCAGCCTTGAGAAAGATCGAAGACCTCTAACATTACAGTGAAAGGAAAAGAGAGGTTATTGTTTAACATGCTCCTCCCAGATATCTCCGTGTGGAAGATGCAGGGGGTCCACATGGAGCTTTTACCTTCACCCTGCAGCCTACAAAAGATAGGGACTTCTAGAAGAACCCCACGAAAGGGAGCTTGTTCCTGAACATCAGCTTTGGATGATGCATCCTTACAACACATTCATGAGCATCAGTAACCACTGACTGGGCAGATCAGAAACAGACAGAAAGGAAAAAACTCCTCCAGAGCTTCCATCTACCTCTGCCTTCCCATGGACATGGCACTTCATTGGTGCATCCTCACTAGAGACAACCTGCCTCCAACCTCCCCAGAAGTCTTTCTCTTCCCAGTGTCCAAGGAGGTACTGATCTACAAGGAGAATTTGGAACAGAAATCCCACTTTGATATGTACATGCCGTGTTAGGTCTCAGCTTTACATTTTCATTCTCTGTGATCAGTGTTGTTTACTTGTAACAGTGTTGGTTTAACTCCAGGCTCTTCAGGACAGGAATAGGATTTTCTGCCTTTGCCAAGTCTTTGCCACACAGCCCTATGGACCCTCAACAATGTTTTTGTAAAATTATACATATATATGATGAAACTCTTCAAACCCTTTCCTCACATTTTCTTTCAGAACATGGAAAACATCTTGATGGTCACCAGACAGGAAACAGAGCAAGTAAAACAGACTTTCAAAGATTATGGATGATTCCTCTACTTAGCATGAAACACTTCCCACGACACTTGATGGGAGCTAAGAGGTTGTTGTAGGCAGAGCATCTGAATCTGTTTCTACACAGGGGTGTACAGTGGGAACATATCTAATGGACATCACAAGCAAGCTAGATTTTCCTATAACCACACAAAAACCTAGCTGATTGTTTCTGAAAAGATTAATTATCATGAGCCCTTTCTTTCCACTTGCATGTGAGGCTTCTTGGCTAAGTAATGAAATGAGTCACAGACAATGTCTCAATGTGTTGATGGAATCAGGTCAGTGCTTTGTTGGCTTCTTGTTTGGAGCAGTAAGGCTGTAACACACAGCATAATTGCTAGCAGATATGCACACAGCAATAGGGAGGCATACCGGATTAATCTCTGAGATGGTCCCCTAATATCTTCTATTAACATCAACCTTGCCTGCCTTAAGGAGAAAGACAAATGGTCCCCAGGGCATATATATATGTCGATGACTGCCATATATTTGACATATCCTGTTAGGCTCTAACATAAAAGCAGTGGTGAAGAATTAGACAATGCTGTAGCTTCATCCAAAACCAGCTTGATTAATCTCCGTGGCACTAAGTGACATAGTTTAGTGAGTATGGTGGTGACGATTTGATGGTTGGACTTGGTGATCTTAGTGGCCTTTTTTAACCTTAATGATTCTGTGCTCATTCTGGGGCTAGCAGACTGACAACACCAATGTAATGCTAATGCAGTTGAGTCAGTTTCTGAGTCAGTATGTAACAGATCACTAGAAATTATTCAAAGCCCTGTTGCAAATAATAAATCAAAATACTTGCTTTAAAAGTCAGCACATCTGAAGAAATTAAAGCAGATCAACAACGAAACCTGTCAGAAACTGTATCTATATATTTCCTTTAAAATCATAGAACCACAGAATGATTCAAAGGTCATCCAGTTCCAATCTCCCTTCCATAGGTAGGGTTGCCAGTCACTGAATCAGGCACCAGATCAGGCTGCCCAGGGCCTCATCCAGCCTCGTCTTGAACAACTCCAGTGCTTACGTTTAAAACCAGTTAGCTGACTTAATGCTCTGTGATTGCAGATAGTATCAGAAGCTTAAACAACATTTTGGCAGCCAATGTTCAGTAGGCCACATGACTGGTAACACATACTGACTGAGCTGGGACTCCTTGTCCCAGATGTAGACTGCAGTAGCTGACACTAAAATCCTTTGCAGAATGGAACACAAATAACAATATTTTTCACATACTGGTATAAAAATTCAGTGTGATCCGTTCAAATGCAAGGAGCACGAGGAGAATTCAAGATAATTTAACCTCGGTGGTCAAACTCTCAAACTGTACTGCATAATGGCATGGAGTGTGTTGAACTACAGCCATCAGTTCCTCTTAGACTTGGAGTAGGACAAGAGGGAATGGCCTCCAGTTGCACCAGAGGAGGTTTGGGTTGGATATTAGGAAAAACTTCTCAGGAAGAGAGGTAATGCAGTGGCATAGCCTATCCAGTGGAGTCACCATCCCTGAAGGTGTTCAAGAGCCGTGTAGATATGGCACTAAGAACATGGTCAGTGGGCATGGTGGGGGTGGGCTGGGGTTGGGCTTGGGGAATTTGGAGGTCTTTTCCAACCTGAATGATTCCGTGAACACCTTACTATATCCACGACTCACATCTTTCTGTATCATCATCAAATGCTGTACTTAATATGCTAACATCATTTTTCATGTGTGCTCCATGCAGTACAGTGATCCTCCTATTTAAGCTGTTTCTATGCAATATCTATCTCATTATTAAAATGACATTAAACATGGTAAAAGAGAAACCAGACATGCTTTGTTTTAAACAGCTATAAAAATGACATTCTTACAACTAAATTACTAACATTTTATTATATTAGTGACCCATGTTAGCTGCTATTAATCAGTAACAAGACAACCAACAGAAATCTTCGTGTTTACTAAAATGGGAGAAGAAATGAAAAAACAGCATGAGGAAGAAAATGTATATTCTTAAAGAACAACAAATGGACACATTTTTTGCACTGAAACGACAACATAGGCAATCAGCCCTGCTCACCATTTATATCAATTATAAATTTAAAGATCAACTGGAATATGGAAATCTCTGGTGGTCAGGGGTATTAAAAATATTATGCAGAATTGTCATGCACTGCTCTTAAAAATAAACTCCAAACCTGTGCGTAATGTTGGAGCAGATAAGCATTTGCAGTCAGGTTGTTGATCCAAAGAGAGTAATTAAAGAAGGTGAGGTCTAAACTTGTCAAAGTCATTTTGCCCTACTTTCCTATTTATAGGTTTCAAAATGGAAAAAGCCTTCAAAAGGATTTGCATCCTAGCTTCCCTCTGTAAAATCCTTCTGCAAGAGATTTGAGAATTAGCTGCTGTGCCTGCAGTATATTAAAATCTTTGACAGCCATCCACTTGGGGAATCCCTGGGAAAAATAAAAAAATAAAAAATAAAAATAAAAAGGAACAACAAAAAAATAACCACCTCACTTTGCTTCAAAAGGTTCCCAGTATCTCATGAAAGCGGAGAATAAATCACAGCTCTTCAGAATTGTTCCTAAGGCAGCAGGGCCCTTCAGTGGGAAGAGATGTGTGCCAACATGTGGCCTTCCTGCCCAATGCTCACCTGCTGCAGGCTGTGGGGAAGGTGTTTCCCCACTCTCCATCCACAGACAGAGCAGACAGGAGGGGTGGTTCTGTCTCAGTGTGGTTCTGTTGGATGAGGTCTAGTTGTCTTTTCATTCTTAGGCTGAGAAATTTTCTTCTTCCTGTTCCAGTGATTTTTAACTTTCTTTACTCTCATTGGGAATGTGCTGATAAAAATGTTATACATGAAAAAGAAAACAAGATCTTTATCCCAAAAGTTGGAATACTTTTCCTTTTTTTATTATTATTTTTTTTGTTGGATATTTTTAATGAAGATTCATCTTGAAAAAACAAAATAAAATTAAAACCATGATTTTGATGGAAAATAATAAAAAAAAAAAGAAAGATACCATTACTGCAAATTACTCAACAGCTACACACTCAGCTACCAACCAGACTTCAACATGGACATATTATACACCAAGTTTCCCACTTACCACAAGGAATTTTCTTTGAGTAGTTCTCAGTAGACCAGATCTGTGCTTCTTAAAATTGTCAGCTGAGCCTTACTTTGACCTGTGATAGTGCAGCCAAATATTTCCTCTGGCTCAAAGTATATTCATACACCCCACAGGCAAACCTTAGAACCAGTAGGGTTGAAAATGACCAGTAGCATCATCTTGTCCAACCCCACCCCATCACCTCCATGCCTGCTAACCGTGTCCTGTGTTCCATGAATTAAAACCCAGAGGACAGGTATGTGCTGTCTGGGACATGACATTATCTGACTCTTCCACTTATCAGAACTTCTTTGTTTCTCCATGAAAAGGCATGGAGTTATCTGACACCAATATCACATCCGTAAGATGATAAGACAAAGAAGATTGATAACCGAAGTGGTGGAAATGAAAATATTTTGGGAAAGTTAAAAAAAATAAATCACTGACTCATTTTCTAAGCCGTGGTGGTTATTTGGAAAAGCAAGTGAGTGAATGGTTTTGTTTCTCACTTCCTTGCTTTAATTTTCAAGTCACCATCAAGAAGTTTATTTCTGATCACAGGGATTAAAGGTGAGTTGATATGGGCATGTATCATGAAAGACATTGCTTCTGCTTCCTTGGTATTTGACAGTCCCGAGGGATGAGTGATGGAGGAGGAAATGTGTTTTTTATGCCCACGCAGAACTTGATGAAGGAATCAATGTGAAAAGTGTCAGATAATGAAAAATGAGAACTGGCAAAAAAAGCATCCAGAGACAATCACAGCTCGCCCAAGGCCAGGAAGATAGGTAGCATGTCTCCTTTCTTTCATACCTTTTCTGAGTGTGTGGACAAGATTTTTTCTGTGCAACATGACACAAGTCCATCCAAAGCCACCAGTTCCCAACAGCTGAATGTATTGCCCAGAAGCTTTGTGAACTCCTTTTAATTCTCCATTTTTTTTCACTGCTGACACCTTCCAAGAGAGCATTCATCCCACAAAGCCTTATCTACAAAGGCCTCTCCAGAAGACACAACTCTGCAACTCCTTAATATCCTGGGAGGATAGTCTGATTTATTCACTTGCCTTAGCTGTATTTTCTTCCATAATTCATATTCTAAATTATCAGACAGAAAAAAGCAATGTTTAGAAAAGAAAAACCCACTCCTTACTACATACTAATGTCTCTTAGAGGTAACCCCACACCCAGACTCTCCATCTTCAGTTTAAATGAACCTGCATCCTTATTTGCTGCAGGTTGGACTAGATGACGTTAATGCCCTTTCCCAACCTTAGTGGTTCTGTGATTCTATGATCTGCATTGCTCCCACCAGCTTCTCAACTGGTTTGCTCAGATGCAGTCACTGACTTTACCATCATGGTACATCCCTGAGAAATGGCCATTCAACACAGCCTTTTTTTACCCCAAACATCACAAGTATCCTGACTCAGGAACCAAAGGCTCTGAAAGACTACACAGTGACATACTGGTGGTAATTGTTCTGACAAGGACCCTCTGAGCAGTGTCATTGGAGGTGACAGTCCCTGCCAGTCTCCAGCTTAGCAGCAAGGTCACCGGGGAAAGGCAGTTTCCACTAATGCTGTCGGGCAATGGCCATGCACAGCTCAAATAGAGACAAAACCTTCTGTTCATGGACTGTTCCAGAGTGACCACCATCCTGGGGGGCCAGATGTAGCAATAAGAAGGATAGATAAACCAACACACTTAGAGGTGTCTATGTTGTTCCTCTTCAAATGAAATCAAAGGAATAAAAAGATAAAAAAAATGAAATGAAAAGAAATAAACAAAAACATGGAGGAATGGGAAAGGGTTTCATTTCCAAGCTATCTCTGATAATGAACTGGCAAATCTGCGGGGGCAAGAAAACCTTTGTCAAAGCATGTGAGCCTTGGATGGAGCCTTCCCTCCATTTCTAAAGCTTCCTTTGTTGCCCAAAAGCACGACTCAACAACCCTGACCTCAGAATTGAATAGCTGTCTCAGCTCAGGCACCTGAACACTGCTCGTACATGGAGGTTTTACTCCTTTATGCACTCAGGAATGTGGCTTGCTCCTCCCGTTGCAGCAGCTGTATGGGAACCAAAGTTAGGGACATTCTCTTGGAAAGAGGATACTCTGCAAAGCCACATGCAAATAAAAGCCATCAGTAAGGAGATGCAGCACTGTGTTCCCACTAAGTTCAGCACAACACTGACCTTCTTCCCTGGAGGTTCCACTCGCCCAACAGGTGATGTTTGAGTCGCTGGTCACAAGGTGACAATGTGCAAGGAATAGGAAATTCATATCGTTTGTATTCCTTTTCCTCTGCTATTCTAAGGGTTGAAAGGGCCACCATTTTAAATTTAATTTAGAGGGTATACCGTCTATCTGTTGGAAACACGAGGAAGCAGACCTTGTCCTAGTATTTATCAGACACATGCCGCCCATCTGCTTGAGCTGGGTCGAGGAGGATTTGCTGTTAATCCTTCAGACCCATCTGCAGGGGGTTCAAAATGCTGACCAGAAAGCTAGACAAGATGAGGTTTATTTAATTAAAAAAACTGCTCCGGAGGTTACTGGAAATCACTCTGAAGAAGAAATAGCTTTTGATCATGTCACTTCTAGGGGAGGCGGGAGGGGAGGGGGGGGGAGGCGGGCAGTGTTTTGCATCAAAATAAGATTGCGACTGTCGGTAAATAAGTAAAATGATAGATGTGCTCTGAATAAACCTGTGAGGGGACACTTCTATCTACCTGTTATGACACATGGAGGGAAAACAAAGCCCCTGCTTCAGCTTGGATGTTTCACCAGCACATTGCAGGGCTTGGCCTCTAATCTGGGCCAAGTATGAAAAGCAGAAATTGGGTTACTCGCGCACGCACACACACACACACACACACACACAGCACACGCATTAATCTGCAGGTTTGTTTGCGTGGGTCTGGAGACATGGCAGAGGCAACCTAGAAAACAACTTTGGAGCTGCAGCAGGTTAGCACCGCAAAACCTGGCATTTATGTCTGCCTATAAAAACACCAGTTTATATAGAAACATAGAATCTTGGGGGAAGACAGCTAACCCAAGGGTTGTTGCTTTAACATTTAATTTCAGCTTTTCATAATCAGGGCTACCACTGTGCAGAGCCATCTATGTGAAAGTGAGAAACTCCAAAATCCCAGCTACATTTTTTGCCATGTTTAGAATGGACATCTCTTTGTAACGATGTTGCTTCTAATGAAATATTGTGTATGTTATGGGCTGCTGTCTGGGAGAAGTGGTTTTCCATGGGAACAGCCCTTGTATTCCCTGTTGTTTTTCTGTGGCACAACAACTCATGGTGTAACTCATACAGACAATTTGTCCCAGCCTCTCCCAGGGATCTTTACCTAACCCAGGGGGTCCATGGCCATTTTATTTCTTCTTTGCTATTTCATTTAAGCATTAACATCCTTAGGGAGAGAGCAACAGGCAGCAAACAGTGACATTTTTAACCATAAGCTGGGAGACACAGGGTCTGGCATTGTGGTCCTACACCCGGCACACCGGTGACTTAGAGCTCCATCTACAGATCAGGGGCACCCATCCCGCAGAAGGATGGATTTCAGAAGCCACCTCCAGGAACAATAATATTCTCCTGCAGAGTGGCAAGTAAAGATCCACGCTGCTTGGGGTCGGATAGCTTTGCGGCTGAAGATAACCTCTTGGCAAAGTAATTTTATCTGCTGCAAATTATTCCTTAGCTTCCCATAGCAGGATTTGCTTCACTTGATTCTGGAGCAAGCGGTGCTGCCTACTATCAGATAGAGAGTGAGACGGATGTCTGCTTTGATTTATGAGAGAAGTTCTCATGGAAAGTGCTTAAGTGAAGTAAGAAAATCTCATCCAGAGACCGCAAAAAGGGAAATCCACTAAGTTTCTTTTATGATGACCAGGTTAACCAGCTATGTATTGATTATGCAGATAAAAGGTCTTTAATGTTAAGCAGGCCACTACACTTCTCTTCTTTGGACACACAGCTTCAAATTATCTGTGGGTCTTTTGTTCCATTCCACCCCAAGCCTCCCAGTCCACCTATTTTTCTCTTTACTGAGCATTTCCCCCAATTGCTATTGTCAGTCATGCAAAATGTAGCATTAACCCTTCCCAAACACCCACTTTATGATTTCACAGCCAAGGCTGTGTGAGCAGATCAGAGCCCAGCCCCATGCTTGCTGCCCCAAGAGAAGGCAGCACTGCTGCTTTAATTCATCTCGCCAGTTCTGCTGGCTGTTACTGCAACTTGAAAAGTGCAGATGTGGTATTTAGGGATATTGTTTAGTGGGCAATATTGGCAACAGGTGGATGGTTGCAATAGATGATCTTTCCAACTTAAATTGTTCTATGATTCTATGATTCACCCATCGCTGGAAAAAAGGAATACGTATTCTAACTAGCTTTGGATTTAAGGACCTGCTGACCTTATATTTGTCAGACACTGGACTGAGAGTCAAAGCCACTGATGCTGGCAGCACATTTCTTCTGCCTCCTCCATGGTGGGGAGCATGTACAAGCACCTCAAGACACAGCATTGTCCACCAGGACACCTTTGAGAGGTTTCAAACATCTGTGAAGCCCAAACATCACAAGGCAAAACGGACACATCACAGGGCCGAAAGGAAACTCTTAATGAAAGTATTTAATAAATGGCAAAGCCCACTTCTGCTGTGCACATACTCAAATTGTGCACAGATCTTGTATTTGTACACGCAGAGTGGAATTTGCACATGCAATTAAGTTGAGTGACATTTTCTTACTGCGTAGAGACCTTCATCAGCAAACATTTGTGCAAGAAATCAAGTGAGTGATATATTTAAATGCCCACCCTGGCATGCAGGAGGAAATGGTAAGGAAACAGCAAGGACACAACTTCCTAGATGAATTCATCTGAACACTTGTCAACAAATGTAATGAACAGGAAATCAGAGGAGCAAATGACAAAAGCCATTGGTTCTGGGAAAAGAGCCTAAGAGATGGTGTTAAAAGTGGCTCAGGAACAAGCACAGATCACCTGGTATGTCACTTTTGTCGTAATTAGTTGGCAAAGAAAACAGCGAAGTCAAAGTCACAGTGGTGCACCGCAGCCCTCCTGTTAGCAGAGCAAGGCTATCGATCCCATCACTCATTTATTTAGGAGGCAGAATTTTAAACAGGAACGAGAACAGAGTCACCATCAAACCAGTTGTCAGCTGGATGTCACCCTAGGCAATTAGCATGCTCCTAATGTGCTACAAATTTTAAGCCCAAATTCTGTCCTCAGATGCTTGTGTTCAGCTCACACTGACTTTGCAGAGCATGTAGTTTAAAGCACAGGAACAATAGAAGATCTGCAGGTAGATATCGCAGAGGCTTTAGACAAAAAGTCTGGGATGGGAGGAAAGGAACAGGAGAGCTCCACTATGATACTGCTAACAGAGGAGGAAGCAAGAAATACCCTCCCTGCCAGACTGAGCAGGCAAGGCTGCAAATATGCTCAAAGTAGCATTGGAAGTGGGCTGTAAATACATTTGTAAGCACTACAGGTAGTTAGCTATTAATAAATCCGGGGCTGATCCTTCGCAGGTGTAAGTCGTCCAAATTCCGCTGATTTCCTTGTTTCGTACCAGCTGTAGCTCTGCCTTTGCATTGTTATTAAAAACAATAAATCTCTTATCTGGGCCAAATTTGGTTCTGTGTTGCTGTGACTGGATTAGCTCCACTGAAAATAATGGGAGAAGTCTGAGAGGTGTGGGAAACAAGAACAGAACATGGCTGCTGCATTTGTTTAAGTAGAAAAGAAAGGAAAAAAACACCTTCATATACGCATATGGGAGCATATTTGTTGCATGTCGGATTGATTGAACATTTTCCCTTAGAAAGAAGGGAAAACAAATTCCTTCCCCTTCAGAAAATGCTATTTTTGCAGCAACAAGATTCCCCACAAGTGGAAAAAATGTTTCCCAGAAACGTTCCAATCGGAAAACCAATGGGTCTTGTTCTACATCTGCCTTAGTCAGCACATCATGCTCCATGAAACTCACAATTCCTCCAAGCAATACAGTTACTGGAAGAAATAAAGGTATGCTGTGGTAGAATCAGTTTAGCTGGTGGTGGGTTTTCCTGGGGTCACAGAAAACACATAGCTACTGCTCCCATTCAGGCAGAAGCAAACGATGACCTGATTCAAGCAAAACTCTTTCATTTTAGCTCAAAATGTCAACATGAAATGCTCTGACATTTGCAAATAAATTCTTTTTAGGAACTATGTGTTCCAATTTGAGATGAAAACAAATATGAAAATACCAGAATTTCCCATGGGACAGAAATCCGGTTTTCATCTAGAGATCTCTATTGAGAGGTCACTTCATTATTACAAAGCCACTGCCTTCTACAGCTATGCCTGAATTAAAATAAAAGATGGTCAGGGACCAAATTCTCATCTCAAAATTGGATGGCCAACTGTCTTCAATCATACACCCAGCTGGCAACCTCTACCACTGCCATGGGTGCAGACAGACACAGTTGAAGACTCCAGAACAGAGCCAGAGCGAGACAACCAGAGTACTGAAGAAAGGCATGACTTTCAGAAGTCTCTGGTTTATCCTTTTGTACAAAGCAAAGCTAATTTCAAGGTTTAGATCAGGTACCTCAGCAAGTCCAATGTTGTACATCAGGAAGGATGGACTTCACAACCTTCCTGATCCCCTTTGCTAGAGTACCGTCATGTGAACAATCTTCTGTTATTACCTAACTGGGATTATTCCTGATGTAATTTATGACTGTTTCCCCTCGTCCCCTACCATCAAGAGTTGTCCAGCTCTGCCTGCTGATTATCAGTTCATTGAGGCCAATCTGTAGACTCTCCCTAGCTCTGGCTGAACAAACCCAGCACTTTCAGCCTCTCTGTGCCACACATTCCTGATCGTCTTGGTGGCCTCTGACAGACTCACTCCAGTTACTTAGTGTTCCTCATGTAGTGGAGAGCCTGAAGTCATACATACAGCTGCATATTTATTTGGTGAGTGGCATGGATAACAAGTAGGCTGGTGTTTCAATTCAATCCTTGCACCTCTTTTACTTATCAATGGCATTTTCTAGTTCTTATTACAGAGTGACAAGACTCCTGGATAGTATAAGCCATTTCAACTCTGGGATCCAAAACAGAACCAGTATGGTTTGTACGAGGTCTGGACAAGGCTGGCCGACTCCTTGGCACCTTTGTTACCTTTTCCATGTGAACAAATGAAACCACGATTGCAAATCACTTACCTGCTTCTTTCATGGAGCAAAATAGCCAGTGACACAACCAATGTTCCTGAGGAGAACAAGTCAGTTCATGTAAGCCATAAATGGGTAATAGTGCTTGGAGCTGTAAACTGTTATTGTATACACATGTGTAGGGGGCAAATACCAGTGTATGTGCAGAGAAAAATGGTAAAAGTGAACATTCGGGAAAAGCAGTGTGTAATTCTCTGCACCAAAGTGAATGCTAGTCATGCACAAACCACCAGAAATGCCACTTGCATGCATGAGAAAACCACTACTAAATGAAACTGCTTTCTCTTGAGAGCTCAATTGTAAGTCTGGGCACTGACTTGTCCCCACCACACAAACTTGCCCTATAAAAGATACCCTGTGCTGAGGCACCTGCTCCTTTGGCTGCCATTAACATTGGGCTTCCAAGGGATACTCCACCTTCCTTGCCAGAAAATGAGCTCCCCCAGTGCCTTTGGGAGTCCCCTTCTTCCTGTGCCTTGTTTCTAGGGTGTTGCCTCTGGCCAACATGGAGTCTTACTCCCCAGACCTTGGATACCTATGGAAAGGCTTTGAAGACCCCAAAAGCCCCAGAATCTGAAGCTCATTCCCAGTTATTCATCCTATAGTTTCATTTCCTGTTCCAAAATATATAGCCCTAACATTTCAGCCATATAGATGAGACAGCGTTGACTAAATCTAGGTTTATTATAAAACATCATTGATCAAACCTGGGTCTCTACTTTGTTACAACAGTGATACAACTCCTGTCTCCAATTTCTTTAAACAGAGTTGATTAACATTCGGCAATCCCTTGATTAAACACGGCACCCACAAGGAAGACACTAGCAGAGACCAGTTGCCAAACTGGGAACTTCCTGTCAGAAAATATAAAAGAAAGAAAAAAGACAACAACCAGCTCTTTCATCTGCTTCGTATGAAGACTCTGTTGTGTCTGTGTCACTGTGCAGAAGGCAATAAGAGACGATGTCGACAGATGGGGAGTTGAGGACACAATTCACCCAGCCTTCAAGAAAGCTTACAGTCCCGTACTATACATTAATCCACAAGGTCAGTAATGGGGAGGGGGGGGAGACACTAACCGTGTAAGCAGATAAAGAATTAAGATGGAGGTAGCAGACAAAGCGGGCACGTCTGTAGCATTTAGTGTACATGGGGGAATCTGGTGGAATGTCACAGGGGGCATTTCAGCTGAGGGCCCTTTGCCAAAGGCATGACCAAAGGGAAAGAAAAGAGCAGAAGGAAAGAAAAGGTGCAGGAGACACTCATCCAAGTGACAGTCAGTGCTGAACAGGGAGTAAATTAATCCTGGATGACACTGACAGACTAGGATTAAGTAGCTCACCCATGTCATTAGGTTGCATGCACATATAGATGAGCCAAGAAAGACAGGGACAATGCTTACCCCAAATAATTGAGGACACGACAAAAAAAGGGTCAGAGAAAGGCTGCAAAAATAGTAGACTAGGAAGCTTCCACAGAAGGCTTTCACATCAGCCCTGTACTCAATCATTCCCTTGCCAAAGTATCTGTTCCTACTGCCATCATCCCTCCTCACCTTCTTGACTTTCCTTTCTCACATTCCTGCCCAAAATATCAGTTTCTTTCCTAGATCTGTCGCACGTCGTCCTGCTCTCCAATTACTGTGTTACACCCCAGCCTTCCACACAACCCTGTCAAGTTCCATTCCTTTCACAAAAACCGTCACCATGGTTCACCTGATGGGAGGTAACACACTAAGAACTGTTAACTCAACACTTGCCATTCAAAATCCAGACCAAATACAATCAGTGCACACCACATTCTAAACAGTTAACACTTTCAGGACACTGAGCACCTAAACAGGGCTCTGGCTGTCTCATATCTTCATGACTGACTCTGTGTATGACTGGATGTAGCAATGAGGGACATGGCTCAGTGGGCATGGTGGGGATGGGTTGGACTTGGTGATATCAGTCATCTTTTCCAACCTTAATGATTCTGTGAAAGCTTCACCTCAGTTCTGTAGTTTAATTCCCTTAGTTTAATTGAGTTCCAATTCACTGCAGAGCTACAGGGATTTCAGAATGGGTGCAAGGGAAGAGGAAAAATTGCATATTTAGGAATGGAAATGGCATCAGACTCATCTCCAAGCTCTCCTGTAGCACTGAAAATACTGGGAGTGAGGGAGCAGGACCTGCACACAGTGCTGCTCTGTCCAGAGACTTGTGTTAGGCTGAACCTGGGGCTTCTCGCAGTGCTTGCTTGTTCAGGGCCCTCAGCACTATCTCCCAGTGAAGATTCACTCTCCTAACCTGCAATAACAAAAGCTAAAGACAGGTAACATTCACATCAGTGTGAAAGTGGGTTAAGTCACACATTTGATAAATTAAAAAAGGATCAGTCTCACTCAGAACTGGCAATGAGATAAGACTTAACTATGTATCACCTAAGTGGGAAAGAGAATAGTGCTGTTTACCCTCTAAGACCTCTGCTAAAGGCATCTCTGTTAGAGCAGATACATTCACCAAAGATGGGTGGATACTCTTTTGTTTCAGTTTCCCCTCCTCAAGGCTGTTGTAATTAGCATTTCTTAATGCAGCTCAGCTGAAACTGCCACTAATGCAATTCAAAGTTGCTAAATGCAATGTCATTGTGCACCATAACGAATGTTTGCTTAAAGATCAATAGGTGAGGACAGTGTTAATTGTTAAATTAAACATAAACATTGTCAAAACACAGCTATCATTATTCTTCCACCCAATCACATGAACCTGGAGATTCCTTGGTGACCTTATATTCGGGCTCTGTAACCTTCAGGTGCTTTGCATCAGATTATCTTACCTTATGCAAACTTTGTGTTTTAATTGATTATTGTAGAATAAAGCAATTTGCAAAATTCAAGACGGGGGTGAAAACATCTATAGGGTACTTGGGAACATCTGTAGGGTACAGAGAAACATGGGGTTAACTATGTCACAATATGTCTGCAGCCTTCATGGTAATATCCACTTCTACCTGCTTGTATTACCTCTTGGACTTAGCATTGGAGCAAGGAGTTTCAGGTGACAATTTTCAGATGCTTTGCCAACTGGTGGGGTTTGGTTCCTGCTAACTGGTCACAGGAAGACATGTAGATCCGAGGATGGGTAGTATGCATGATGTAAGAAGGCTTTGAACATAGACAATATTGAGTTCCAGCTCAGCACAAGAACCATTGCTCTCAGTGGCTAAGTGTGAACTTACCTTGGCTTTAGCAGTGAACAAGAACTCATTCCTGCCTTGCTGCGCTGCTGCAGGCAATCAAACAGAGTTTGCAAAGGCTGCAAACACAATAGCTGTAACAGGATTTATTTTCTTTATGTCTTAGGAGGTCAACATTACCATAGAATTTGAAGGGCCATCCTAAGTCATCGTGTCAGATTCCTTACATCACGGGGAATAAAACTGCATAGATTTCATTGGTTTATCAAATGGAACAATCCATTTTTTTTGGTCCTGATTACACTGTCGGGGTCTGCTCCAAAGACCCTTCCTCTGACAGTTAAAAGCTTCCTTCTAACTTCCAGCCTCCACTTATTCAGAGCCAGTTCCTGCCTATTTGTTCTTGTGCCAGCATTTCAGCTTATATAGCTCTTATCCCTCCCTCTTGTTTACCCCCCCAACGCATTTCTGGAGAGCAGGCCTATCTCTGCTCAGCCTTCATGTTATTAGGCTGAACAAGCCCTGCTCTTTCAGCCTTCTTTCATAAAACAGCTTCTCCATTTCCCCAGTCCCCCCAGTAACCCTGCCACTCGGAATCTCAAACATAGGTAACCACAGCTGTCCCACTTAGGTTTTCCTTGTCATCTTATATAACAATATTAACACTGCTAGAGTTCTACAATCAAATTGATAGACTAGACGAATATGGTTGTTCTGTTCTCAGCCCTGGCTGCATGGTGGTCCATCCTCGTTCATCAAGCATTTAACAGCCTGTCTTCTAAGCCAAGATGTTCATCGTTTAAGTCAGCAACTTCCATCACTGGTCCCAGTGTGCACTGCTTTTGTGCTCCATAATACCCAAATTCTTTGATCTGAATGAAGAGTGCTCTCGAATCAGCAGTTTGTTTCATTAGCTCAAACAACTCCATACTTCTTGCAGGTTCCCGTTCTCCTGCCCAAGTTGTCTGCTATCTGTGTCCCTTTGAACTCTCTGCATATCAGAACTCTTCTTTTAATTCTCATCTTCAGCAGCTTCACCAATTCTCTTTACAGCACAGTACATTCAATTCTCTGAAGGAGCCCAGTCCTGGGAATGTTCAAGTTGGATTTCTTCTCTGAAAGAGTGGTGATGCACAGACATAGGCTGTCCAGGGTGGGAATAGTTGGGTCACCAGAATGGTGAAGATGTGGTACTGAGGGACATGGGCAGTGGGCATGGTGTGGGTGGGTTGGGCTTGGAGATCTTGGAGGTCTTGGAGGTTAAAAAACCTTGATGATTCTATGATTCTACAAATACACAGGTGTCTTCATTTCTGCCCAGAGAAAGCTCTCAAGGAGCCTGACATAATCCATCCAAACCCATCTTACACTTACCTTACTTTTCATGTGCCTTTATGCATTCAGTTTTCTCAAAAGCTGCTCTGAAGCATTGCACAGTATTGAGGTACAGCCAGGAGATTCTTTAATCACTATTCAACAGCTGCCCCATCCTTTATTACAAGTGCTGTGCTTACTACCTCCCAGACAAACGCTCAGGGCAGAGCACACAGGTTTGAATGGTTTATTGAGAATTCTTGCAATGAGAATGGTGATCTCCTGCCTCATGTCTCTTCTCTGACCCTGACAGACTTGAAGACATGTGGGTCTGCATTGCATGGGACTCTTCAGTTCTATTCCCCCAGTCCCATTAGTGATCTTCAGCATTAAGGAAAGCTGAGACTGCCCTTTCAGTGTCTGGATGACACATACTGCTTACTGTAATGGAGACCCATTCATTCCTTCTCTTTCCTTTCTCATGACTATTGAGCCTTTTATTGCCTCTTTTCTTTACAAGATCCTCTCTGTTTCACACCCAACTTCAGACTTTTGTCTTCTATTCTTCAAGACAGAGCTTCTTTACCAGAGAGAGCTATCTTTTCTCTCATTCTCTGTATACTCCATTGTATTCCAGGTATACACTTTTCAAAGGCTATTATTTATCTGAGGTCTAAACTCTTCCTGACAGTATTTTTTTTTCTCAGTGGTGAGCACATGGATTCCAGAAGGCTTCTATGCCTTGTTCTAAAGAAATACTCATCATTTTATGTCTTCAAATCTTTGTGCTGTCCTGCCCTATTAATTTTACCTGCTTCAAACACCAACAGGAGTTACTGCTGGCCATGATGTTATACAGTCTGGGGACTCCATTGTTCTTACAGAAGGGCTGAAACCATGATTGCTGCCTAATAATAACACTGCCAACACTAACAGTAGTGTCACCACCTCCATCCTTCATAGCTACTCAGTTACAGGCAGGATGAACCTTGGGTGGTGGCACATGCAAGCCGTCTTCTCAACTCTGGATAGCTTTGTATTAAGAGGGAACATGAAATGCTTTGCCCATCTGGGCTCTGCCATACATATGCTTTTTTACATTCCCTTGTTGGAGCCTAGGCAGCACCTCAGCGCCAACTCAAACCTGGGTTAGCAGGTAACAACATTTCTGCACTGTGATAATCCCACAGATCAAATTCTGTGCCGGTGTGGTTGAAGCTACGCATCTCCCTTCAAGTTTGCACTGGCATGACTGAACCGTTATCGGTGTTACACAGAAATAAGTTGCCTTCTGATGGAATTCTCGAGCAGAGCACTGCGTAAACCCTGCAGTTTTAATTTGCTGGAAGGAAGAATACCACTTTGATATTCATCCCCACTTCTGTCAGACAAGATACGTGCTCTGATTTGCCATGACCGCAATTTCATAACTCCAGAAATACGCAGTCACACAGCGGTGAGGATGTTTTTGCTAAAGTCAACAAACCTAACACGAGGGTGTTTAAGGCTTCCTGTTACATTTTTCACCTTGCAGTTATAAGGCGGTTTGGTCCTATCCTAATAACCACGATTACTCACGTTACTCAGATTTGAGATTCGATAATCTCATGAAGGAGCATGCAAGCCTCAAGTGTAGTGGGATCCACAACAAAAATAATAAAGAAACAATGAAATTTCATCAAGGTAAGAATGGGCAGAGCTGGAATTGCCTCCTGTTCTCTCTGAAAAACCTGGGGAAAAACAAAAAATACAACAACACAAGAGGTGGAAAGAGAGAGAAACCTCCAGAGTTCAGCTTCTCCTCACCATTAATTATGGCAATTAGGAGAATCAAGCACTTTGGACAGATTTTGCCCGGATTCAGGAAAGCGCTTTAACATGGGTTTAAGTTTACCCTCTGTTTGGAAAGTATTTAAGTATAGGCTTAACTTTGAGCAGACGTTTAAGTCCCCTTGACTTTAACATGTGTTCAAGTGCTACCTACAAAGGAGGCATTTTCCCAAAGCAGGAGACCATCTTGGCTTAGGCACTGGATTAGTGGTCAAGAGACAGGGATTTGTGCCTGGTTCTACCCCTGGCCATCGAACCTGGGCAACGAACACTCCTTCTCTGTTCTTCAGTTTTACCACCTGCAAAATGGAGCTAACTGCACTGCTGTTTGCAGTGTAAAAAGCACATATTCATATGACTGTATCCAACTCCTTCCTTTGAAGCAGCAGTGATGGCTACTATGGGACAATGGGGGATCTCAGCTGTAGGTCCTTCCCTGTTAATTCAATAAGAATTGACGGTACTGGCTGATTTCTGCTTTTCGTGTATCTCTTAGATGCCTACCTCTTTTTCTTTTTCTTTTTCTTTTCTTTTTTCTATTTTAACATTAAAAAAAATCAATTTAAATTAATGGGTTATTAAGTTGTTGGATGCATTTTACACCTTCTACGTGAAGTGAGTTTGGATTTTCATTAGTTAGAGCTAACACCAATTTTCAATAAAATATTAACCAAACACACAGAGAAACAGTTCATGTGGATCTATCCACTACTTCAATAAAATTAATAGACTTAGATATTTACTCTTGCCCCAGCAGTAATATTTTCCCACATTACATTTCAAACAATGAAATGACACTAAATTCATTTAAAACAAATTTATACTATTGTTATTTTAAACAATACTTAATTCAATTTCATTGTTTGGCATGCAACATTTGAAAATATCAGTATTGTAGTTCAATGCAAAAATAATAATAATAATGCAGCTGCAAATTGTTAACATGCTCAAGCTTCCCAAATGGCTTTCCAGGGCTGATATTTACATTAAACCAAAAATGAGCAAAACCAGCCAGATGTAACTGTGCCATCCAGGGAATGCGGCTGTAGAGAAATACATATACACGTACACTTCCATATGCACACATATGTTCTACATTTAAATGTTTATCCATGTGCATGTATGTAAGTGCATGTATGTTTATATGTCTGTGTTTATGCATGTGTATGAGGGGGGAGGTGCCTGGAGAGAAGTGTTATTACATAATAATAGTGTTATGAATAGTATGTGCTATATCCTATTACATAATAACCTACATTGTTACACATCTAATATATTATTATAAAACTTACATTAGAACCACAAGGAAATTATACTCCTTGTATATATATTATACTCCTTGGACGCCGGGCAGCGTCCAGTGGATGAACGCTTCAGAGGAGCAGCTTTCCTCAGCTGTTTCCTTAAAAAATGCTGGATATCATGTGCTACCTTGGCTTTTCCAAAATCTTGGGGAAAAGGGACTATTTTTTATCCTTTTTTAGCCCCTGGTCTATCTGCCCTTCTATGATGAAGTGACGGCATCAGAGAGAAAATGCAACAGATGTAACTCACCTGGACTTGTGCAAGGCCTTTGACATGGTTCCACACCATATCTTTATCTCAAAATTGGAAAGATATGGATTTGAAGGGTGGACTGTTTGATGGATAAGGAATTGGTTGGAAGGTCACAGTCAGAGGGTTGTGGTCCATGGCTCTGTGTCCAGGTACGGGCTGATAATGAGCAGTGTCCCTCAACGGTCCTGGGGAAGAAATTCTTTACTCAGAGGGCACTGCTGCCCAGAGCTGTGGGTACCCCATCCCTTGAGGTGCCCAAAACCATGGATGGGGCCATGGGCAGCCTGAGCTGCAGTGGGGTACCATGGTAAGATCTAGGTGATCTTTTAGCTCTCTTTCAACTCAAGCCATTTTATTTATAATTTCATGACTCTATAAGTAAGAGGATTGTCAGTGGAGTGACTTAGGAAAACCTCCAAGGAAACCATGAAGTATTAAACATGTGACCAGTACAGTTTTTTATTCTCCTACGTATTTGAAACAACCATGAGGCCACGTCTACTCTGACCTCAGTTCTCAGCTTTATGCTACAGTCTGCAGCCTCAGTATTTAGATTTGATCTCCACCTGCTGATATGGTCTTTTGAAGCCTTTCTAACAAAGAAGAGCTTGCCATTTAAGGATACTTCCTCAGTGTTCAGCACCCAGGGGAGCTCTGATTCAGAATAAAACAAGCAGCTAGTAGAGTGTGTGGTATTTAGCTAATTACACGTTTGGTAAATTTGTGTTTTAAAACAATGCTGCTTGTCTCCTCCCTTTGAAGAGTGCCAGCTTACTGGAGTGTTTCCCATGGACTGGCAATTAGATGTAATTAGGTCTTGTGATTTCTGCATTTGTCTTCGTGTAACAAAGTTTACTACTAAAAATGATCATTTTGTTGGTGGGCGTTCTCTAATTGCTTATAGCCTGCAGCAGGCTGTTGGCAGCCACAGCACCTGAGTTTACATCACTCCAAGCTCAACTTTACAGGAGGATTTTGTAGATGTCCGTTTCCACAGCGGACAGAATGAGGTGCAACACGTTTAAGATGCAAAGCAAAATCTGTGTTGGGCATTAGGAAGATCTTCGCAGAGCAAAAATCCAAAGCAGGAAATTAGGAAATTAGGCTAGTTCTGGCATGGATTCTCCCAAAGTGGATATCTTCAAGAATAGGTTAGGGAAATATCCAGCAGGAGTGATATAGGTTTTGTTGGATGCTGGGACAGGGAGATGGACTGAAGAGCTTCCTAAGAGTCCTATGAGTCTCATTCATTGACTTTATGAGAGGTACGAGTCTTTCTGTGCCCACCACTGCATTGTCTCACTGTGTGCATTTGTCACGTAAGTCAGATGGGCACCGATCCCCTCTCCTGGCTAGATCTTCTAAGCTCTTAAATGCATTCCCCTGAAGAGTGCATAGCAGAAGGGCGCATTTGACAAGCACAATTGGAGATAAGCAGCCCTGAGGAGTTTTAGGACACTGAAGAAAGAAAATAATCTTCTGGTTTCTTCCTTGCACAAAAAAGATTTAAAATAACTCCATCCCCTCTGGACTGCAGAAAGAGACACTCTAAACCAGATAATCTCCAGCTCGTAGACAGAACAATTTCTCTGTTGATCTCAGAGATCTTTGCTAAAGAGGTCAGCAGTGGGATCCTGTTTTGCTGAGGACCACAGGTGTGCAGAGCTGCTCTGTGGCCACACCACCAGGTCAGCAGAGGTGGGGGCTGCTCGTACTGCGCCCACCCCTTCTTGCAGACGGAGAACGCAGTGCATCTGTGTGGGCACACCAGCTGGAGCCCAGCAGAGCTAAGCTAGCCATGTCTAAGTCCATCGACAGACACCATAAGACCAGCTCTTTCTTAGCACCCTGCAGACGCTTTGTGCCTCGCCGACTGCTTGGCACCACGGACAGAGGCGTGTGTGGGTCACAAAATGTAGTGATTACACTCGTTCCTCATCCTCACCACGCTGCGCAGACATACTACTGGCAACTGGCTTATGTTCACCCCACAGGTCATAGGATGGAGGAGAAGCAGAGCAAAAAGCCCCTTCCAGTTGTCCTGATGCTTTCAAGGCGTGTGCCTTTGCCTGGAGCAAGCACACTTAGGGATGACGCATGTGGTTATGCACATTCCACCCGCAGAGACTGCTGCTCTTTGTCTAGCAAATGCTGCTGTGACAAAGCTGTTCCCTATCACTCCCTTTGACTAAATATTTGCTACAGAGCAAGCTCAGTGCTTTTCTCAAACTCCGCAGTCTTGGATTTAGGATTGATAATAGCGACGAAGCACAGACATATACAGGGATAACACCTAAAAATTCAAGGCTGGTGGCCCTGACATCACGCAAGACATTTATTTGTTTCTTCAGTCAAGCTTTTGGGAAAAAATACCCTCAAACTATCTGGTTTATTTTTGTCTGGAGCTGCAGGGCAGATGAGTTTTCCAGAAGGGATAGAAGACTGCCATCGATTTTATTATTGAGTCAGTTTTAATGAGTCACAGTATTTTTGGAAGGCTTTTAAGATTACTGTAAAGTGCTTAGTTACAGTGGCTACAGGTGCCAAGGCAGGAAAGGAAATAACAAAGAAATGCACAGCAGCTGTATCGCTACGCTTCCCCTCAGAACTGGGATCAGCAGAACAACACACACAGAAAATGCAAAAGAAAATAGGAAGAGATGTAAGAGATGACAGAAGTCAGCATGGTCAGCTGCTATGCTACAGCAAAGTGCATTTTGTTTAAGGGACTGCCTAATGCTCCTTGGAAGGGGCTGCTGAAAGACTCTGGATTTCCAGACTTCCAGTGAATTGCATGTTTGCCTTTCAAACTGTCCTTTGGTTGTAAGTCATTTGCTCCCATGGCTGCCAAGCTCTACCACTGTCAGCCTGTGTCGGATGAGCCTGGAAACATCTCATTTAGCAGATGAGAGAAGGGAAGGCAGTACAGGGGGAAAAGAGATGGTATCAAAGAAAAGAATCCTTTTTATTTCGACTGTAATTTGCCCATTTTTTTGCCTGTATCATTCTGAAAGACAATAGGGTGCAACTTGCAGAGAGCTCACAGCGATGCTCTGTGCTATAGGGCAAAAAATATTTACTAATTTCTGTTAAAAAGTATGCTCTAATACTCAAAAATACAGGACAAAACCAAAAGTTCCCAGTTATCTTCTAGTGTGGCGGCCTGATTTCAGGTCCTTCCCATGACAATTGGACCCAGAGTTTGGTGCAGGCAGCATCCATGATTGCAGCGCACGAGCTCTGAGCAGGATCCATTAAATGTGCACATGCCCGTGTTTGCTTCAGCATAGTAAGTGCCTGAACGCACAGCTGGATGCTTGCATATGCAAATACTGGTTTGTTCGTGCAGATAGCTGCACGCAGGCTGAGGAATCAGTTCTGGCTTGGGGGCCCATCTCCTCCTGCCATCCCCACCCCCTCCACCAAGCGGGGTCACTATTGGCTTCGTAGCACCTTCCAGCATCTTCAGCGTGGCATTGCTGTCCCTGGAAATGCCATACAGCACCCCAGGCACACAAACACACAACAGCAAGGCAGGGAGAAACGGAGGAAACTACTCATTGTCTCCAGCTCCAGCCTTGTGTCTGCTCTTCATGCGTGACTGGCATGAGTCCCACCGCTAAGTCCTTGGCTGCCGGCCATGCACAGAGTGGCAGGCACCTGTCCCTGCTGGGAGACCTGGCGACCTCGGCGTGCCCTAACGGTTAGTTCTTTTCTAACATCACGTCTACTCGAATTTACCTCAGGATTTCCCCCCTCTGGGTGCCAGGGAGCGTGGCTGATGCCAACTGCTTCACCATGGATAAGGCAAGGAGCGTTCCCAAGCTGCACCCAGACACCCTCGAAGCATTCAGCTGTACTCTCCTTGCTGGAACAGATGGGGCCCATCAAGGTGTTAGCATCCTCCAGCACATCAGCAAAATACCCCAGCAATGGGACAAAGTCAGGAGAGAAAAACAAACTGCTGCTGGGTTCCCTCTCAATCATCCTTGAATCACAGAGATGTGTGCTAAGGAGCAGGACTGGCTCCGTGCTTCCCCTCTGGGGCACCATTGGGGCGAATGAGTGCTCCCACCACCCTTCCTGCAAGGACACTATCTCTGTGCCCAGGGAATCACAGCTCCCAGGGCTCTGCGCTGCGTTTTTTTTTTTTTTTTATTATTTCCTTTCCTTGGGAAGCCCATCCAAGCATTTCCCTTTCTGTTTGAGAACCAGGCACGCAGCAGCACTGTGCATGCACATACAGAAATGCCTTTCATGAGCTGTCTCCCACTCTGCTGCAGTGGGGACAAGGAATTTCACTTCACTGGAAAAAGACCAGCCTTTAAGGGTTCTTTTTTTCAGGTAGTTTAGAGCAGCAACAGGACTAAGATGTAGAAGTCCTTATTCTGCAACCTGTTTCTTACATAGCGTTCTCCTTTCTTCAGCGTTACAAATGCGAGTATAAGTCTTTCCAAAGCGTGGAGAATTTTTGAGTGATCTTCCATTATTTCAGCTTCATTTATGGTCTCTTGCACATTTCACTTATCCGTCTGAAGAAAAGGAACAGAAGCTTTTGCTTTCTGACAACTGATCTGCAATGGAAATTGGCAGGTTCTGGGCATCTCGTCCTCATTTTAATGACATGAAGTTCATCAGGTAGAAAGAATGACAAATGGGGTTGGAGAGGCCTTAATTTGCACCTTGCAATAATTCTGTGCAAATATAGTGTAGGAAAAAAAAAGAAGAAGAAGAAAGAAAACAAACCAAAAGCTGCTGCTCTGTGATGAGGAAGAAGAGATGGCTGAAGGCAGAACATCCCAGATCTCATGCCTGACACTCGGTGCCTCTGCAGCCACTTTTCCCCTTGAGCAACCAACCACAGTCCAATGGGTTCCTTCCATCCCTCCTATCTATCTCCCCTGAGCACCGATCTTCATGGCCCAACCTCTCTTATGCAAGGGCCATCCAGTACCCACAGGCTGGAAGCTCTATCTAGGCAGGCTCCACTGCAAAAGAAATAACACAAGAAAAGCTAAGCATCCAAATCCTCCCTCATTTTGTATTTAAGTTCAAAGAGGTGTAAGAGCCAGCACAACCAGGGCCAAGCAACTGCAAGGACTATGCAAGAAGTGCTTTGTGCTGAAATGGAGGGCCAAGATTGAAGTCAGTCTCAGGTCTGCTCATCTGCGAAAAGAGAGGAAATAAAGGGCTAAAAACAGCTGAGCAGCAGTGAGATGAAGGAAAAGCCATCATTTAGGGCACTGGCAACTCGTTAACCCAAATGACCTGCATCTCTGGTGAGCGCTGACCCAAGGACTTGCGAATTTACCTCCGCTGCCCAATAAACTGTCGCTGTCCAGCTTCTCTAATTAAAATAGTCCTGGATTTGCAGGACCTACCCAGAGAATAAACTGGAATTGATCAGATTAGCTAAGCCAGATCATACGTAGAGCATACAGGCTGGCCAACAGCCTACTTTGGACCAGATTAACCAGCTAAAATAATTGGGGATTTTTGCAAAGTCTGCCCCTAAAGACTCGCATTAAAGAAATGCACCAAAGACTGAGCGTGTACTGCAGCCCATTTCTTTTTACCTTATTTAGTTCCTAGTTTGATGTTCTTCACAAAATGCTGGGAAATAGCTTTTTATCTTTTGCTAACCAATGAAGAATGGGTTTCTCTGCAGCAACTTCAGGTGAGCTGCACTAGTGGTGACTGTTGGGTCCCTGAAAGGGTAGGAAGGCTGTATTTAATGTATTACCATGAAATCTTAGATTTGTTTGCATAACAAGGGACCCTTAAAGGTTAACTAGTCCAAAATCATCATATTAAAATCATCATCTAAAATCATATTATCACACCAAAACCATTACCCTTATTCCTACCCAATGCTCCCTGCATTTCCCTGTACAATGAGGAATGATTTGCTGGGATTTTGTGGACTGATGCTTAAGCGAGAGCAAAGTTGTGCTGAATCTTTGCTGGAAAAGGACTAGGAAGTAGAAAATCCTGCAGCCCAAAGAGGAATGAACCCAGCTGAAAGCAAAATGCCCTGGGGGTGACACAGAGAAAGGCCCACGGAGATGCTGTGCACTCCTCCACCTGCTCTCACCGTGCTCTGTGCATGGCAGCCGGCAGCCACATCCTGGCTGATGTTCCTTCTGAGCAATATGGGCTTTGGGTAAAACAGGTTTTGCTACCAGAGCCAAGACTGCAGCCACGGGGAGGAGCAGAAGGAGGAGCAGAGCCAGGAGACACCTGAGAGCTGCAGTTCCTGCTCCTGTTCTCACCGCCCTCAGCAGCCTCTGCCCAAGCCAAACAGACAGCAGGGCTGCCAACATCTTGTTCTCCTCTGCAGGGGCAGCCACCCACTTGGCTTGTGCCTGAAGCAAGCCTTGGGCTTTCCCTGCATTGCTACAAACCTATCAAAAGCCATGTCATAGGGGAATCAACCTAACGTCTGTTGGTTCATCCTTGGATGAACTCCGTTGACATTGAGTTTTTACTACACAGAAGCCGTATACCGAAACATTTAAAGCATCCTATGAACAGCTGCACTGGCACAGGTTGCCCAGAGAGATGGTGAATGCCCTTGAGACAACCAAAGTCAGGCTGCACGGGGCTGTTCATTGCAGGGGGGTTGGACCAGGAGGCCTTTAGGGGCCCCTTCCAACTCAAACGATTAGACAATTCGATGATTTGGTTCACTTCACCCGTGGGATGTAACACAGTTCACTCAGCTCCAAACTCTTTATGAATGATCTGTCCTAGCACAGCCAACACAGCACAGCTTCCGCAGGTAAGAATAAGAACTGAAAAGAGGAAAACTGTTTTCTTCATGCAAGATAGCCACTGCAGAACCGTGACTGGATCAATCAGCAGCTTGCATTGTCACATCTTTGCCATATCCATACGAGCCACCCACAACCATTCCATGCTTCCAGCCTCCAGTAAGGGAATCTGCTGCTTGCTGCTGGTCTGAGAATAGGACCGCAGAGCTGCCACGAGGTGAGCACACTGAATGCTAACCGGCCTGCAAATGAATCCTTACATACCACAAGCCAGGGAGTGCATCTGCTTTTTGAGTAGAGGGACAGCTGCCACAGCGGGAGAGAACGGCTCAGTCCCAGCACTATCTTGGCTGCCATGACCTGCCTCTTCAGCTGCCACATGTGAAATCGCTCCTAAGATGAATGAAGCAGCCCCATATACAGAACGATTACAAAATCAGAGCTGTAAGGTGTTCATTTTCACTTTATCTGGACTCTTTCCGAGCTGTCCTTGGGGATTGCTGCAGGATCCGTAGCTGAACTCCACATTTTCCATCCAGGTGGGGTTGGCAACCCTACCCAGGGCAGTGAGGTTGGAACTGGATGATCTTCAGGTCCCCTCTACCCTCAGCCGTTCTATGCTTCTATGGTTTCGCCTTCTTTTCTAGAACGATGTCCAGAAGCTGACCTAAGACGCTCGCACGGGGGATATTATATAACAATGGAGATTGTATGCGTAGTTTATGTAAAAACACTTAATCTCACAGCTGCTTCCCTCCCCTGCATCCTCGGCAAAATTCTCCTTTCATCTCCCATTTAAATACCTGGTATTTAATCATTTCACAGGGCTGGCAAAACAAGCACAATGGAGGCAATGTTTACTCAGACTATTTTTGTGTGGACGTGTGCGTGTGAATTTTTGGCAGAACCGATGTTTGCGAGGAGCAGATAAAACTTTTCTGTTCAAGAACCACTGACAGCCAAGAATTGCTGCCTGCCAGCAAATCTCTGCTTACCGGGGGAGATCATGTCATTGTTAGCCAGGTAGAGGGGCCGGGGATGGAAATCTAGAGAGCTTCCTTGTTAGGCTGTCAATGGAAGGGTTGTTTAGCAATTACTCTAAGACAGTAAATCTCTGTGTGCGGACCCACTTCAAGATAAAATCCAGACTCAGTTTGCCCTGCTTATGCAGCACGGATGCATATGCATCCTGAAAGCGACATAACCCGGTAATATTTTATTCACATCACACTCCAAGGAGCTCACTGACTGGAATTCAATAGAAACTGTTCTCTGTGTGAAAGTAATTTCAGAAAGTAATCTAGTTTATGGAAATGAAAGGCATCAAAACACAAAAAACACTGTTTCTGTACAAGTGCTTTGCTTCAAATATTTGACATGGAAATTTATATAATCCCTCTGGGGCACATGGGTTTCACGAGTGTTAACATCTTTTGAAATGAATTTCACAAATGTTTATTTGGAATAGCAGGCATACAAATAATTTAGAATATCAAGGCATCTTGTTGAATCAGTCTTAATGATACAGATCTCAGATGGCTGCGGAGGTTAAAAGGTATGAATTTTAATTGAGTGTACGGGAGATGTCATTTCCAATCATTGCACTGCACTGCCACAGCTATCACTTTCCAATTCTAAGCTCCCTGCTACCTCCTCCTCAACTCTCTGTTACTTAAAGACCAAAATGAAACATTTTTCACATTTTATTTGAGTGCCGGGCATGTATTAAATCCAGAGTTTTGCTGCCTATCTGGGTTCATACAGGACCACATCACTGTCATATTCCAATACTTCTCAAGCAAGAAGGTGGTTGTCTTTTACCAGACAGAGTAGCACACTGTTGTTCCGGCCTTAGAAAAAAGTTCAGCGATAAAAAGCAAACAGTGTTGAGGCCATCTACAGCACAAATCATTGTTAAGACCCTGGTCCAAATCAGACTTTCTTCCCAGCTCCCATGGTGGCTCCTATTTGCAGTACAGCATAGAGCCGAAGTGAAACGCTTGTGCTGTTTAAAAGCTAGCTTTTAATTAGTAGATCTATATTTATTTGTGGCTTGGAGCAATGCGATGGATAAGCATGAAAAGGAAAACTAACTGGGTACCTGTTTGGAGATCTTTGTCCATCCTGTGTGGCAAAGGACCAAGGATCCTCTGGGAAAAGATATCGTGTGATTGGGTAATTAAAAATTATCATAAGCCATAGGCAGTAGGAAGGCAAATTAAGCCTGCAAAGGCAGCATGCATTCTGAGAACTCCTCAGATATTGAGTGCTCAATATTACAGCTTCAACACTCGTTTAAAGTTCATTCGTAACCTAGATTTGTAACCAGCGGGATTTTATCCAAGTTCTTATTTGCCTGTGTGTGACACACACACACATAAATTGGGGAAGGAAAACAAAGAGCAGTTTGCTCACATGGAACAAAGTGGTTAGGCCCTTTGGTAGCTTGCTCCCTGGCTAACCTTAGGTGTGCTTTGCCAATATAAGGGAGACAAGAAGGGCACGTACCAGGGGAAGACGTTCCTCCTCCATGTAGGAGCCTTGGGCCAGGGCAGGTGCCATGCAGACCATGCCTTCAGAGAAACGCAGCTGCCAAAATTCAGCAAACCTCTAAAGAGCATGCACAAGACTGATAACTTGGCCAAACATGGATGGATTTCAACAAGGGCGTGAAGAACGTTTTGTTCGCAGGCAGCAGACGGCCAATTTCCTTTCTTCTCCCAAGTGTGATGATAAAAGCTCAGCAAATGGCTGCTAGTTCCTTTCTTTCTTTTTGCAAGCATAAATTTATTCCAAGAAATGCTCGTTGTTTTCTTTAAAATGTCTGTTGTCAGCAGTAAGAGTAAAATGTGTTTGAGGCAACCATCCAAGCCACATGAGTTTGAACCTCTAACAGAAAAACCTTGGTGTTTTAGTAGGACACATTCAAGATGCCTTGCTATGAACTGAATCATCATCTAGAGTGACTCTGATTTCAGGTATATTTTTGTTTGCCAGGATTTATGATCTTAACCAGTTGATAATAATCATTCTGGATCAGACAGTGGTCAGCCACATCACTGACTTTGGCAACTACTCAGAACAAGGAGAGAGTAAGTACATAATTGTGCCTCCTTAGAGTAACCTTCCAGCCTGTGGCAATCTGTTGAGATTTATGAGGATAGTGAATCTAAGCAAGTAGGATTGAAGGGAACTGATCCCCTGCAAGGCACAAATGTTCCTAGAACACCCCTGGGAGCTGCTCACAGCACCTCTGAGGAGTGGGGAATCCAAGATTATAGAATCATGGAATCATTTGAGATGGAAGGGACAATTATGGGTCATCTAGACCAATTCCATTGCAACAAACAGCGACATCTGATCCTTTGGGGCCACTTCAGGGTTTCAGCATCTTCACAAACAGAATATATTTCCTGGCATCCTCTCTTAAGACTCTTCCATCTTAGAGAAAACATGCCACAACATTTGCCCTTGCCCTCAGATCAGCAGTGCCGTGCTGCTGCAGCATCCCCTCTCTATGGTGTATGAGCACACCCTGCCCATTATCAGTCCTGAAACACCCCTCTTGTTAGGGCAGGCTGGGAGGAACACAAAGCTCTCTGTTCTGCTTGAGCCTCTCCTGTGAATAGGCGGAACAAATGATAAGCAGAGAAAGCAAGAGGAGTTGTTCAAACAGGGGACTGACTTCCCTCAGGGAAGGGCTTTTCCTTCCCCTCCATCCCATCTGGATGGAGAGAGCCTTCTGCTGAGCAACCATCGGTTCCATACTTCCACTCCTCACAGCCTGCCTCCTCCCTCCTATCATATTTGTATTGCTGAGATATCTTTCCTGTCCTACAAACCACCCTTTCCAAACAGCAGCTACTTGGGAATCTGCTGGTTTTACAGGAGCACTGAGTTCTGTTCAAACCAAATCCACGTCTACAGAGGAGTTCTTGAGTCCTCTTCTTCAGCAGACCTATTTACAACCAAGCAGGGTCTGGACAGTGAATGCTTACACTGCACTGGCTGATCCAAAAGGCCTGCTCAGGTATTATAGAATGGTTAAGGCTGGAAAAGACCACTAAGATCAGCAAATGCAACTGTCAACCCATCCCCACCATGCCCACCACTGTGCCCACAAAAACATGTACGCTGTATTAGTAGAATAGTGCATGCTTCTAAGTGCCCAGCACTTTGATGCCTTATTTCTTCTACTGACACCTTTATGTGAAACAGACATATCTAAAAAGCAGGGAGCCTAGTTGAAAAAAAGCATTTAGGCACAGGGTATCTATTTGTCTGTACATAGCAAAAGACAAGATGTAAGTCTCTGTGAATGCCCACTCTTCAGCAAGCAGAAGATCTACAGGACTCCCACACGTGAATGGCTTAGGAGCCAAGAACTTCAAAGGCACAGCAAAAAGGACAAAACATCTTCCTAGGAGCCTGCAGCAGAAAATGAGCACTGGGCAGAAATGGGGCTGTCAAATCCAGGCTCCTGTTTGCAGTCAGGTTGTGCTCTCCCTTACTCACAACAAGTGCCAAGGTGCCAGTTTGTCTTAGCTGAAGTAGAATGGGTAGCTACTGGACTTATTACTTCAAGTGCAAATATAAAATGATAAAAGTTGTCTTTTGCAATATATGTCAAGTTACATTAGAGGTTAGCATTCAAGGAAGAGGATTCAAATGGGTGGTTCCCAGTAGTGTTAAGGGCAGAAAAGCAATACAGAACATTCAATTGCACAACAAACAGATCCCTTGCTTGCAAGGACGGCAATCTCGCCGTGTGTAAACCTCATCCAGGGCACAAAGGCTTCATCCATATTTGCAGAAGGCCTAAAACTGCCAGTATCCTCAATGCATGATGGCAGCTCCAGGATTTTCTAGGAAGCACCACCAGCAATGAAGAGGAAACTAAAACATCCTAAAACACATTTGAGGACAAGAAGAGCCCCCTTTAATCACCAAGTCCTCCCGTCACTTTCCACAGCAACCAAGGCACACAAATCCCATTTCACAGGCTGAACAAGCATCAACTTCAAATGAACTGGAGCGTCTGCCCCAAGGCCATTCCCAAATCTCAGTTGTCTGAGAGTCTCAAACTCCCTTCTGATATCCAGCTTGAATATATTTCTCCTCACTTCACGTCTCTCCGTATTTGCAGCAGTGCAGTCCATCAAAGCTAAACAGTCTCACTCCTCTCACAACTGGCAGCTGCATCCTCTTCAGCCAACATCACACCAAGTTAAATCCTCCTGGCTCTGCCCATCTCTACTCTTGATTCCTGCCTCAAATTCCAAGCAGTCCCTGCTCCTGAAGTCCCCAACTCATGCAGAGATCCAGGTCAAAATGCAAAGAGAGATGCAAAAAGGGTACTGTGTCCTTCCATTGCAGAGATGAAGCCAGGGGCAGGACAATTAGACTCATTAGGTGGATGCTAACCCCAGCTAACAGTCTTTCCTACCCCTGAAACGAAATCCTTCTTCCTTAGGTGAGTTCTCAAGGTGGGATAAGAATTTTCAATAGAATATAGAAATCTATATCTATATCCAACACCCAAATGGTCACCATTAACACCTTCCACAACGGTCACCATAACCACTTTTACATCATGGCTGATCTAATGATGGCCAATTCGCCAAATCACCCAACGGGAAGGAGCTGGACCTTGGGACAGTTCACTCAGGAGTCCAACCCTCCTGCAATGTGCAGGGACACCCATAGCTCCATCAGTGCCCAGAGCCCCATCCAGCCTGAGCTTGGCTGTCTCCATGGATGGGTCACCCACCACCTCTCTGGACAATCTGTGCTGGTGCCTCACCACTCTTTTTGTAAAACAAAACAAAACAAAACAAAACAAAACAAAAAAAAAACTTTTTCTCTTACATCCAGTCTAAATCTCACCTATTTTAGTTTGAAACCATTTCCCCGTGTCCTGTCACAACAGACCCTGCTGCAGAGTATAAACACTGGCCTTCCAATGAGGAAGGTGACCAAGCATCACTGAATTTATTCCAAGCCACTGCCTTTATTTCAGTGCTGCCCAAGTATTTCTTTGGAGGGACTTCAAACCCATTTCTCCATTCCTGTTGGTTTGATCGCACTCACTGCCATTGGTATTTATTCTGATTTGAACAAGTATTGTTGTGCAGATTGGTAAGGAAAGATCACATCTACAGCGCATCATCTTGCTTGCAGAAAAATAAGTTTAAAAAACCCACAATCAGCATCAACATCAAGAGGATTGCTTGGAAAATAATTTCTCCTCCAAAATGTAATCATCTATATTGGATGCAACGTTTATTTCTTAAAAAGAGAATAAAAATGGAGTTTGGGAGCTCTCATGTCTATAAAAAGACTACTTTTCCTGGCATTTATAAATATTAATATGGAACGCTAGTGAAGAACAATACATAACAATAATGAGAATCACCAAATCCCATCATTTTTGACATCGTCATATCAACAGCTTAAGGATTAGCAGGTGAACTTTAAACATATTGCTTCCAAATAATAATAATAACAGCGACGATAATAACATCAGAATGAAAAAAAAACCTCTCACCGCATTATATATTCTTGATGGCTTTCTTCTTCTAATAGCGTTTACGGGATCACTGCTTTGAACATTTGGATGACATGCTTAAAAAATTAACCTGAAGAAGGGGGAGGTCTTCTTATCTCCTTCCATTCTTGCGAAGCTTTGCTTAGCCCCGTCTTTGTTTCCCGCTAACCCCTGACATTGACAGAGTCAAAGGCCTATCAAGTAATACCCTAATTTCAGCAGGATTTTATATATACGTCTATCTATGCCTGCCTGCAAATGTTGTGTGTGTATCTCTACGTATACCCGTGAACTGAAACGGCGTTTGGAAAGATAAAGTTGCACCAGGTGTCAGTTCTCACACCTCTTGCTAAATACATATGGTAAAAAACGACACCACCATTTCATTGAAAATCCAAGCTATTGAGATCTAATCGCTGCTTAAGCTGTGGCTTTATTCAAATCTGGATCACCAATAGGGCTCAGGATGTAAATGAAGTGCAAAGAGAAATAAAGCAAAGGGAAAAAAAAAATCTATGATAGCCCTTTTCCTTCATACATTTGATTCTCAAGTCCTTATCAGTCAATTAATGCATACTAAAACTTTGGTGGCAGCCTCAGTTTAACGGACCTAATAGCTGCAGCAAGTCCCAAGCATTAGCCAAACAAAACACACTTTCAGCAGCCTTAATATGAGACTGAAAAAAGGTCAAAATAGACAGGCTTTACAGAATAAATCCCGACGATCCATTCTAATTTCCACTCAAGGATCTTTTAAGCAGTTCTTGGATGCTCTTTATGGTACTTTGATCCAAGCATAGTTTCATTAAAACTTTGTGGCTTGGTATTTTTAAACCTGATAGCTTCACTAAACTAGTTCTCAAAATGTTAGCTAAGCCGCTATGCATAAAACTACTTTACTGTCATGGTGTCTTCTAATATCACCTAAGTACAGGCTGCTGCAATTTTGAAAATGAACCTTTTCTACATTCACTAGATCTCAGCTTGGGAATTTTTGCTTTCACATTTGAAGGCTGTCTCACAGCATAAAGGGAAGGTGCTGCCTTACCCCCTTCCTCTCCCCCTCCTTGAAACCTAAAACTAAAATTAGCTGCTGTACCTTATTTGTTCTGGAAGCAAGTTACACAGTACTTTTATCCACTGTGGTTTCCAATTGCAGGATTAACACTGGATGGTAAAAGGAAAAAAAAAAAGAAAGAAAGAAAAAAAGCCTAGAAAAATAACAAAACATTAAATGGTGGTTTAAAATCCCGTTTAATGATGGCAAGATAAATTCCCTAAGGACTCAGGAAAACAAATGTTACTTCCCACCTTCATAACTTGGCATGTTAATAAATCTGATTTAACTGCCCACGGATGAAAACCTCTGTGCCTCCAGAGAGTGTCCTTTGCTTCCCTGAAAACGAGGAGGGCTGAAAGGTTAGGTGACAATTTTCTTCCTTTCTGCCAGCGCTCACAAAAGCCTTGATTTCTTGAGGAGCTCTTGTGGGAAAGCTCACACTACAGTATTTCAGAGAACTACAGACAGATGGATTCGGAAGAGGCTGGGCTGAGTTTTGAGGAGGAAATACAAACAAAGGATTGTTTTTATAACTAATAATAATAAAACTGCTTTGCCAAGCACTAAAGTCCAGCTCTGCTATTGCTTGAGCCATGTGTCAACCTGCTACTATCACAGGTGGATAAGAGATAGGACAAGGGGAAATGGTTTTAAACTAAGACAGGGGAGATTTAAGTTGATGTTAGGAGGAAGTTTTTCACTCAGAGGGTGGTGATGCACTGGAACAGGTTGCCCAGAGTGGTTGTGGATACCCTATTCCTGGAGGCACTCAAGGCAAGGCTGGATGTGGCTCAGGGCAGCCTGCTCCAGTGGTTGGCGACCCTGCCCATGGCAGGGGGGTTTAAACTCGAGGTCTTCTTCAACCCAGGCCATTCTATGATTTAAGGAAGCACACAGTTGGTGCTGGGAAGCATCTAGCAAAATGTGTAAAGCTGCTTCCATATACGGTGGACAATCAGGGAACCAGACAACCCCATGCTGAAACGGGCATTCAATCTAGGGTCTGAGCCCAGGGACCCAGATTCCAACCTCTGCCCATGACACCAACACCAAAGAAGGCAAAAGTGAGTATGATCATAGAATCGTTGAGTTGGAAGGGACCCTTTAAAGGCCATCTGATCCAACTCTCCTGCAATGAGCAGCAACACCCACAGCTCCATCAGGTCCACAGAGACCCATGCAGACTGACCTTGGGTGCCTCCAGGGACAGGGCACCCAGCACCTCTCTGGGCTACCTGCACTGGTGCCTCACACCCTTAGTGTAAAACACTTTTTCCTTGTATCCAGTCTAAGTCTCCACTGTTGTACTTTGAAAACATTTCCCCTTCTCCTATCAGAATAGATCCTGCTAAAGGGTCTGTTCCCTTCTTTCTTACAGTTCCCCCTTTAAATATAGAAGGTTTGCAGTGAGGTCTCCCCAGAAACCCCCAAAACCCAGGATATACCAAAAACTCATGAGACAGTCATGGTTTGGGAAAAAAAACTGCTCCTCTGACCACCTCTTGGGCAGGGATCTAATGGGAAAGGCAACCAAACTCTCCCTCTTTAATTCCCTTGGACGTTCACTCACAAAGTCCACGAGTTACCCATTTTTCCAGCAGCCACAGCATGGTGGGCTGGGACAAGGCTGCCCTGCTCCATCCCCATCACCTGGCAGAAATATTTGGGTGTTTTCACGACTTCACACACCTCGGACAGGTCGGAGGCAAATCCGGTCAACTCAACGTCTGACAAAAGCATCCTGATTTCAGGTATATAGAATGCCACCTACAGCCTAACGTCTGCAAAAAAAAAAAAAACCCTCCGAGTTCGGGCAAACAATGAACGTTTTTGTCTTCTTAATGCCCTGTATGCAATCGAGTGGAAATGCTACTTCCATCCTTAATCTACAAATGAAATTAAAGTTGTTGAAAGACACATGATAAACCAGGATCCTTTGTTTCTTGCAGAAGAAGGGAAAAAATTGAAACCACTAAATATTTTAGCAGATTTACTAAATTTCCAATTAAATCTGGAATTATGGCAGAGCCTGTATCTGCCTCTCACTCCACCACACACATTTTCTATTTGAATAAAGTAGGTTAGATGCAGTGCTCCCTCCGCCCGCTCACCCCAGCAGGAATATTAATGAAGCAGATCCATCGTGCTGGGCCAGCGGGGATGCTCGGGCATCCCTGGGCCGGGGTGGGTGGGAAGGGCTGGTATGGAGGGGAACAGCCCCAGCTATCCAGAGGGAGTGGGATATGCTAGGCAAGAGCACCCTCTGCCCGCTGGCAGGAGGGTCTGGCTCTATAGAGCCATGCCCCCATCACTCCCCCTCCTTCCCTCTGCTGAGGAAAGGTCATGGGAAGCAGCTTATACAAGCCAGATGAGGTGGAGACCAAATCGGGACCAAGCTTATGTGTCAGGGAGTTAAAAGGAGGAGCAGAACGGCAAGTAACGTCCGTGTGTGATTTCTGCCTGTTTACTGCCCTTCCTTTCATCCCACAGAGCCTTGGCCATGTCAAATTAAAGATAACTTCTGGCTTTCCAGCACACGTGTCCAAGCTGGCCCCTGTTTGGCCAAAAGGGTTTGGGAGTGCTGGGTTTGCTTATAGTTCTTCCAAGCTGGACCAGAGCCATTCAAAATGTGGAAGGTGGATGCTGAAAGGGAATGGAGATGCATGACTGGCCCTCCTGGCAGACACAGCCTCGTACGCTTGGGGAAAATATGGGGATTTATCCCCTGCCAAAGAAACCTCTGACCAGAGAGCCCAGACCACCAAACCACAACACCGACTACAAGAACTGGATATGAGGAAGAAATTTTTTACAACAAGGATAGTGAAGTGCTGGCACGGGCTGCCCAGAGGGGTGGTGGATGACCCATCCACGGAGACAGCCAAGCTCAGGCTGGATGGGGCTCTGAGCACTTGATGGAGCTGTGGGTGCCCCTGTTCATTGTAGGGAAGTTGGACCAGATGGTCATTAAAGGTCCCTTGCAACCCAAACAGTTCTATGAAGCTATGATTCAATACCTGGCTGAGCTGGGACACGGGTCGAGCTGGCACACTGTCCTCCAACCCCAAGTGCTCTAGGCACACCTCAAACCTGCTTGTGCATTTAAGCCCATCCCTCTGCATTTTGCCTCCACATTCCTGGGGTTATCTCCAAGACTCACAAAACCTGCTGACCACAGATCTCTAACTTCTCTGATGCATCACACTTCTCTTCCCTGGATGCAGCACATCACTCCCAGCTGCACACAAGAGGCTTTTTGCCCTGTGCAGCAGCTAGCCCATGCCAAGTTACTCCAAGGCTTGCTGTGGCACAGAGCAGTTAAGTATAAAGCCAAAGAAATCAGTAATTGCACTTTATTTTATTCTCTTATAGACAACTGGATTGCAACTCATTCCTACTGCCTCTATTTGTCTCTTTGCTTCTAGGCAGCTGCCAGTTGATGCTGCACATTGGTACTGTGGGGAATATACAGCTCTAAAATGCTCCTGCAATCATATTCCAATACTTTTCTATAGAGACGTCTGTCTCAGGACCAGTATTTTCTCTACCTTGTATGCCAAGAGAACAGAACAGCTTCATTTGCTAGTGGCCACAAATTACAAACTACAGCCACAGAAGGGTTTACCACCTTGCATGGGATCTGCTACACTGCAGTGCTCACACCTGGGCTCCCTCCTGCACTGGGGTGGGAAGGGGGCCCCAAACCCACAATCTCTGTGGGATGGCTGTGTTCGGATGGGATGGGGCTCACCTTCTGGAGGCACTGCTCAACTCAACCATAGAAGGGTCTTCCTCCTGGATTTCACCATCAGGGCAGGAGTGAGAGATCAGGAACATTAGGGACAATTTGGGGAATTAACAATTACAGCCCAAAGATGAGTCATATTAAACAAAACCCTCATCCGCCTCATCATGGTGCCTGTGGTCCTGAAGAAGCCCACGAGGCAAATAAACACCTTTTGTTTTTTCCTATAGCTTTGTATTTCTTTGCTCTGCTAATAAATGACTAGGAAACACATCTACCTGCCCCAGCAAAAACCTCAGATCATGTTTTCAGTGGTGGATAAAGGTACACAAGGCATTTATGAATTACCACTATTTGAATCAAAAGTAATCCTGAATCACCAACACCATTGCTGCATTCAGGTAGATTTCAGGACACTTCATAGAATCATACCATTGAATAGTTCGGGTTGGAAGAGACCTCAAAGGTCATGTAGTTACAAGAAACAAGGTAGAAATGTCTATAAAAAGCAAGCAAATAATTATTATTAGTTCATATTTTCAAAATGTATGAATGAGTTCAGTTTTCATTTTAAAGTGGACCTAGAAAGATGAAAGCTGTGCATCCAAAAGGCTGAAATGTTTCTCCATATGATGCAAACCATTTCACTGTTGGCTGAATGGAGCACCACAAGGGTGTATTTCAACAACAGAAAAGATGACCTAGTCTAATCTACAATGACCTCCTTCCAATACCAACATGAGTTCCAGAATTCCCAGTGGGAATCCCCCTTTGTCGCTGCCGTGTGGTGACAGAGGGCCCCATAACCATCAGCCTTGCTTGGAGATGGACAGATCAAGACACTGGGACACCTGATAACTCAATGCAGTTGTGGGCTTCCACTTTTCACCACTCAGGACTGGTAGGTAACCTCCCCAACCTGACTAATTGAGCAATGGCTTGGGGTCACATACCCTTGGAGCCCAGTGCCTTGGGGACCACCTATGTTCCTACGAATGGAGGCAACAGAGGGTCGAGGAGACTTGCTCCAGCCGGACTTGTAGACACTACCATAGGTTATGTGATTAAACAGCAGCTCTGAGTTTGCAAAGCTGTCAATCCATACCTTTCATCAGCACTTAATTCACTGGAAAAAAAAAAAAAAAAAAAAAAAGCCACACCAACCCTTAAAAGCTTTGGAGTTGCATTTCTCATGGCTGCAGTAACACTTACAATATGGACTGTGGCCGCTTTTTACGTAACTGCCGCTATTAATCAGCTCAGTATTAGCAGCTCTAACCTGCTCTTCCTTGATTTATTTTATTTTATTTCTAAAACAAACATAGATTTACAATCTCTCTGATTTCCCAGCTTTTATGCCACTCCACTGAGGCGCTTTAAACATCTCATTTATCTCCCATACGTTGGGAAATTACAACCCCCTCCTCTCCAAAACAAACAAGCAAGGAAAAAACCTCCAGCTAAAATCTACACAGTTGGGAAGTGTTGATTTAAACAATAACCCCGAAACAAGATAGGGAGAGATGAGAACATGAAAACAGACTTTTTTTTTTCCCCCACCCTTGTGCAGATTGAGCTGTGAGGTTGTTTGCATCAAATGTTGACTTGTTCCAAGGCAGCATCTATTTATATGTTGCGGAGCTGCAAGGAAGCAGCGTCAAATAATTATTTGCAATCTTTTGGGAAACACTGCACCGTTCCATCCGATTTAGTATACATTTTCCAGTCCTTCCTGCACACCTCCACCTCTGTTCTTCTGCAAAGCTGGAAACCATGGCAGTAATTTTAAGCATTGAGCTGTCCAAGTGAGGTTTGGATAGGAAGTACGTGCTAACATTTTTTCTGATCGGTATCATTTATGAAGAAAATCCTTCCCTAATTAGACAGACGATTTAAGCTGTGATTGCTACCAATTGATGTTTGCTCAATACAAAGGGCTGTACTTAAAGAGAGTGCCCACACATTTTGCAAAGCAACTCCATGCACCAAGGCTGGAATCTGTTTTGCTAAATGCAAAATTAACTGAATGCAAAGAATGGATTTTTACATTTTTGTTGGTTTTCATGCCCTTATGTCTTCCTCTCATTTCTCTCTTTAGTCTACATTATACAAAACTAATACGAAGCTCTCTCTTCCTAATTAATATTTTGTAACATATAAACAAGCAGCTCACGTTTTCCATGAATAAAAGGGATAACATTCTCTTTCTTAGCATTATCTCCAACCTCTATTTTTTTTTTTTTTCACTCGAAAGAGATTTTTATTTACCCATGAAAATCTGTGTAAAATTACCACCGGAAAACACTCCCCTGCGAGATGCATCTCCTCCCCGTTAGCGATCGAGGTTGGAATTCTGAATTCAAGATAACCTCCTAACATCAAAAGCGTTCCCTGTACTTTAGACAGCAAGCCCAACAATTCAACACTCCCCCCCTTGAGAAGAGGGCAAACCCTAAAAGTCTCCTTTGTATCGATGGGGCGTGGGGGGGACAGTTACAAATCTAAGCCCTCCATTCCAGAGCACATCCCCAGATGTAAATAAGCACGCAAGCATGTTGCTACATATTTTTACCGAAGCAATTACCCACGGCCTTATCAGCAGCGCGTTCCGCACGGCGCTCATTACTTATCCGTTGTGCCCTCTGCTGGATGCGGCACACAAGGCAAGTGCTATTATTTCCAATTAATTTTTGGCATCATCACTTGGCATCTGCTTTAGGAATGCAAAGCGTGAAATTTGTAGTAGCAGGTTTAATATTTGATCCAGCCAAAAATATTTTTGCTACAAGGACTTACCTTTGGTGGTGTTTTCCTCCCCGCCCCCCTCCTCTCTGCCGAGCCTTGTTTGTGGTCCAAACTCAAAAATCTGCCACCGAACGCCGTACGTGGCAGGAATAATTTCATGCTGTGCAAAATTTGTTTCATTCCACATCCCGTAAGAATAATTACTTAGCATAATGCCACTTAAGCTGCGTTTCTAGGTGCAAACGTTAAGGAAATGGTAAAAAGCTAGATCCTGGTTGGAAGGAAAAAGGGTATTTAGGAGTTGCTGGGGTTCCATAAAGCTAGATGCTTTTAGTGCTAGGGGCAACAAGGATAACTAAAACATTGTAAATTCTATCACCAAACTTAAAAACATAATGAAATCGGGCACCTTGTTAGGACACTGCCTTCATAAACACAGGACAGCCCTCCTGGCGTGCGTTGCCCATGTTTTTCAAGTTTCCTGTGTTTTCTGTAATTAGATTTATTTGAAGGTGACAACTGCCCAAGCAGAACTGAATAAAAGAGCGAGGAAAGAAGCTCACACCACGTTACTGATTAATTTTTACATCACAGAAAACTGGACAAGGTAGGTTTGGTGGAGACTTGATGTGACGTATGGGAGGGGTGTGTTGAACAAATTTCAGTGTAGTACTTCAGGGCACTCCGATACACAGTACCAAGGAGGCTCTGACCTCCCTCCTGGGCCTCCTAAGAGAGGAAGAGTTTCTCTTAGTCAGAGTCGCTCATGATTCACTCCATAGAAATGGACTTAGCTCCAGCAAAATCAATCTGCAACCAAATCCAAGGGCAGCTCGGCCTCATCAAATAACCTCAATTTTAAGGATAAAAATTAAAATTCCGATTCTTACTTTCCCTTTCCTAAATGGTGGTAAGAAATTATCTCCAACAAAGAACCCCTCTTGAGAAGTACCTTAATGCCTCATGCTTTATCCAGCAATGAGAACACCAAGTGCACCAAGCATCTTCACCTTCCTCAAGGCCATCGTGTCTCTTCCTTATTTTTAGCGTGGCCAACAATGATTTACAAACACAAATTTACTGATGACCAGCAAGCTCGTGTTGAGTCGATTCAACCTGACAAAGGCACATTCTCAGAGGTGTTAGGAATGGGCTGAGCAAGGTCTCTGGATGGAGACCACCAACCAGCCCACCACCAGTACAAACTGTGGCCATGGCTCCAAGCCTGCCAGATTTCAAGAAGCATTTGGACAACACTCTCAGAAATACAGTTTGTATTTTGGGTGGTGTGACGTCAAGCCAGAAGTTGGGCTCAATGAACCCTGTGGGTCTCCTCCAACTTAGAGTATTCTACGATTGTATGAAATCCCCTCATTTCAACTCATCTGAAACAAGTTATTCCAACTTATTCTCATTTTCACTGCATTTTGAACAGGACATCTTTGCAATGTCAGGTTGGAATATAGTAGAGGCATCAAGAGGAAAAATGGTAATGTTTTTTAGGCACACAAGTCCTTGTGGTCTGAATTAGACAGCATACCCTCCCTGAGGAGGTTTCACGAGCACCAGTTCTTCAGATGAGCTTTTTACACAGTACACTTATTTTAAAGTGGCTTTGCTGCTAAATCAAAGGCCGAAACAAAGAGGAGAAATAAACAAAAGGCCCCCAGGCAATCTAAACGGAGGACCTCTTCCCCTTCTGTGTGTTCTTACCCCTGAAAATTGGTAAGTTGCTCCCTACCTGACCTGCAGTGCATCACAGCTGTCCAATACCTGCTCAATTACTCATGCACAAGGGGCAATGCATAGGTGACACCATGCCACTGACCCTCCTCATTTTCTGTGCAAGGCCCTTCATGATCACAAAGCACAGCTGCTCCACGTACCAACCTGGCATGGGCAGTGCTGCAAGCGCTCACTCCAGCTTTGCTAGGCAGATCTAAACCAAACAGCTTTCCGAGGGTACTGACAAGGACATCTTCATCCCCACTGTGAGCAAAGCAGTTTTAGTCTTTGTTTGCTTTTGTAGCACTGCGCCAAACTCCAGCTCCACAGGTCCCTGGGGTGGGCTGCAGCCAGGCCATGCTGAGGGCTTCCCATCCCCATAGGCATCACCCAGAAATCCCATCTCTAAATGGGAGCCTTCTTTTCCAACCCTTGGAAATGCAGAGGATGAGGAACAAAGCAATAGGGCCTTTTATGCTCTCTACCCCTTGCCTGATGTCTTCAGGCTGAGGTGGCCCACACTTCCAATGGATTAAATGCTTCTACGACCTGGCAAGTTTTATTCATTTAGCACGTGCAATGGGGAAGGTGGGGAAGTAGGGCAGTAAGTACATCCAAATTAACACAGCGTTTACCAAAAGCGACATAAAAAGCAACTCATACAAGAACACAAAAGTGGTTCCATTTTGAAGCATTTTCTAGATACAACTCATTTCTCACCAAACCCAGGGACAAATCGAGGGCAGCCACCATTGTCCCTGGGCGTGCTGTAATTCAGCACCCCTCTGTTTGACTGCCAAGTGGCTGCAAGCCATCCCAAATACCTGTGCCACCCTACAGACCCTCTCCAGGCGGCTTTGCAGAAGCCTGATACTTGTGTTACCAAAACCTGCTCATGTAAGACACAGGGATTTCAGCTGTGTTTCAGGATGGATCGCTCTGCTCAGAATCTCGCTCCGCAACTCCCCTTTCAGCAACAAATATAAGTTACCAACATCTTGACGAAGGCCAAGCCCAGCGATTCAGCAATTGCCTCCCTTTATTTCTTTTTAAAGACCACGCTGAATCACGATGGGATTTGGGGGTTTTGTTTTAATGGCAAGGCAAGAATTCGCTGATCCTCCCCACGGTGAAGTTACTTTCAAGTCAGCGAAAGTTCTTGGCCCACGATGAAAAGTCTTTGCCAATTAGCGCTCAACAACCTCAATTCATTCCTCCTGGTTCAAGATGAGTAGGAACCTAATAAGGCTGTGATAAAAGGGCAAAAGGCACCGAGTACCCAAAGGGGATTAATGGGCTCTTCCATTTATTTGTCTTCCCAACAGCTGAACTGTTACAAGTCTTGACGGGCTTCAAACACCCCGCGCTGGCCCAACGCGGCCGGCACAGGCCCCAGCGGCCACCTCCAGCCCCGGCCCCGCGGGGCAAGGCCTTCCCCCTGGGCGATGCCAAAACCAACAAAGCCCCGGGGATCAGGTAATGAAACTTCAGCTTTTCCCCCTTTGAGATTTATTTACTGGCAGCTGACAAGGGGCAAATTCAGCGCGGATTGTGTAGTCAAGGCCCTGTCAAGCCTTCAGAGGCACCCTTATGTCGAATCACCTTCCTGACTGGCATGTCGCTGAAAAGCCCTCTGCGCTGGTCCTTAACAGCTCCCGACAGCACAAAGGACACTCCAGACAGATGCCTACATGGCATCCTGCAGCATTTTAAAAGAGAATTAGTGGTTTTAATTATGGTCGTCGTATGAAAGGAAACCATGCAAGCTCCGCAGGAGACCTTTGATCAAACCCTTTTGCTAGCACAATGCCGCGGAACTGTGACTATTCCTAGCAAGGGGCCTTTTCTCGCTGAATGACTCACCAGTGATCTTTGAATGCAGACAAGTTCCTCGCCCTCCCTCTTCATTAGCGAGCATTTCTATACAGGCCCTATATAGCGCACGGAGTCTAGGAGCTATACAATGGGGGGGAAAAAAGAATCCCTACAGATTCTGGCCCCTACTTAGGAAGTGCTGAAGGACTCTGAGTGACTTTATTCATTAAAACAGGTTGCTATTAATTAACTGTCATAATAAAATAAAGAACTATTATTTGCATTTCTTAGCGCGCTCCCTTTAGTAATATGTATAAAAGATGCTTGTAACAAAAATGAATTTATAAGGGAGAAAAAGCCCTCTGAAGTCTCTCCCCCCCCCCCTTCACTTTCTTTTTCTTTTTTTTTTTTTTAAGGACTAGGCAGCAGGAGTCTGACTAATTATTAGGACCGGTTCTGCAAGAGAACAAATAGAGGTAAAACACAAATATGAAAGTAATTAGGAAAATGCAAAATCCTGTTTACTTGGCAACCGATTCATGCAACTGAGACTAACGAAGAGCAAATCAGCTTTGCTTGTTTGATAAACTTAGGGGTGCCACCTAAGAGGAGCTGATAAAAATTAAACTTCTGCCAGCATCCCTCAGCACTGCCTTTCAGCGAACGGGCTTACCGACACGCACACGGCAGCTTGGTCTGAAAGCACCAGCAAACCTAATTTGAACAGGCTCACAGGAGGAAGTGCCACACTTCCTTTCTCCGTTAAACATTTTCACCTTTGCCATCTGCCATCGGTGATATCTCTCAGCTGAGCACAGCCACTCGTGTTGCACGCGCACGCGACTCACGTGGAAGCAGCACTCACAGACGCGAGCATTTCTGGCCTCACTCCCTAAAACAAGCATCATTTCCACTGCTGTTCACATCTAGGGATGCATGTGCCAGTGGGAAAGTTCTTCTTGCACACTGCACTGCTGCTTATCACAATATACCGTGATACATCACTTGAAGCAGACTGCAGCTTACATACCTTTGCAGAGCCTCTTTTCTCCCAAGCAGACAGTAGAATCCACAAAAGCTTCCAATTATTTCAAGACTGCGCAGCTAAGGAGAGGCATCTAATCAAGATAAAGGAAACTCTTGGCTCAATATATTTGCTTGAATGGATTTTCAATAATGCAGGTAACAAAAGCACTCAAAAATTGGATTCCTAATGCCTCTCTGCCTGCCTGAAGGACTGATTCTGAGAAGTGAGAAGAAAGCCAGCCTTGAGAAAGCTGCATGGAGGAATGCGTGATATTCTCTCACTCTGTAACACTTCTGCAGGAACTGACAAAAAGGAAGATATTTAAGGGAGGCACGTCGACCTGAAATGTAGTCAATTACAACACAAAGAGTTAAAATGACACCCCTGAACCACTCTTCTTCACTCTCCCCTTTGCTTTGTGGCTTTGCAACCCACAAGCCTGAGTTGCCTTGTTTTGTTTTTTTCCATTGCTCATTTCTTATCTGCTATTTAGACAAGAATTGTTCATAGAAGAACAGGGGAGAATCGCTATGGAAATCATACTGTGAAAATAAATCGGAATGAAAGGGAGAAAAATGAAGAAGAAGAAAAGAATCCCAGAGAGTAGTTTGATTATTATACATACAGCACTCGACAAGTGCTCAAGTTTCCCCACAATGAGTTAGAGCGACCAACAAAAAAATGCTGTCTTCTCTTAAAGGGATCTCTTCAGTTTAGCAACGACACAAGCCTAAAATGCACCTACACACTTGCACAGCATGCCTGGCACTCAAACTACACATCAAGTTCTGCAGGTGAGCATCCCCACAAAGCTCTCCTCCCAGCAGAGCCACTCAGTAACGTGACCCTTACAGAAATACTTTTACCTTCTCCAGTAAGTTTACTAACCCAAACACAACACAGGACCAGCAGCAATTTCTCTCCCATGGAATCACCACGCTGAGATTTCAGAGGATGGCTGAATAAAGTACAAAGACTTTGACAAACATGCATTCCCAGTAACACCACCAGAGCTTGGTACCTGGTTCTAAGCCTTCGTAAGGCAAATTAATTGACAGCATTTTGAAATACAAGCTATTTCATTTTTTGGAAGATATGAAGCTGAACTCTTGGAAACTTAGTTGCTTGGCCTTTAGGGCAGAACGGAAAGCAGGATGGATGTCAGCACCACAGCCTCCCTACCCCAGACTCACACAGCACAGGAGATGCCATGCTGCTGCATACAGTCACTCAGGTCTGTGAAGAAAAATATAGATTACTTGCCATAGGAAAACCGGTGCAATGAAGCCTATCACAGCAGAAAATCCAAGTGCAATGAAAACACCCCTCCCTGCAATGAGCTGGGTTTGTCTCCACCCAACACCACCACCCCACAACAGTTGCTGCATTTGTTCCCAGGGGTCATCTGTAAAAGCAAAGAGAGCAGAGCAAACAAGGAGGCGTTACAAAAGAAGGAAAATGAGTGCTCACCCATCTCCGAAGATCTAGGTTCATGGGGAAGGAGCTCCACAAAAGAGAGATCTCCAACAAGAGATCCTTCCCCAGTGGCAGTCAGCCCTTAAATGAGGTCTAAGAGTCACACAGGTGAATCACCTTCACCTGTGCTCCCAGGGCTGACCACTGACCAGATCTTTCCTTCAGGTGCTCAGGCTGTGGCTCAGCAGCTCCCACAGAGGCCACAACAGCACACAGCCATGCTCCTGCAAGGGCTCCATCCCGCATGCTTGTCCTGATGGAAACCCACCTACCCACACTGCAGAAACACACAGACACCGAGTCTAAGGGAAAAAAAAAATGTAGCAAAACTCTTTGCTCAACAACAGCAGCAATGTTTAAGGGCAAAAATATATGTTTTCACATCTATACATCCATACAGAAATCTATAGGAGTTTCACAGTGCTGCCTTTAGGAGGAAACTCTCTTCTTGAAACACCGTATTTTATTTTGTGATGAGCTTTCCTCACATACAAACTGTTCAGCAATCGAATAACAAACAACAGTCCGTTCCTGCAGAGCTCTCTGCCATTTTCGTCACCTTTTACCAACACTCTCACGTTGTCCATGACCGACTCAAAGCTCTGGACCTCAAAAACCTCATAGCTCCAGAAGGAGCACAGTGTGGTACAGGCACTACCCAGCTCGCCTCTTCAGCTCAGCTTTCATTTCCCTCAGCCCCTGCAGCTCCTTCTGGAGGTGGTTCACAGCCTGCAGGATATCTTGCCGCTGGGGATCGTCCTCTGCTTTCTGGGCGTACAGGAGGAAGTGTTTAACGGTTTCAGAGAGCAACGCCTCGGGGTCCTCATCCACCCGATGGAGACGCAACATCCTCTCGCAGGCTATCGCATAGTTTTTGTGCCAGTTCACTGGGTGATTTGGATGAGAGCTGACAATGTCTTTGTACGACTGTTAAATGACAAAAAAAAAAAGAAAAAGAAGGGGGTGGGGAGACAATTAATCAAACAAAGGGCACCAACAGCTCTTAACAGTGCTTCAGAACTGTCCATAAAGGAACAGATGCAACTTAAGATTTCTGCATCATCCAGAGTCAGAGCGGTTCTGAAACTCACTCTGTGTTTGCCATGAGATGTGTGGTAGTGTGAATCCAAAATCCGGGGATTCTGTGCAGCAGCTGTTTGTTTAGAAACATTACAGACGATCGAGATAACCTCAGAGCACATTATGCCCTTCCCCAAGAGGGAACTGGGCTGGGCAAAGAGGGATTTCCCCTGCTGCGCCTGGAAAAACATTGACTCAGTGCTTCAGGAGATCGAGACATCTTTTAACAGGACTTGAGCAGTTTGCTGAGCGGCAGTACTGATGAGCTCAACATCAGGCACATGCCTGGGAACTTCACAGAACAGCAGAAGAGACAGCAAAATGGGCAAAATTTTAAAAGGAAGCTATTTATAGACTGTTTGCTGGGATGTAAAACATCTCCTCTCTGCTGACACACACTGATCGTTTCGTGCATCTGCTGGCATCTCTGGCAGTGCAATATTTATTGAGATACCTACACCAGCTTACGTATGTCATTCTCTGCTGTGAAATGCAGCAGAATTAATTTGCAGTGAGAAGACTGTCGGATTTTACACTTGCTGGCTCAGATGCACGACTGTGTAATGACAGAGAGGACAAGTGCATAGAGGGGACTCCAGGACAAGCAATCTCTTGGCATGGGTTTGGAGCCCAGCACAGACAACATAATTATAGCAAAAGGAGGGTGTCGACTGGTTAGCTTTTGGCATCCTCCGTGACCAAGAGGGCAAGCAGGAATGGATAAAATCCCTGAACAAATCTCTTTGAATCTGCTATGCTCCTGATTTGGATGAATGAGAGAGAATGCAGATTACAGGACAGCCTATCTAGATACACTGTGATATTTCCATGTGGTCAAAAAAAAAAAAAAAAAAAAAAAAAAAAAAAAAAAAAAAGGATGGAGACTGCAGACAGAATCCAGAAAATACACTACTTACAGTGTATGCCAATGTGTACAGCTGTGATTTCATTTCTGCAGGCACACTGGCAGTTTCTGCAAGGCCAAATATAAAGAAAGCTGTTTTCATCCTAGGAGAACAAGAAAACACATTATAGCAACTGCTTAACACAACCAGCTCACATCTGCTGCTCACATCTTCAACTTGTCCATAAAGCTCTTGAAATGTATGGGACGGCATACAAGAGTTTTTCAAATCATCAGCATTACAGGTTTCTTTCCATGGTATGCCCAGACTACCCTCTGTTCTTCAAGATGCTTAGATGCTTTGAGCAGAACCTTTAGGGGAACAAAACCATTGCTTGCCAGAGGTGCATCTTTTCCTTTTGAAGTTTGGCACATTAAGATCCAACAAGGCCATGCACCATCCAGCTGCCTGCCTTGGTGTTTATTTCCACACATTGGGGAGCCAAAGAGAATCACCTGGCTTGCCACATCTCCTCATTGGCGACAGCTTCCCAGGAAGAGGGCTTGAAACTAAACAGGAATTAAAATAAAATAAAGCCATCAGATCCATATCACCATGTTTTGCTCACCACACAATCATCCCTTCTGACCTGAGCAGCAACAGACCTCCCATGCAGCAGAAAACCTGTTATGAAGCCCACAGCTCTGACAGCAGGGAATTCAGCTGATCCTGTCATTCATAAAACTTGACTCCTCTCCCTGCACAGGGGGAGCCTCTGGTGTTTATATCAGGTGTTTCACAGCATCCCAACTATCCCCAAAGTGAGATGATTTTTACTATTCCATAATTGCTCAGTCTACAACACTTAAAGCTTTGGATGTCCCAAGTCCTCAATGGTTTCTGGCTCTCAATCAAGTTTTAGATCAGAATTGGACCTGACAGCTGACTAGAAGTGTCTTCTCTTTATTTATTTATTTCTTTGCTGTGTTAAAAATAAATAGACATGCAGATCTATCCTGTGTTACAGAATGCAAAGCATTAAGCTCACACGTAATTACTCTAACACTGCAATGGATGAAGAACAGCACGCAGGAAGGCACAGAGTTGTGCCTCTGCCTCATACCTCCCATACTCTTCAGTCCAGTTATAGAGATTTTCTGTCAGACGAATCCACTCTCCTGGGTCAAAGACAGCATCAGAAGGAACCAACTTTTCACAGGTACCCCATGGCCAAAGTGAGTAACTTCTCCTCCAGGTAGAGTCCCCTTCATGAAGACCTATGCAGACAAACACTTCTTTACTGCCAAAAAAAAAAAATGAACAGAAAGAGGAATGTTGAAGACATGTCAGAGGCCCTGGGCAATCCCACACGCTTGAGCTGCCCACCCAGCCCATGTTGGTGTAGCAGACAGGTCTCAAGCAGCACAGCTGTAGATGTCCCTGTTCAGTGGGGGGGGGGGGGGGGGGGGGGGGGAGTTGAAGTGGAAGGAATTTTTAAAGGTCATCTAACTCAAACGTTTAATTCTAGGATTCTATTACTTCCTGTAGCATGGTTGCCCACCCAGAGCATCACACATCAGAACGTGCACATCTCTGGGGAAGTCTACAGAACAGCTTTGCAGGTGAACACCCCATGGTCCTGCACACCTCGTGCACCAGAGCAGGAGGGACCTCCAGGAGAGCCATCCTCTCTGTGTCACACCTTACATCCATGCCAGAAGCAGGAGAAGCCCACACTGTCCCAGTGGCACCTGGCCCTGCTTGCCTGCCTCCCCACACTCACCCCAGCTAGTCTAAATGCAGATGCTATTCTTATTCATGGGAGTATCTAATCCTTTCTCCACTCTTACTAAGCTATTTTTATATGATGATTATTCCTGGAATACATTCATTCTATGCTAATCACTTGGCCACAATGTTCATGAAGGAGAAGCTGCAGCAATTTACTTTCCAACCATCATCATTTTGAGTACACAGGAATGTTTCTTTTTTTTTTTTTTTTGTGATGAATTGTGTCAGCAAAAGAAAAAAAATCCGTAAATATTCTCCGACAATCATCTTCTTATTTTTCCTTCCTAAAATCCAAACTTACCTCAAAACAACAGGAATATTATATCTTGCTGAACAAGATATAATATTGTTCAACAGCACCGAACAACATTATATCTGGATGGAGTCACTTCCGCACAGATATCTGCTTTAATTGCAAAAATAATCTCACCACTGGGGAGGAAGTCAGTAGAGAAAATTGGGTCTTTTGGATGCAGCACCAAGCTGTTCCATAAACAATTTCAGGGAAAAAAAAGAGGTTGAGGATGTTAGGAAAGCTGTTCCGTATGAAATAAATGCTTACTGGTTATTCGCTTTGAGGAAATGGTGGAGATTAAAAGTGAGCGTCCCATCGGGCAGTATTCCTTCCACAGGGTTCCACCGGCTCCCAGGAAAACGAACACCAGGTAAATGCTTTGCCAGCTTGGGTAAATACCATTCATAAGTCATCATCTATCACCAAAAACGTTATCATAATTAAACCAAGCACAGTTTTCATCCATCTTATACCAGCAGCTGTAGAAATGGCTTCTGCACGAGTGATGATTCCACTCATTCAGTAAGGGTTTCCTCTCATTTCAGCAATGGCCCAGGACTACACCATCAGATCACTTAGAGGAACACTGCCATTGCCACTGAGGGGGAAAAACTCTATGGAAACAAAAAATAGCTACAGCTGCAAGGAGACACAACAGAGCTCTGATTAGACATGAGGCATTGGGTGAGGGGTTCCCAACAAACCACAGTCCCCTGTTGCAAAGCCAAGTGCAAGGATTATGTGCTAGTAGAAGTACAGCTGATCCTTCCTGCAAAGAGGATTCTTCTCCTTCCATTACTCAGGGAAAAAATGGACAACCACCACCCAAGGGGACACAGCATCTCCATTTGAATTAAATTAAAAAAAAAATAAAAGCACCTTTGGTGGACTGAGATAACACAAAAGACCTCAGAGCCTCAACATGGCAGAGCCCTTGCAAGAAACCACAAAGTCCCATTGCCCAAGGGGAGGAGCTAGCTGACCCTCAGCCCTCCAGTCTGCTCCCAGCAGAGCAGAGTGTCCCAAAAATAGTAAGGACAAAGCCCTCTCAGCAAGGTAAGCATCATTCCTGTGCAACACCTGCATCATCTGTCATGCTGCCTTTTTCAGTACCACCTTCTGAACCTACCTCTTGGTCCACTAATGTGACATCTGGCCTCACTCCTTCAACATAATGCAGGTAACGAAGGGCGTTCCCAGGTAAGTCTCCTCTTAGCAAAATCACTGCACCCATTGGCATGGAGGACAGCAGGTTTCTTGCAAACTTATCAACAATGTAATTGTTGCTCTGATCACAATCACTTAAGAAAACAGATGCAAAAGAACATCTTATAGCCAGGCAATTGCATGGCTTTGCCCATCTTTAGAACTATTTTATGCTATAGGCATCCAGTGGTGAGGTCCATCACCTGGTCAGACCTGGCTGAAACACACCTCCACTTAGAAGATACAGACATGAAGCCTTTAGACTATCACTCCCCAGAAGCTAGAACCAGAGGCATACCACTACAGTTTTGCAATAATACACACACAGTGCATGCATTCATCTTAATTCTGATTCTTTTTTCTATTTTTTCTTCTTGGGCTAAACCTAAAGATGTACTGGTTGGGGCTGGAAATGCCAGTACACTGTATTTGAAACCCTCCCTACCCTTTTTGAACACTTTAAACTGAGCATTAAGCAGCCAAGTTTTTGTAACATCAAGTAGATCATCTACATTACCTGAGATGAGATTTTGGATTACTCTGTGTGTGTGTGTGCACCAATACCCGTGCCCCAGAGTGTGCAAACACAGTGGGTATGGACCCAGGTGCAGAGTGCTGCATAGCATGGTTAATAACAAGCCAAGAGTGGGTGTGCAAAGCAAGGACTCCTGCCTGTGGAGCCTCTGAGCTCTACATTTTACCAGTTTGTCAACCTCCACCTGAGCAGCCCTACTACTACTACACTGATCCCTACCTAACCCACTGCAGAGTTTTCAGCGTGGTTATTGGAATAAGGAAGCACTACATTACAGATGCCATTCATAAAGCAAAAGAAGAAACAAAAACTAAGAAACAAATCCTGGGCAACAGGAAATTTGAAGTAAAGCATGTGAAGGTGATGCTCCAGAGGATGTCTTACCTATAGTTGGCCCAAACTTGAGCAGTGACAAGAGCCCCAGCAGAAAGCCACTCCAGCCATGGCAGCACCCGGCTGCCCTGCAGCACAGCACCTCCAAGGGACACAAGAGCAGCCAGCCCCAGTCCTGCCAGCACAGCCACGGCCACATTGCTCTGCATCCAGAACCGCTCCACCTAGAACACAAGGAGGCATGTGACAGCTGATGTGGCAATGCCTCCTTGGGATGCAAGTCTACACATTTAGAGCAGGGCAGTCTCCGAGCTGAAAAGCTCACAACCGAAGCACAGACAGAAATATGGAAAGAAGTTTCTTCCCTTTGTTCTTCCTTTTAAACATACACCATCTATCTAAATACCCGGAGACTGTATTTCCACTTCCCCAGCTATAAGGAAACAGAAAATGAAGCTGCACATTTGCACCCTGTGCATCTCCAAGACAACCACCTGCTTTTAAATCGCAAGGGGCGCAACAGCCAACGAAGCATGAATGAGGCTTCTTCCAAAAACCAACGCCCCAGAGCAATTTTCAGAGTGAAACTTACCACTCCCAGAAACAGAGGCTTTGTAACATCCAAATTTGCTCTCCAGGCAAAGAAGAGCGAATAAACACAGAGCATTGCAGAGAAGAGACAAATCACGGGTGATTTCTGTTGCTTTATCCTATAAAAAACAAAAACACAGCACTACGGTGGCATATCTGCGTATCTGAATGGAAGGTGGGTCTTTCTTTACTTCTGCTAAGTATGAAACTTTTGTTTTTCAAAGCACGCAGCCATCTGGATCTCAAGCTTTTTAAGCCACCTACAGAGTCACAGGGTAACCAGGTGCAGGGCTGTTTCGCTCTGTCAGTAATACAGGATACCAGCTGAAATTTCTGCCCAAGGAAGCAGAAGAGGTCCACGTAGCACAAGGTAGAGAAAGCACCTAAAGCTCAAGCTCAGTGAGTACGGAAATGCAGGTGGGAGCAAGCATTCGACTTACGGCAGTGCTGTGCTGAAACAGGCCACGAGTGCCAGGGCGAGGACAGGAAGGGACAGCTCCGACCTCATCTGTGCCAGCTGGAAGCTGTGGGGAAATCAGTGCATGTCTGCATGACCCTCTACTCACTGCCTGCGCTCAGTGCAGCAAGAAAACAGGGCACCTGTATACAGCGTAACACCCCTGTTCTGCTGGGATTGGGTCTACCAGAAACAGGAACAAGCCAGGATTTTGAAACCCCAGCAGTGAGATAGTCATGACTTTACTCACACCAGCATCTCTCTCATACTGGATCCAGTCTCGGACTTGGCCTGGATTAAAAAGAAAGAAAAGCCATGAGAAACCTACATATGGATCAGGGAAATGTCTTTCCACTTTATGTCTGCAGAGCCCAGAGCATAAAGGGCTGCTCTAGGACTCCTTCAGGCAGTACCACAGTGATCACAGGGAATAGGAATTGCTTGAACAAAACCAAAGACAGCCAACCTTCTCTACAAGATTTCCTTCTGGTCTTTTTGTTCCACATTTTGCAAACGGCGCACGGTTCACCACCCAGATGAACCCAACTCATTATCGCCCTGTGACTTGAGCACACCATATGGCTTAGCTGTGAGCTCCACTGTAACTGTGTGATCTGGGACATCTTCCCACAGCTTGAGAGCACCACATTGGCCTCAACTTCTACTTCCTTACCTACTTGGAGAAGACTTCCAAGCTCAAGTCCAACCCTAACCTACCCCCACTGGCCATGTCCCTCAGTGCCACATCTCCACCGTTCCTGAACACCTCCAGGGACAGTGACTCCATCACTTCCCTGGGTATGATTCAGGAAGGGTTATTTAATCTCAATAAAAAATGAATAGTACATTGCAATTAAAAAATTGTTAAAAATAAGTTTCAGAGAACAGCTCTGGCATTAGCCCAACCAGCATTGGGACCAAATACTTGGATTCTGCTGCACGTACTGCTCCAGCTTCAGACCAGTTCAACATAAATGCAATCCATGGTGCAGAATCACATGTAGCCCATCCTTAAGCCTCCTGAACTTCAATGTGAGTTCAACAGATCTAATGAAGAAAGGAGTCAAGGGATTTGCATGCCTTGGTACTGCTCTGCTCATCAGAGAATGCTCAGGAGAAGGTTGGGAACAGGACAATGGGGAAGACCCCTTATGGGGGTGGATATTATCTCTGTAGGAGTGTCATGCTATGTAAAACACAACCCTTTCTTTTTTCCCCCAGCCTTCTGCATCCAATCTCTGATACAGAATGGAAAGAAGGGGTGCTGGGCATTGCTCCCCATGGGTGGCCAGAGCCAAACATCTAAAGTTTGGGCTGCAGTAGAAAGATGCAAATCCTACACTCTGCAAACAATCACATTGTATCTGCCTCTTTTTGGAAGAGCACAAATCAGTCAGAATAATTCAGAGCAGAAAATTCTGTCCCAAAATTTTTGGTCCCCCCAAAATCTTTCATTCCAATACAACATTATTGAGGTGTACTTTAGAGTAAAGCAATGAAAAACTGCTTGCAGCCTCTTTAAATAGCTGAGTATAAAATATTAATTAAAAAAGACATTTGTCTTAAAATAAGAGAAACGCAAAACAGACATTGCCATCTCTCTGTATAGAAATCCAATGACCAAGCCTTGCTAAATACGAGACACCTGGACAGCCCCTGGGAAATAATACAACTCCTCCCATAAAGGCAAAGAAAATCAGGTCTTGATTTCCCAGCCATGTAACCCATACCCAGAAAAGGTCAAAATCAGAAAAGAAAATTATTTTTAGAAGAAATTTCCAATTTTTCACCTCCAAGCTACTCAGCGTCACAGAGAGAAAAGTTCTGCTACCGCGTTACTCAAAAGAAAGCCACGTAGAAAATGATCTTTATTTACCAGATTGAATGTCCCATATTCCTCCCTGAGAAAGTGGGTCAAAAATCCTTGAAAAGTCGTCTGGTCTCCCCATGTCCAGCGGGCTCGATTGAGGTGGGACGAAGCCGGCAGATAGAGATAAGGCAGCAAACCAGCCAAGAAGCATAAACCCAACTTCAGCAAATGGCCTAGGGACAATTCCTGCACCAAAATATGTCATATTGCATAACAATGTTTATTTTAGTTTAATCATGCTGGAACTTCAAGAACAGATAAAGAAAAAACATCAAATATATTTACACAGAGCTGATCTCTCAATTTATAGTAAGTCCCTACAAAATGCTATGTTAAACCTTACGATTTTGTGGATTACCAGGAAACTGCATCAAACTGATCTCCTTTGCATGGCAGGGTGAAATTTAAGTGAAGCAAATAATATTAGCTAGGACTCATGAGTATCATACTCATTGCATCTTTCACATTTAAATCATGGCATGACATGCATAGATGGCTGGAGCACTGCAAGGCTGAGATAACCCACTTTGCAGCGATTAAGAGTTGGCTGGTATTCCATCTGGCAAAGAAAAAAAACGCTGCTCTAGTACAACTACACACATCACCACCATCATCAGGAGTCAGTTTTGCCATTTACTTTATCATGATTACACTGGCTAAATTGGATAGGCCAACTTTTGGGGTGGGATTTTCAAGACTGCCTAAGGGGTCAGGAAGACAAGACTTTCAAAGGGACTTCTGTGCCTAACTCCTTTAAGTGCTTTGGAAAATCCCACCCTAGAATATTGCACGCTTGCTTTATCATTAGCCACCACCCTGTCAATCACACACTTGTTCAGAATTTGGGGTTATGCGAAAGAGACACCGCTCAGCATTCAGAGCAACGACCTACAGAGCAGAGAAAGTAGCTTGATAAAGTTGGTGGCCAAAATTCCTTAAGAAGACTTGCAATTTTTTTTTTTAACCATTATCTTTAACTGAAAGGCACTGTTTCTGATCAAATATCTTTTTATTAGGTGGTTTTCTGCAGCATGCTTTCCTGGACTGCCTAAGGTATTTCCCAGGAACATTACATCGCAACAGCATTTGCCCTGCTGGAAATCACAGAGGTCCCTGCATCTCTCTGGTTAAAAAAAAACAAACAACTGTTTAAAGAAGAAAAACACACTGCACAAACCATCATTTTGTTAAAGGAAATAGGAAACCTGTAGGGCTTTTGCTGGAAGCACTGAACTTTCGCATCAAGCTCGCGTACATCTTATCTCCTGCAGCTCACACTTCACTCTAGGCTTAGCTATAAGCTGTGCCACTGTGCAGAGTCACACTTGATCCACCAGGCTGAGGGCGCAGAAATCCAGGCAGGAGCACCCCAGCACAAACCTGCCCAACTGCCATCTTCAGATGGAAGAAAGAAGGTACAGGTTTCTCTGGGCCACTTGCGAAGTGATATTAGTACCTACATCTTTTGAGATGAGACTTTTCAGGGCAGAGTTCCTACAACACGTCTGCATCCAGCCCAACACAGCCACCTGCAGAAGACCACCTACAGATGACAAGGACATTGCAAAGTCCCTAAACATTATCACGGAACCTCATCCAGATGGATGCACATCACCTTCCTGAGCCTGGTGTGCAACAAGGTCTTCCCACCTTATCCAATCGAGCTTAATGAAGAGGTGTGAAATGAGGGACATCCTGAGAAAGGGATCTCTAGTAGGTGACAGGAACACAATTCTGCGTGCTCCTGCTTGATCGGGGCCAGATCAGATCATAGAATCATCTGAGTTGGAAGGGACCCTTAAATGTCCAATCTAGTCCAATTCCCCTGCAACGAATAGGGAGATGACCTCCAGAAGTCTCTTCCAATCTCCAACCACTCTGCAATTCCGTGACATCTGACCACTTTAGGGCTTGTTCACTGAAGGTCAATCTTACCTTGGTCTTCTCCAGCTGGCACAAGCCAGGTGCTCCTCATCTGAGAGGTCATAGAATTATGGCTTGGGTTGGAAGGGACCTCAGAGATCATCAAGTTCTAATCCCCCCTACCACTAGCTGCTAGATTGAGTACTACATCAGACTGCCCAGGGCCCCATCCAACCAGGCCTTAAACACCTCCAGGGACAGGGCATCCACAACGTCCCTGGGCAACCTGTTTCAGCAGCTCACCACTCCTTCAGTAAAGAACTTCCCCCTGACATCTAATCTAAATCTCCCTTACTTCAGTTCAAAACCATTCCCCCTTTTCCTATCGCTACCGACCCACGTAAAAAGTTTATTTCCTTCACGTTTATAAACTCCCTTTAAATACTGGAAGGCCTCACTGAGGTCTCCCTGCAGCCTTTTCCAGGCTGAACAAGCTCAGTTCCTTCAGCATATCTTCATAGGAGAGGTGCTCCAGCCCTCAGATAGTCCTCTTGGCACTCCTCTGGGCCCTCTCCAAAAGAGGCTCTTGTAGGACTCCAGTTCTAGCAGTGTCAGAGCTGGAGGCCTCCAAGCCTGGCAGGTCCCAGGGAGATGCTGAAGTGAACTCCATGAGATCAGCACCCTAGTTCTTTGTGTCTTTGCTGGCAGCAGTCACAAGATGTCAGACAACAAGTCGCTGCAACTTTTGTTTGCTACCACCAGCAAATCAACACAGAGAAACTCATCACCAGGCATAAGTCAGTGCCTTAAAGCAAGCTGAAACAACTGTGAGTCAGCAAAATACTCACCTTCTTTCTGAAGAGAAGGAAGAGGACCCAAGGTACAATACAAGCAATATAAAGCACTATGGTGTGCTGATTGCACAAACTGAGGCCACAGCAAAAGGCACCGAGTTTGGCGAGCTGAAAGAGGAAAAAAAAAACCAACAACATAATTTACTCTTCACAGTTTGCATAAACAGCCACACACCAGAGCAACATCAGTGCAGCCCACAGTACACTTAGAGAATGAGGCAAAATACATCTGCGAGCACTGGTCAGTTGTAATGCAAACAACACAGGTTACATTAGATAATTTTTATGCCATAAAAATAATTAAGCCATTTCTGTGTATGGAGACATGATTTGATGTAACCGGAGTTAATTCTGTCCTCTTCAGCAGGCACAGATGGCTAAAAGTCAGGGCTATACAAACTTGCTAAGCAAAGGGAATTATACCCCTGAGCGATACTGTACTTAGTTTCCATTTGAGAATTTGTTTTCTCATAACAGAGGTAGTGTGTTCAGACTATGCAGCAATGTGCAGTGTACTTCTGGTACTCACTGAGGATTATTTAGCTTTGTTACCAGCACTACAGCCATCCCAGGTTGATGCTACAGAAAGCCTCTCTCAACCTCAGGCAATCACAAGCTCTGCTCAGTCCTGTTTATTTCACTCACCAACAACAATGGCATGTGAAGTGTAAACAATTGCCTTGGTGTGGAGATGGGATCACCCAGCAGTTTTAATTAGAATTTAACATTAGATACTGCTTTGTCACAGAAGCACCTGCTATAACTTCAGAAAAAAAAAAAACAAAAAAACACAAAATCAACTCTGTGGGCTTCAGAGCTGTCCTGCAGGACTCAGGATGCTTCCTTGAGTGTGTTGGTGAACTCCAAGAATGCTCCTGAAGATGTTTCAGGCTGGATATTAGGGAAAATTTCTTCTCAGAAAGAGTGATCAGGCACTGGAACAGAGCGCTGGTGGAGTCACCATGGAGGTGTTCAAGAACTATGGAGATATGGCACTGAGCACATGGCCAGTGGGCATGGCCTTGGTGATCGGAGCAAGAAAGTCCTACTTCTGCAAAGTGCTGTCAACTTGCTGTTCGTAGCCTGACCCCTCTGAGTTGTGGGGTGCTGGACACCCCCCCAAAATAAAAAAAAGGAAAAAAGTTCATTGACTACTTCTGGAAAACTCATCTGAAAATCCCATTGGAAACTGGGCACACCAACCACAGGAGCAGCTTGGAAGATGCCCAAATCCATCTCCATGGAGTCCAGTCAGTAGGGATCTTGGGGCAGAATTGAGCAGAAAACAGAAAGAAAATAAATAAAACCAATGATGAAACAAGGCCTCTCTAGCCAGTGATAAAATGTGTTATTTGATAACGCGCAAAGCTGAGTAAACTACCACAGTGGGCTCCTGAAATTCTAGGTTAGCCCAACAAAAATCCAATTTATGGGAGCCACAGCAGGCAAGTCAGTAAGAGGAGAGGAGACCAGATGCTCAGGCAAAGTAGAAAGAGCAAGACTGGTGAGTAAATACCATCTGACCGCCTGGCCTGCTCACCAAGTAGCAAATACAGCATGAAATGTCTCTGTATTTAATAATGGCATTATTTCAGGGCTACTTTTCATTTCAAAAGAATGTACACTGAACTGCACAGGACTGACTGAAAAATTGGTCATTTCTGTTTTTCATTAGAAACACGGGTTTCCGACTAGATGAATTTTTCTGTAAGCCATATCTACTTACCCTTGGGAAAAATAACAGTTCTACCAATAAAACCTTGAGCACTCACAGCCTAGTTTGAGTCTCTGATGCAGAAAATTAAACTTTGTGCTAAAACATTTAGATGAAAGCGATTTTGCTTTTTCCATTTCTATCTTCTACGTGAAAAGCAACAACAACAACAACAACAAAAAAAGCCCATCCAGCACGTCCCAACAAAACCCTCAAGCAAAGCACAGATTTTTAAACGTTCGGCACTTGCAAAAATCCAGGTGGGTCAAGGATGCTGCACCCAGTCCCAATATCTGCCCTCCTCTGTTTAAAGAACACTAAATCAGGACTAAAGGAATAGGAAATTAAACAGACTAATCACAACTAATTGAAAAAAAAACAAAACAAAAAACCAAAACTATTCACTTTGGTTGAGATGTTTTACCTTTGATCTCTCTTTTGCAGTGGATGCCTCCTCAAAATGCACGGTAAGAGCCATAAGCAGCCCCACAAACAGATTGTTTAAGCTAAAAACCTCCGCCGTGATGGACCATTGCCATGTTAGACGAGAAAATGAAAACACCCCCGCAGCAAGGATTCCTCCAGCATATGAGCCAGAAAGCCTGCAAACACAGATAACATGAAATCTTCTTTTCCAACAAAAAAAAAAAAGCCTACTTTATTGTCCTTTTTTTTTTTTTTTTTAAAACATTGTAGCAGCAGAAATTATGACTGCCACCCAGCATCCTTCCAAGACATTATATGGCTAATATCTCCCTAATAATTTCTTTGCGGAGAATTGCAATCAGGATGAGCACACCTTAGCCATTCCCATGTATTTGCAAGGCACCAAACAGCTGGCGAGCCAAGCTGGCTTTTTCTCCACAAACACACCACAAAAACCTCTCAGCATTCAATTCAGCTCCAAAACCTTGATGAGCAATGACACAGCAGGTCATGGTACGCTGAGCCAGAGAGTCATGCCTCTAACGGGATGCTCTGTGCTGGAGGACACATGAGCAGCAGTGCAGCCTTAAATTCATTGAGGCCCTGCATAAAGAGCGGATTAGAGCTATTCATGACGGACAGCATTAGCAGAGCTTTCCTAGGGCAGGTTGGACTGACTCAGGGGTGGGTGAGGACTGCAACACCCATCCCAGGGCTATGGAGAGGCACCTACTGGAACAAGGGAGAGGGGAGAGTAGGTGCCATCTCCAGATAGATGGTCTGGAAGGAAGTCTGTCCCATTGGAAATCAGCCTGGAGAACGGGATGAGGGGGCAGCACAACCAGCACGGCCACGTCTCATCCAAGGATTAATAGCTGTGGCTATGGTTAAAGTTGCTCTCCAGAAAATCACAAGCTCTATACAGACTGGTATTTTTTTTTTAGTTCCACCCCAGGTATACTTACTTCCATTTAGACCTAACATTCCTGGCAAGTTTAAAACAAAAGCAGTATACACTAGTGTAATGGTATAATGGTAACAGGACCAGCACAATCAAGTAGATGTTACCAAAGAAGGGAAAAAAAGAGGGCTCACTCATCTCTGAGGCTCGAGGCTTGCAAGGGACAACTCCACAAAGGAGGAATCTCCAGCAAGAGAGCCCTCCTCTGTGATGGTCAGCTCTTAAATGGGGTCTAAGAGGGATAGGGCCTGGCTCCACCCCTTGTGGCTGCACAGATGAACTGCCTTCACCTGTGCTCTCAGGGCTGCCTGGGTCTTTCCTTCAGGTGCTCAATCAGAGGTTCAGGCTGTGACTCCCCAGTTGCCATACAGCTCATCAACCACTACACCAAGCTGCCAATACCTGAACACTGACAATACCCCACTATCACAACCACAGCAAAGTCCCCGCGTGGTTCGTTCTGCAAAATAAAACTCATTTACTTTCTTTGTACAGATCTGCAACTGCAGGATGCTGTTGGACTCTTCCAGTGTGTGAACTTCACATAGTTCTACACAAGTTTGGGCATTCAGCCTCAAAACACCCCAGAAAAAAAGCTGTCACTCACCACCCACAGCACTCAGTAAAATAAAAGCAGTGTTATGACTATACTGTGATAAAGAAGTTGGTATTTAAGTGTTTTCTGGCCTGGAATTTCATCAGGAAATCTTCAACAAATTGAACGTGAGCTCACAAGTAACTAAATGTGTTAATTATTACAGGTTTTCCACCAGCATTAATATAAAGTTTCAAAGTCACACAACCACGTAGAGAAGAGGTTTTCACAGGCATCAGTGCTGCTCCATTGATTTCCCTTCCAAGCCAGCCTAACATGACAGACTTTGCTTTCCCTTAACTGGCAAAAACTTATAAAGAAACAGGGCTGTAAATCCACTTGAAATTCTTGCAGGGAAAAACAGTAGAAAAGATAAAACAACTTTCTCAAACACCGTGGGAAGAGGAGCAGAATTTTAGGCAATCTTCTCAATCATTTACCAGTTTTCCTCATCTTTCCTAGAAAAGAATCAGACATCTCAGTAGAGTTCAAATGAGATTAAAGAACTCTCATCCCCTGACAAAAAGTCTCAAACCTACGCTTCAAGTTTTACGAAACAAGGCTTAAGAGAAAGTTACTCAACTCAAAGCTTAAAGCCTTATCCCAGCTACGTGGGCAGGGGACATCCCTGCTCACTGTTCAGCCCCCAAATAGCGCAGGTTCAGAATGTACTGGACAGAGTCCACCGGCTTTTAGGAAGAAGAGCTGGCTTCATCTTTCATTTCCAGTGAAACTCTCGGGAAAAGCTTAATGCTAAGTTTTCTCTGTGACAACATGTTGCGTGCATGGAGCACTAAAGCTCCTACAAGCGCAGCAGGTGCTTAAAAAAAAAAACAAACACAAAACCATATGGGTGTGCACTCCACTGACTCAGAACATCACAGGAGCAGCTTTGGGAAACGCACACTGTGGACCAAAAACTTTTTCCAGATTCTGTTATCAGCAATGGAAATGATGCATTCACAACTGATGATTTGGAAGGAAACACTCCAAGAAGCGGAAGTGATAAGATCGTGTATTTCCAGACAAGATCCAACTGGCAGAAAATAACACCCCAAGCAGTGTGTTTGCTCCAAGCGATGGAGCAAAGCAGCACCAACAGAAATGAATCCCACACAGCTATGCTACACAACGCTGGCCCCAAATGCAACGAAACCAGCCTTGTGGCTGAGCTGACGTGACCCACATGAGGATTCCTATGCACCTGGTAATGGGAGAGGCACAAAGATAAGAATAAAATAGAGAAAGGAAGAACTGGAAGAGCGGGACAGGGACTGGACTGGAGGTCATGAAACTAAGAAGCATGAAAGCATGAAACTAAGTTTCACGAAGCATGAAACTAAGAGGATGAAAGGATTTGCAAAGCAGGACCGCAATCTACAACCGAAGATGCTGTTGGTGACATGTTGCAGGCAACAACTCCTACAAAGGCAGGCACAGATGGTATTTTAATGGGTAAGACAGAGTAAGGTGTGGAACAAGGTGAACATAAGAGGTGAAGGAGATAACCTGTAACTACAGCAAAAGCTCAGTGACAATCAGCCTAGTAACTGAAATCTTGTGAACACGGGCAGAAACTTCCATCACCTGATAAAGTGCTCACAGAACATCAGCAAAGAAGAATTTGCAGTCCTTTCTGAGAAGTATTTTCCCACTTCATCTCTACACGTAAAAAAATGAAAAAAAATATTTAGTTTTTAAGAGCAAGAATAACAGAATTGGGCTTCAACTCCAAGGACACGGGCAACACGGATACCTGTAGTCAGGAGTACTGGGGCTGCAGGTTTTTATTAAGAGTTAAAACAGCAAGGAAAATTCAGACTAGGTGTTGAAATCTGTTTTTGAGAGGTTTTAGCTTTTCATCTGCAGGTTAATTGCTACAACTTGTCAACACGCAATTCAACATTTAGCCTCTGTCCTAAGCAACGCATTCCGTAAGCCAAGAGCATAGGTTATAGATATAACACAGTTAACAAACAATTCAGTATTTATGCTATTTACTTAGAAATTAATGCCTGAAACTTTGTATTTAGTCACTTGCAAGAAGTTATTAAACGATTTGGATAAAGCCATGTGGGTACGGGAATTGAAACTTTAACTGGAATGTTTTAGTTAAATGCAATCTTCAGTGCACCGGCTTCTTAAGAAAAGTCAGCTAATCAAAACACATTTTATATTTGAAGCTAATGTATTAAACACTGGAAACACCTATCTACTAAAATAAGCTGATTATTTCTGCCTTCTGTTTCCTTCAAAACTTTAGAGGGTAGCAGATCTGTTTCACTTTTTTTTTTAAGCACTTTTGGCATAAGGAACAACTCTTTTGCTTTTAACCATCTCCATCACTGAATATATATATTTTTTCCATTTTGTTTTCTCCCTGCTAAAGGGAAGCTAAAGAAGAACGGGACGGAGAAGACTCAACAACCGAGCTTCCACCAGCCTTAATTCTAAGTGTCTATTCTCATCGGAAGAACTATTTTTAAAGGAGAAAACAAATAAAAAATCAAACATGAATTTAGGACCAAAGTGACGATCATCCTCCTCCCCCCAAACGCCAGTCCCTCTGGGTCTGCCTGTCACAAACACTCAGCAGACAAAAGCTGGTTTCTCCTGCTCTCAGCCCTGAAGAGCCGGCGCAGGTACTACAGGGAATAGCAACCCAGATTTTATTCTTCCTCAAGGACCTCACGCTCGAGAGCCACTCGAGCTGTGCCTGCAGCCTCCAATCCATCCCAGCACTGGAGGACGAGGCAGCACGGCACCCAGCTCGGTTCACCCATCCTCATGGAATCCTCATGGCTGTGAGGAGATGATGATAATAAAAAACACGCAAAGGGGCAGGAATAACTCGAATGAAAAGGACTGGTTGAAGAGCATAGATGCAGCTAAGAATTTTGGCTGAGGGAGGTGGGCCTGCCAGCATCCTCTTACACAGGACCTCTTGGACGGGAGGCTCGCAGTGAGGCCACCACCACTGCGGCTCTGTAGGGTCACACTGAGCTCCTGTAGAATGACACCAAGACCCCACGATCAACACGCACCCTTGGACACTACCAGCACATGCAAGAGGCACCCAAAGGCTGGACAGGGGAGCAGAAGACTCTTCCCAAGGTGTCTGGCAGCTTGGTGCTACCACACCAAGCCATCCCAGGGCAGCTCATGGGGCTGAGGCCAATAAAACCCATTAGAGCTGTGCTGCCCTAGGAAATGCCCTGCTGCGCTTGCAACTTCCTAATAAGTTGAGCAAAAACTGTACTTCCAGCCACCCAAGCCAGGAGGGAACTTCTCTCCCTGAGTCTTTGTAAGGAGAAAGGGTGCATTAGTTAGGCTCGATTCACAAACTCAAAAATCCTTAGAAAATAGGTACGCTTGATCCCGGGTGCACATAATAAATGGTGTCTGCTTCCAGCAGCTGAAAAAAAAAAAAAAAAAGAAAAAACTCTCGGCAGGAACCAGCTTTAGCAATTTAAATGTTTTATAAGTTTTTTCTTTTTTTTTTTTTTTTTTTTTCCTTTTTTGTAATTGCAGAAACTTTTCCTAATCTGACATTTGTTAAAACCCCTTATTAGAAATTATGCAGCCGCGGTAGCTGCGGCAAGAAGAAGCGGAAAAAAAAAAAATAGGAAAAAAAAAAAATACTGGAGCTGGCTTCACAATTACCAAGTCAGCCCATGCAGCCCTCTGCTATTGTGCGGGGTGGCATAAACCCCCCGGCGGGCTATCAGCTCCCTGGCAGGCAGGGGGCTGCGCTATTCAAAGCGCGAGATACAAGCTGCGGGGCACAAACCTGGCAGCTCCCATCTGACCCCGCAATCCCCGGCTGGTGACAGCTCCAAGCTCCATGGCAAATTAGGCCTTCTCACATTACAATTGCAGGAGACAGATTCCATTAGCGGTATCTGAAATTGAGTGGAGAGCTGCTCTGTTATCAGACTTGACTCATAAGCGCCGCTATTAATCAGAGCTATGATAGCATTTATATATTTCAAGCTATCTGCTGCCGCTGTGATATTCTGCTACAAAGGGTTGATGGGACTTAGGGAAGTGAACAATAGAGCTTTCTGGGAAAAGCAGAGTAAATCAAGAAAGTCTGTGACTTCCGCACATTCTGAAGGGATTGCGGTTTACATAAATTTTCTCCCAATTGGAGATTGAGCTCTTCCTCATCTTACACATGGGATTTAGTTGTCACTCAATGGTAACAGCTGTGAAAAGGTGAAGCGGCCCACCGCTCAGAATATTGCCTCCGCTTTTAAAGCAATTAACCCATGAACAGGAGGATACCTGGTGATATCAAAGGGATTAAGCCAGGCAGTGCATTATTAACATTTCCTTGAACTAATTCTAACTCTGACTAGCTGTCAGAAAAGACTCTTCAGTCTTTAAAAAGAGAGAGAGTTTTCGCCCTGCTTTTTCTTTCCCCCCCTTCAAAACGAAGCAGTTATTTCAGCCTAACGTGCGTACTTTGGAGCAAAATGCAAATGAACGGATTTGTTCGTGTCTTCAGACCCAACTCAATGCTGCTTTATTATGGCTACGTGGGGGAAACGTATATATACGATCAATTAGTCGGAGGTCACAGTAGGTAGCCTCCTCAAAGCAAATTAACACAAGTACTCTCCATTTTCCCCTTCATCCTAAAACTTAGCAACTACTTGTTACGTGTGCAGGCTGCCTCCGAACCTGGATTTTGCTACAACAGCAATAATCTAAAATAATCTGTAATCTGGAAAATCCAAACGTGCCCTAATGGAAGATTTCTCGCTCGGAGAAGCCCGATGTTTTCATTTTTTCATGCCTACAGCCAATGGGGTAGCGATGACTGCCAGAGCACATTCTTTTCCCTCACTCTGCATCCAAAGCCCCCTCCAGAATCTCCTTCCTGAAGCTTTCTTATACCCTGCCCAAAATAAGGGTCAGGCTGCTGGGAACTCCATCACCTTGCACCCAACGGACACAGAGCATCTCCCCACTCAATACGTGCCATAGACATTTTTTTTTTTTTAGCACCCATCAATTTTGGGGGCTTGCACACTCCGTTTTTCCTCCCTTTAGTCACGAGCATCCTCTGGGAAGAGCATCCTCCCACACACCTTGTCCATCAGCGGGTCTTTCCCACAGGAGCATCACTGCAGCCGGGACAGCAAGTCCAGAATACCTCCACCACAGCCTGATCACATCACTCCTCACTGTTAGCACGGGGAGAACAGGGGGCTCCAGCTTTCATGCACACCCACGGCTTGTTGCTTGGCACAGCAGTGGGGGGAACACACATCTATAAATATATATATATGTATATAAATAGACGTATAAATAAAAGCCCATATATACTTTTTTCTTATATGTATGAAAGTCCACATTATACATCAAATATATATCTGTGTATATATATAAAGTGCGTATAATATTTTCCTAATGTGCATAAATACAAGTCCCAAACTCAACGCAACACCCGGAGCAGAAGAGGAAGAGAAGTAAGCTGCTCAGCTCAATGCGACATCTTTCTCCCTTTCGGATGCTCGTGTGCAACTCGGAGTAAAGCTGGCACCAAACGGCGACAAGTCCTGTGGAAACGACGCCCGACTCCACTGCTGCACCTGCAATAATTCTGCTTTGTGTGTTTGCAACAGAGCAAAACGGCCACGCCACGGAAGGGAGGAAAAATGCACTCGGAGCAAAGAACAGCGCGCTCCTTCTATTCACACCAGAGAACGCATCGTCTGTGCAGAAAATTACACTTTGGCAATCATATTATAAGAACATAATTGGTTTACTTTGGAAACTTGCTATGCTTTGCCTCCCACAGTAAAACAAATAAATATTTGTTTAAGGAAACAATCACCGAGCCGCGCTCGCCGCGTCCTAAAAACATAATGCTGCTCCCCCGTCTTTCAAAGCAGAGATGAATTATTTGCATCAGTTACAAGCAGTCTGAGAAAACTCTTTGTAAATGCCATTTTACGATAATTACAAGCGATTCCTTAAGACTGCGCAGAGGGGAAAAACATATTTGATAACTAATTCAAAGGAGCCCAGCGCTCATTCGGCGATAGTCTGGATTACTGACAAAAGGGCTTTTTGCATCCGACGCAACTTTGTTGGGAGAAGCAGAGCTCTGCGTTCAGCAACAGATCAATCAGAAGGCTGAGCTGCTTCCTATCACCCCGCAGAGCATCCCGCCAGCGAGCACCTGGGAGAGGAGAAATCTGGTTAAACGATGAACGGACCGAGCGCGGCTTGGTCCTAATCCCACGTGCACCGCGGCGCCCTAAATAATGCCAAATCCTAACTCCTGTGTTAAGCAGGAAAATAAATTACCCCGACCTGGCGGTGAATGAAGTCGGGAAATGCCTCTCTGACAAAAAGGAGAGAGCGATCTAAAAGGAACTGATGTACTGTACGCAGGGGCTGGGAAATGCAGAGAGATCCCCTCCCCGCCCCACGCGCTGCACCGCACCCGGCTGCTGGGTTCGCGGGGAGAACAGAAAGGTTTTAGAGGTTAAGTTCAGGTCAGACGACAAATGAAATTGTAACAGCCCAAGTGACATTGTATAATGTCTTCTTCCACTCAATCAATAGGGCACTGTGAGCCCCATTACCATAGAGATGGCTTCCTCCTTTCTGAAGGGTGTCTATTGTTTGACGAGAGAGATTTGCCACTTGAACCGTGCTGCTCCCAAAGGATGTGTACTTCATCAATTATTTGTATTCCTAACATCTACATATTTTCATATTAACGTCCCCAGCGCTCGCGCGGCAGAAGGAGCGGCCGCTCGCTCTTCCTCTGGTACCGAAGGGCTTTCAGGGGTCACCCCGTCAGCTCAATTTTAATTAAAACACAAAAATGCGGCAGGATTTGATAGCCCGGTTTTAAGCTTTTGTGAAGACACACAATCCCGGTTCAAAACAAAACGCGCTGATATTGGAGGCTTCGGAGCAGACGGTGCCAGCAAACGCTTTCGGAAAAGACTTCTGTTTGGTTTAAGAGAGGGAAAAAAACTTTTTTTTTTTCCAATTTAGAGTCTTAAAAAAAAAAAAAAAGAATCGATTTTAAGGTGCTTACAGGGAAAACCAGGACACTGTAATTTGTAAATAAAAGTGACCCACAACGCCTCACAAAAATCAATCTCTGCAAGGCTGAATAATTGATTCTGTCACTCGCTGTCTTACATACATGAAATAATTTTCCCCAAGCCCCAATAGTCCCCACCACCTCTCACTTCCAGGTTTTCTGTTCCTCGATGCCAGTTTTACATCTGACAGAAGCAACACCTTCCAAATCCGATTAAACAACAAGAAAATTAAAACCTCTAGAAGCAGAAATTCCCAAACTTTGCTCGTTGTTCCCCCTCTGCATTCCTGCTTCTCCAAAGCGATGACAGCATCCCTTCGTACACACAAAAAAGGGCATTTGGGGAACAGTCATGTTTGAGTTAGAGCTGTAAAGCAGGGCAGGTCTCCACAACAAACTGGAAAAATGTAATTAGAAAGTAGAATTCAGTGCTGAAGAAAACAGGACTTGATGATCCTTGTGGGTCCCTTCTAACTCGGGATATTTTATGACTCTATATCATGAAATGTTGAGCAGTTCCACGTGGGAGTTTTTAATGTAATTGGAAAGTGGGCTCGCACGGGAGGGCAACACCTCCCACCAAACACAAGTTACGATGCAGGATGCTACATCCAAAGGCACTGACTCAATCACACACCCGGCCCAACGCTAAAATCAATCCCACTCTTCACAGCGGCTCCTTCAGCAAGGGAAGGTGCACCTGGACAGAACCACGGACAGTTCTTGCTACCACACACATTTTAGAGCTGCGCAGGATCCGCTTCCAGTTATTCCTGCTTTTACTCTGAGGCTTCCTGGGGACAGCAGGGTGCTGTGAGTTGGGTTAGAAAACGGCTTTTCTCGAAAACCAAAGCACCCTGTTTTGTCCTTGAGGACTGCATCCCCAGACCTGATACCAGCTCAGATTTCACCACCGTCCACAGCCTAGAAACGTGCCCTATTTTCCTGTCAAAGAACATTAGAAATTGTTTGTCGGGGTTGCGGTAATCCTCTCCAATCTGGGTCAGGCGGAGGTTAAGTGCGGGGAAAACTCGCACATCAAAGGCAGTCGGGGTGAGCACAGCCCAGGACCGTGCACCTCCCAGGGGCAGGGTGTGGGGCACAGGGATGTGGGCAGGGGATACGGGTACCTGCCTCCGCTGGGAGCTGTGATTAAAGCCACTTCTTGCTTTAGCCACAGGTGAAGCTCATCTCGTTAATTCAAACGGACCATCTGCATCTTCCGAGAACGACAAACTTCATTAGTTCTGCTTAGTTAGAGCGCTTGCTGCCCTGCGATAATGAGCCCCAACAGCCTGTCACCCCTTTGTCAAGGGAAAGGGCGTACTTTTTCTTATCGTTACTATTGCTATCTCAAAAAAAAGAAAATATAGAGAAGAAGCTTTCGTGAAAGAAAGAAGGTCAAATTCAGATTAAACCGCTTCTCCTTTCACCCGACGAACTAATCCCAGCCGGGAGCTGGGGGGAGGGCTCAGCCCCGTACCTGAGCACGGTGTAGAAGAGCAGTGCGGCTGCTGCAGCTCCCAGCACAGCACCCAGCAGGTTGACACGGCCCGCGGCGCTCCCGCCGGGCAGCAGCCTCATGGCCAGCCCGGCCAGCAGCGTGAACAGCGGGTAGCCGGGAGGGTGGGCGACCTGCAGACAGAGGGATGGGCTCAGCAAGAGGATGGCAGCATCCTGATCCCAGCACCGCATCCCGGTACCCCGGCATCCCGGTGCCCAAGCATCCCGGCATCCTGGCTGGTGTTTCCCCCCCCCTCCCTGCAGAACGCTTTTGGGTTTCGTGCCAATTTTTCACTCCGCAAACATTTTCCCCCTCAGTAGATTTGGCGGCAGGCGTCACCCGCGATAATGAGCGGCGGAGAAAAAAAGAGGTGACACGTCGCATTATCGCGCCTTAAAGTGCTTGTTGTTTGGGTTCACAGTATATTAGGGTCATTCAAAAGGCTGTTTTTTTGTTTTTTTTCCCTTCCCTAAAAAAAATAAATAAATAAAAAAGCAGATTCTCAACTGTTTTATTGGGTAGCAAGTTGAAAGACCACACTGCTATCGGATTACCACCGCGCTGACAGTCCTAAGGTCTTGCCTAAAGGGATCATGCACCATAATAAAGTTTATTAAATAATAAAACTTATTAAAATTGTTAACCCGATTTATTTTATTCTCCCCAGCTTATACAAAATTTGGGTTGATAATAAGCCAGCTACTGTATATACAGTAAAGCCTTTGCTTTATAATTTAGTTTAATTGGATTTAAAACTTGAAGTAAATTGTCGCGTGCTGTACTTATAAGTTAGTAAAAACTGTGGTTTGAAAATAAATTAATCTACTTTACTCCATGCTTAATTAAACTTCCTTAATTCCTAAAACTGTTAATGAGAGCATTGATTAAACAATAAAACTAATACTTACTCCAAGCTCATATGCGGCTGTGATCAGCTCCCCTGTGAAAAAATAATGTAAAACCAATAATTACTATTAGGAAATGACACTCCTCCAAAGTTTTCAAAATCCAAATGCTTGCATTGGGGTTTTGCATTAATTTGACTGGATAAAACTGTAAATCTGTAGAGATTTAACAGCATGAAATTTTCTAAGAATATTTTCTCCCTCTGATGTCACTGCGCAAAATATCTTTTGTGCGTTTCCTCACGACTTCCACCAACAGATAAGTGAATGCAGAGGTGTGCTCGGTTAGGGCACGGCCTGAGACATCCCACTGCACACATCTGCATGCGCCGCTGCGTTCTGAATTTAAAACCCACTGATTTGATGGCACTCAGCGCCGTGTCCGCGGTGCATATGTCGTGATGTCCCTTCCCAAACTGGGTGTTTCTCACTAGCAAAAACAAACAACGGAACGCACGGCTTCGCAGCTTTCAAGGGGGTTAACAAATCTGCAACCACCGCTTTGGGGACGTGGCTGCTCCTCGCTGCTCCAAAGCAATCCCTGCAGCTTCGCAAGCAGCCCTTCACCTGACAGGGTTCGATGTTACGTGCCACCGCCGAGATTCTGCATTTCATTTGCGTTCAATGCTGGGATGAACAGCACAGAATCCTTGGCATTTTCAGAGCGCTGGGAGTACAACTGAGCGCTCTGCAGCGCTGCTGTACTGCGTGCCTTCAGTCCAGGGCACGTCCAACCTCAACAAGAGGCAACAAGACCAAAAATCACAGCGCTCAAGGCACTGATTCTGTTTTCTATGCGATTCGATGATATTTCTACGGGATGTTTCTATATGATTTCTATGTGGTTCTGTGAAACAGCACAGGACAGCTTGGGTTGGAAACAGCCTTACAGATCATCCAGGTCCAACTCCCTACCACAAGCAAGGTTGCCCCTATGTCATTTCCATGTCATCCTACACCATTTCTACGCTATATCATCACACAACATTTGCTATGCCAAAGTGAAATGTTCCTCTACCCCTCCTCAAATCACTGGGCCCTGGTTTTTTGGAAACACAGCCTCATTCTAACTGCTGTCTTGGGAGCGCCAAGTTTGAGGCGGCTTCATCCCATCGCAGGATGGCAGGAATGCAAAATGAAGGGCATTGTGGGAAGAACTTCTCCAAGAGTGGGATGCAATGGCACGAGATGCCAGGGAGTGGTGGGGTCACCGTTCCAGGAGGTGTTAAGAACCATGGGGATGTTGCTCTGAGGGGCACAGGGGTGGGTTGAGGATTGGGCCTCTCCTTTTGAGAAGTTTACCTCACATCCAAACAGAAATTGCACACATTGAGCTCACGTGTGTTGCAGTGACATCAGTTTGCACCACGCAAAGGAGGAACTCCAAAGCAACACAGCCACAAATCCAGCAAAGGCTCCAAGCCCACTAAAGGTGTTCAGGCAATGGGCCTAAGCATGCCTGAAAACTGACTTATCTCCAGCAAGGTTGGGAAGTGGTGTCTGAAACATCAGAAAGAAACTTCTTTTTTTTTGAACTTGAGATTATTTGATCCCCTTTTTTGATCTGTGGACGTACCCCAATGAGCCCTAAAACTCATTCGCTTGTTTCTTTATTGTAACACTAAGTAACACAAGAAAGCTGCCAGTGAAAATATCTATTGCTTTTCACACTACGGGATTACTGCAAGCTTCAGGAACAATTAAAAATACACAGATCGCTTAAAAAGAATCAGAACAGGCTCCCTGCCTGAAAGCAGACACAGAAAATCCTTAAGCCCCTCTTTACTCACACAAATAGCTTCAGTGGTATCGATGGCACAGGTGCGAGCCCATCGAGTTCAGTGCTTTGAGTAATGCCACACAGAGCTCCCAGAGACCACAGTCAGTCCTACACGAGGCCGTTCCCCATCAGAAATGAGGGGAATAACCCCAAAAAGCCATATTACCATGTGGTATCGTGGCTGCTGGCAAAGAAAAGCCCAAAAAGGCAGCTGGGATGAGGCCATCTCTGGTGGTTGGACTAGATGATCTTAGCAGTCTTCCCCAGTCTTAATGATTCAGTGATCAGCTCTGTAGAATGCAGAGCAGCAGACTTGGAAGAAAATGGAAAAATAATAGGGGAAAGACGGGAAGGAAGGTGATGGGACATAGAAGGATGGGACTGCCCTGCCCTGCCCTGCAGGCCTGCACTGGTTATTCACATCCCAAGGCAAAACACGAGCTCAGACACAACTAAAACCCATGCTGCATGGGATTAGATCAGAGCTAACAGCTCCAAGCAAAGGCACCACATGCTTCAACTCGTGTTTATTTCACACGAGGGGGTTTCCATGGAACAAACAGCAGTAACTGCATACCTACTGATCACTGCATACGAAGCAGTGGGGCCAGGAGATAAACCTACACCCCTTCAACTCTTCTTTGTCATGTAACAGATGGAAAGCACGTCAATGATCTTGTTCTGTGACCAAAACATCAGAGCATGTAAAACACCACAAACACAACCGCATACAGAAGCTGTGTGTATTTTTTTTTGTTTTTGTTTGTTTTGTTTTACACAAAATGACACTAAACCCACACAACTGCAGAAGAAGCCAACAGAGAAACTTGCTTCCTTCCACTCAGGTCACTAAAGCAAGACACAAACTGTCAGACAGCTGCATTCCCAGAAGGGCAAACACAGATCTCTGAGCACTGCGCGGCAACCAGATCCCACAGAGCTGATGAAGCCCAAAAGATTGCCATGATGTGCTGAGCCCCAGGGACAAGCCCCCATAGGATGGGTGCCCTATAGGATGGCTGCAAGGCCCTAAGCCCACTGAGCTATCAGCACTATACTACATCAAGTGACTGCAAACATCAACCCTCGTGGGTGAGCATCCCTATGGGGTGCCAGCAGTGCAGCAGCCTCCATATGGTTAAAATCCCTATGGGGTGACAGCAGTCCAACAGCCCCTACAGGATGAGCATCCCTGTGGGATGGCAGTAATGCACCAGCCCCTATATGGTGAGCAGTCCGTCTGGATGACTGCAGTACACTACATCACACAGGAGAAGTACTCCTATAGGATGACCAGCCCCTACATATCATGGACATTAAATTGAATTAATGGAATTAAATTATGTTTGGGTTTTTTTCCAACCTAAAGCCTATGCCTCTTACAGGATAACTGTGACACACAAGGCCCTGTAGCACGCCTGTGATGCACAGCATCCATATGGCAAGCAGTCTTGTAGGTCCTTTCCAACCTAATGAATCTATAAATCTATGGATGCACCCCCACAGGACGCACCAGCCCCCTCAGGGCAAACACCCATAGGCTGACAGCAACGCCACAGCCCTGCAGGACGAGCGCTCGTACACAACAATCCCAACAAGCCGAGCACCTCTATGGGGGCGACAACCACCACACAGCCCCGACCTCCCCGCGGCGCCACCACCCCAAGGCCGCCCCGCAGCCCCCCACCCCCCACCGCAGTCCCCGCCCCGCGGCGGGTGCCGGGTACGTTACCCGCGTCCCCGCCGGGCAGGGCGGGCTGCAGCGTGCCCGCGTACACGGCCACAACCGCGGCGCCCACAGCCCCCGCAACAGCCGCGCCGCTCCCGCCCATGTGAGGCCGCTTCCGGCTTCGGGTGGAACGCACCACCGCGCCTCCAACTGAGGGGGGCTCGGCACGCCCTCCTTCCCTTCTCCTTCCCAACAGCCTCCTGAGAGGCGTCGTTAATTGCACGGGGATTGAGGAGGAGAGGCGGCTGTAGGAGCGGTGAAGCGACGCAGAAAGGCGTCTGGTAGTTGTTTGTCAGCTTCCTTCTCTCTCTCTTCCCCCCCACTGTTTAGAGGACTTGGTACAGCCGGGAGGGCGGGGCAGGGGCGCCGCGCAGGGCGGGCTGCAGGGCGGGGCCACCCCGTGTGGCGGGGGGGGGGGGGGGGGGAGCGGCGGGGGCCGTGTGGGGATGGAGCAGCTCCGTGCTGCCCTCAGCGAGCGCTTCCCCTTCAAAGTGGTGTAAATGCGGAGTGAGAAGCCAGCTAGGCTCTGTGTGAAGAGGCTGTGCCCTTCTCTGAACACGCTCCAGGGCCCCGATGTCTCTCTTGTAGTGAGGGGCCCCAAACTGAACACAGTACTCGAGGTGCGGCCGCACCAGAGCTGAGTACAGGGGGATGATCACCTCCCTGCTCCTGCTGGCCACACTATTCCTAATACAGGCCAGGATGCCATTGGCCTTCTTGGCCGCCTGGGCACACTGCCGGCTCATGTTGAGCCGAGCATCGACCAACACCCCCAGATCCTTTTCCTCTATACACTCCTCAAGCCACTCTGCCCCAAGCCTATAGCATTGCATGGGGTTATTGTGGCCAAAGTGCAGGACCCGGCACTTGGCCTTATTGAACCTCATTCCATTGACCTCAGCCCAACTGTTCAGCCTATCCAGATCCCGCTGAAGGGCCTCCCTACCCTCAGGCAGATTGACACATCCACCCAGCTTGGTGTCATCCGCAAACTTACTCATGCACTTTGACCACAACAACCCCAGGCAGAGCTACAGGCGTGGGGCAGAGCTGGTGGAAGGCAGTGATGGGGTTGAGTGTGTTGGTCAGCAGCTGCTGAACGCAGTCCAGCAGTGTGCCCATGTGGCCAAGAAAGCCACCATCATCCTGGCTTGTGTCAGCAGCACTGCGGCCAGCAGGAGCAGGAGGGATCGAACCTCTGCACTCAGCGCTGCGAGGCTGGGCCTGGAGCTCTGTGTTCAGTGCTCCTCAATGCAAGGAAGACATTGAGGCCGTGGGGTGTGTCCAGAGAGGGGAACGGGGCTGCGAGGGGTCTGCAGCGTGTGTCTTAATGGGGAACGGCTGAGGGAGCTGGGGTGGCACAGTGTGGAGCAGAGGAGGCTCAGAGGATGCCCTTATCTGACTGACAGGAGGAGGTGGCAAGATGGGGTTGGACTTTTCTCCTGGGTGACAGCAAGAGGACGAGACCCCCTCAATGGGGAGGGTCGGGTTGGGTATTAGGAAACATTTCTTGTCAGTGATGCATTGGCACACGTTGCCCAGGGAGTGGTGGGGTCACCGTCCCTGGGAGTCCCATGGTGATGTGACACTGAGGGACGTAGCGAGGAATGGGTTGGAGTTGGACTTGGGGGATCTTGGAGGTCTTTTCCAACCTGAATGGTTCTGTGATGCTGGAGCTAAAAGACTGCAGCGTGACCCGCACAGAAGTTAATCTGGTAGCTCAGGGTACTGCTACCAGCAGAGCGAGGCCGGCCCGCGTGGCTGCTTTCCATCAGAGCACAACTGCCGGGCTCTGTGGTGACCAAGCAAGCTCCAATGTACTCCACTTGCTGGCAGGTTCCTTGCCTTATTGGCTGAGGTTCATCGGGGAGAAGAAAAAGACACGTTGCAATCTTCCACCAGCCGTTGTCACTATGGTAATGAGAGGGGTCATTGTTCTGCACCCGTCGGGGCTGCTGAAACGTAATGTTAGCAGCAAAGTGCGCAGTCTGTGTGTGAAAGCAGGCTGGTGGCGAGGCTCTTTATCCCAAGCGTGGCTTTTTTCTTTTGCCGTATTTTTCTTTCTCTGTATTTAACTTGGAAAAAGGCATCCAGAGACAATGCAAACTGTGACTGATTACAATTATATTGATGGGGGTGGCAGCAATTTGAAGGCAAATATCGAAACGTGGAAGAATGGCGGGTAATAATATGGTGAGGACAAACTATTCTCTAATTGTCCTGCAAGTTGTTCTATATCTTTGTCATGCAGAAACTGGAACTTTTAGGGGGCCAGTGACAAAGTACTTTGCTCTAATATGGTAGGGCAGGCTCACAGCAGCTTTTATCTTATTGAATAACTGCCCCCATTTCAAAGGCCAGGATTACAAACCCACTTTATGTTGGCACAAACGCTTTGGAGAGTGCATTTACATTTTTCTTCTGTAAAAAGAACTCTGTTAATTCAGGTCTGACTTCCCCTTCCTCGCCAGGCATGACACAGAGGGGTGACCAAGACAAAGACGGACTGCACACCCTCATTTATTTTATTTATTCCTTCTGCATCGTGCAAGCCAGACAGGTGCTTTTAACTGTTTTCATGTGTGCTCTGGAAGTTGAGAGCCGACCAAACCCAAATCAGAGTCACCTCACCGCATGCAACGCTCTGCCCTTTCTCAAGCCTTGAGGATGGGCTCAACAGCAATAACGAAATATAAATATGTGTACTGATTCCTTAGGAAAAATAAAAATAAAAAAGGACTAGGGGAAGTGGGAAGCTTTGGAAAGATGGCTTGTGCTACGCACGTTGAAAAAAAAACTAACTGAAACTTGCAGCACGAGAGCATACTCTAGTGGTAAGTAAGCACAGAAAGTGCTGGTGTTCTGTGCAGTGTGCGTGCTGGGTGCTGCCCTAAGACGCCTGCTGCCTTTCCGTGGGAGGCTTAGTGCTCCTATCTCCTGCTTCGTGCTCTGCTCAGCCTGACAGGAAATACCCAAGGCAGGCTGAGAAAATAAACAGGAACTTCTGAAGCAATTTAAAAACACAGCTTGAGAACATATCTCCAAAAATGGCTGTGTACTTAGAGAGTTGCCTTTGTACCGGGCTCTGTTGCACATTTGCTCCTGAGAGACACAGTTTAGAGGAGGCAGGAGATAGGAAAAGGGAGAATAATACTTAAAGCAAATTCTCTTCACCCATGGCAGTGTCATTACAAACTTGAATGAGCACAGTTATTGCAAATAAATAAAAACAATAGACCAGAACCAGTTTTACATAAGAAAATACTGGAATACTGTTCAATTAGTCCTAAGCTTTAGTTAAACCTTTTCTTTTGCCCATCAGGTGATAAGGTTAATACAGAAAGCACTCAACTGCTGTACTTGTGTAACAACAGTCGGCATCCATTTAATGAACTTGCATGTATACACATTTAGCAAAGCTTCAATATTGTCAGCGTTGGACTGGCACGGAATTTTAATGGCAGAGTAGCCAGCCCTTGTCTTAATCGTAAACAATGTCCTTATGGAAGAAAAGCTTGTCCTCGTGGGGAGCATTAACAGTGCAAATAAGCACTGCTTCTATATTTAAACAAGAAGTTTGGCAGTATTTCTACTGACAATATATGCTTGCCTGCAAAGCGCAAAGAAGAAGATTATGATACTTTTATTTGTTCTTAAGTGGCTCGAATAAGCTGCATTTTATGACTTCTTGCCCTGGGGAGGATGGGAAGACCAGACAACTGAAATTGTTGGGTGTGGTGAAGAGTATGTCCACTGGAACGATGCAGCACACTAGCTACAGCAAGCATCCCTCCAATCCCCTTCATGGAGCTGTCACTGTGCTCACCCCATGAGTGCGTGTGTTTGAATTTACTGAGGAGAGCCAAGGATGGTCTGGGACATCTCTGTCACCCAATGCATTTGAGGACCTGTGTGCCCAGAGACATCGTGCAGGCGGCTTGTAGCAGTCACCTTGGCCATCTAACAAAATGAGCTTTGTGTAAATGCTGTACAGCCACTGTGACAATCCCCAGTGCCTTTTGAATCTGTGTCCAATTTTGATAAAACCTGAAAAAGAAAAAACGTCAAGGTCTTCCCTGGTTGGGTTGGGTCGTTCGTTGGGATGGGACCCAGCAGTCCAGGGCTTGGAGGGCTGAGGAGTCTGGGACTGAGATCCAAGGGAAAACAGACTGTGGCTGTTCCATCACTCGTAAGATAGCTTGCTCCCTATTTCAGAAATCAAATTCATTCTCTTCACAAATAATAAATGAGAAGACTAAAGAGATTTCCCCTTGCAGTTTCGTTTTCCATGATTTTGTGACTTGATGTGTCTTGCAAAAGACCTCCAGTGCCTACTTGCCACCATTCTTAGCAGCCTTCCCGCTGATTTTCTGACACACTGAGCAGTCACAGATCCCATTTGTCTCGCCTGGTTTTCCCAGAGCTCTGACAATCAGCTCTATGTTTTCACACCTGATTTCTCTTAACTTATTTATTTCTCTCCATGCCTTACCAATAGACTCAGGTCTGCTGCCTGATCTGCACACCATGTTGGCACAGAAAGTTTTTCAAAGCATCTTCTCATGACTGTGAGTGATGTACCACATGAGGGCCCCATTCCCTTCATCCCCAGGCCACTCAACTACTCTATGATGAGTATTTGCAAGACTTATGGTATGCTGGAAACAACTTTTACCACCACAAAACACATTAAAATGTTCGTTGTTTTTACTTTCCCTTATTTTTTAATTATATATGTGCCAGATATCAATTGATACCTTGTGTCTTGGCTGCCAAATTCATCAGCCTGGCCTGAGAAGATGGCACACAGTCAGATGATGTTCCAGGGATTTCCATGTTTTCTCCTCTCATTCTGCTAATATGAGGTTCCTGGCCAGGACAGTGATGTGTCATGGCCAAAATTAACTTGTCTTTCATGGAAGATATTAATTAGCACAAGCTGCCCAAGAAGGTGTTGGGGTCACTGTCCCCGGAGGTGTTGAAGAACTGTGCTGATGTGGCACTGAGGGATGTGGTCAGTGGGCACGGTGGGGGTGAGTTGAGGCTGGGCTTGAAGATCTCTGAGCTCTTTTCCAACCTTAACGAGCCTGTGGTTCTGTGATGCTGAACACAGAAGATGGTTTGAAGGGTGAGGTATGGAGGACTAACACATGGACAGGATGTTGAGTTTGTTAGTCTGAAGGCATCAGTTTGGTTTTCCTGGGCCAACTAAGGGCAGATCTGACTCAGCTCTCTTAATCCCTGCTTCAGAGGAAGCAATCCTATAGGTGTTTTTACAATACAGGAGCAAGACACCATTGTTCTCTCTATCCTTCTTCTCAGACATGGCTGAGCCATCTCCAAAATTTTCCCATAAAATTCACCAAGCGACAGGAAACATTTGGCCCAGGAAATTTCAGTCCCAACACTCAGAACTGCGATTCTTCATACTTTAAAAGAACCTGAGACTTTGTGGGTGACAGCAGCATCCCCATGGCTCAGACGTGTGTATCTCCTGCAGAGCTTCTGAGCGTGCTCCAACCTCTTGCTCTCTGGTCTGTATAGGCACCGAAGTTGTTTTCTTTAGAGGTCAGGAAGCACAAAAACAGAATCAGGATATTTTGGCTCCATCTACATTTCCTCCAGAAGGCCAGGCTAGGAAACAGATTAAATGGATTACATTAAATCCAGACTAAATCCTGGCGTGTACCCAGACCCGATTTGCCCATTCACGTCGCCAGTTACTCAACGGCCATGTGGTGTTGGCATTGCAGGAAGAATCCCAAATTCAATTTGTCTGCTGGACCGCAGCTATGAGATGTCACCACAAGGATCCGTGGCCCACAAGGCAGAAGACCCAATGAGGAGCAATCATCCCAAGCCGTCTGCATCAGAATGCAGGCCACCCCTGAACGCACATTAAAATACAAACTGAACCCACGTCTCCTCTCTGTCCTGCTCCAAAGCTTACTTCAAGCTCATATCTGAGCATCAGTTATAACCTTTGAAAGGTTTTTCCCACAGGGTCGTGCCACATGTGATGCTGAGGATGGGTGGCAGCTTGGAAATAAATCAAGGAACGTCTTCATTGATGAAAATGCTGGAGACTCTCAGGAGGCTGAGATGAGGGGCTGCAAATAAAAGGGAAACCACAGGCATAGCCCTAGTAAATTGTCACGTGGATATGGCTTTCTAGGAAGGGAACCGGGATATTTGGTCTGGTCCCACTGAGAACAAAAACTTCCAGTTTGGCATTGCCTACTCCTGGATTTGAGGTAGAGTGATCTTACCCTGAACACCTTTTTAACAACAAGTGGGTGTTGACAATCACATCCAAAGAACATGTAACAGAAGTCACGAGGCCAAGGCAGATCATAGTGATGTTTCCTAGAGCTGTTATTTCAAGGATGAATGAAAAAAAACAATATCTAGGCAGGGCAGTCCTTGATTCCTTCAAAACCTTCTGTTAACCAAGAGGGAACTGCTTCTATAGCCTCCTTCTCCTCTCTTGTACCTCAAAGCCAGGAGAAGGTGACCGCAGTGTTACGTGGTCAGCAGCCACTGTGATGTCTGCATTTAGATTAGTGCACCCGTTGTTGCCACTGCTTATGATTTACAAGCCCCAGACTTCTCTGTTTTCTATGGCCCATCATCTTCAGGCTCTTTGCAAGCCAAAATGAGAAAAATGCATCTCATTTTTCGGAGGCCAGACTTGCTGGTGCAGAAAATAGCTAAGTGCTGGGGACTGAACTCTGCTTCTGCTTACACTGAGAGAAATCCAGCATCCCTCGCTGCCTTCAGCTGATTTACTCCGGATTCCCTGTCACTGAAAGCAGAATTCGGCTCTTGCTGTTTTTTGATGGCTTTAAGGCCTTTAAAAAAAAAACCCTGCAAAAGATTTAACCACAAACAAAATCTCCTGCCTTCCACAGATCTACCTGAACCTGTGCTATGAAAGGAGTGGAAACCTCTTTCAGGGGATGGGGACAACATCAGGGTCTGCAGTGCAGATATTATTATAAAATATTAGCAGGAAAAGGGGCAGAACTGGTGCACTGTGACCCAAGATGGTCTGACCAGCATGCACTGTCATTACTGCTGGGGTTTAAAGCATCGCTGCTTGGCGACTTGATAAGTTTTATGAGCTAACAAGCAGCAGCTTAATCAACCTGAGCAGTTCTTCTGCAATATATGAGATAACTACGCTTTTTTTTCCCCTAATTTTAAGGAACCTTGTGGATTTCTTTTCACCTGTAAGTATGAAATAATGACATACAATCAGACCTTCCCAGAAAGACCTTGTTCAGAAAGCAGTATAATATCTACTGATACCTTCATTAAAATAGCTAGAAAGCAATATTATACCTACTGTCTTTCCTGAAGATATCTATTAGCTTGTCTGTGCTGGTTTTGGGCTAGTTACAGTTGATTGACTAAAAAGACCACCAGGAAAACTGCAAGAAAAACATCTAAAATTCATTTAATTTTTGTATACATACATAAAACCATGACTATAGTTTCCACCTTTAGGGAAGAATGCCTGCCATTCTCTGGGAGACACCAAAGGCAGGATGGCTGATTCCTCAGGCTCACACCTATTCTATGATCCTCGGAGTTGGACTCAGCCCTTATGGGTCCCTTCCAACTGGGGATAATTTATGATTCTATGGTCTTCCATCTCCCACTTCCTTTGGCTTGCTTGAGTTTCTCCCATCACAGAATGAAATTGAGGAGCCAAATTCCCTTGGTTTCAGTCAAGAGAATCAGCTGCCCACCTCCACTCCCAACTCCCATGAATGCAAGGAGTGGGCTTTGGAGCTGCTCTCCCAGTCCAGGACCAGCTGCAAGCAAACACCAGCTGGGGAATTCATTCCAAGTGGGCAGGTGCAGTGGCTGGAGAGCTTGTGGATTGCCCTTCTGCCTCAGAACAATGTTACTGCACATATGCTGCAAAGATAGCATTGTCGAGCTAAAGCTGGGGGCTCACTGCAGTTCGGAGGCTTGCACTCACAGGGGGTCAGAGCAGGAGGTGTGAAAACAGAGGATGCTCTGAGGATGGAGAACAAAGCGTTTTGGCATCAGGTTCATGCAAAGTGAGTGCATCTGCCCTAAGTAAGCAGGTGCAGAGCTGCATCCCAGTGCAGCAGTGCTGGGGAATTGAGCTCAGGGCAGGCTCCCCAAAGAGACTTGTTACAGCACAGGGGAGGTCAGAAAATCACTGCAAGCAGCAGCAGGGGTGCAAAAAAAAAAATAATCCAACCCATCCTCTGTTACATTTAGCAGTCTGCCGTTCAGCAGAGAGAAGGGTAGGCGGTAAGTTGACCGCAGACTGTAAGTACCACATGAGGAGAAGATTTCTGGTGGTGGCACGCTGATTAATTGAGCAGAGAAAGGCAAAGTGAGCCTGAAGTGCTAAAAGCTGCAATTAGATAAACTACACCTAGCAGTAAGGTGAGGTCCTGAGGGAAGGCAAAGAAATGCTGGAGAAATGTGCCTGGGCTGGCAGCTCCTGCAGCGTGGCGATGGCCTCATCCAGCACTTCCTCCTCCTAACATCCCCCATTTCTCTTCCAGCTCCTTTTTGCCTTTTCTAGCAGATGAAGGGGACTTCAAACTAGGGCGTGAGGTGACGTAAATGTTCCTACAGCCATGCACAGAAGGTCACTGATTCATAGAATCACAGAAACATAGAATGGTTGTGTTGGAAGGGACCTTAAAGATCGTCTGCTTCCAACTCCCCTGCTGTGGGCAGGGTTACCAGTCACTGGATCAGATTGCTCAGGTGCTGTCCAACCTGGGTTCACGCAGTGGGGTTCCATATCAGGGTCCATCAGTTCCCAGCCCCAAAGACACCACTTAGCTTTTTTTATTAATACATTTGTTTTTTGGGTTGGAAGCCCCACGTTTCTGCTGCTGTCCTGTGCGGAGTTTCTAAGGGACTATGGCAGGAATAGCAGTCCATGGCCATAAATAATAGCTGACCTCCACTTGTTGGCTGCCATAAAGCAGTATCTGCTCCTCAAGTCCATGGAGCTCCAGGAGACCAAAGCTGGGAGGAGAGGGAGATCTGTTTCTACCAGTCTCTAATCCCTGCCCTCCATAAGCAGTTTTAAAATGGCCATCAAATCTTTCCCATGCCTTTAAATGAAGAAGTGATGTCAGCAGTAATCTGCTGCCCCAATTTATCCCCATATAGTTGGGCAGTTTGGGCTAATGCATTGTTCCATAAACATATGTTTTAACGCACCCATGCGCGCATACACACAAAGAGAAAGCTTTGAATGCGCTGCACTAGTTATGGAGACTAATGCCTTAAATATTACTTTTAAGACTAATGTCAGATTATTAAAAACATAATCCATTCTCCTGATTGGACCTAATGTAAGCAGGAGGATAAGAGGGCTTCTATCCATGCATTAACACATTTCATGGAGTGTAAAGCCACTTTCTTCCTCTTAAAACATAAGGTCAGGAACTAATAGAATCTGCACTTCGAGTGTTTGGTTTTTTTTTTTAAACATATTACACAGAAACTTTAGTGAAAGTTAATCTGTTGATAAGTGTTGGCTGGAGCTGTGTGGGTAAACAAGAAATAAATGTAATTCACATGGAATTTTTTTTTTTCCTGTTAAAGACCTATCTGTGCACTTTAAAACATTTATGTTTAAATAGAGCAGAGACCAGCACTAAGAAGCACTCAGCCCAAAGCAGCTTTATGTAAATGTGTCGTAAGGGACTAAAATAAAGTAAGCTACCCAAATCTCCCAAAGCTAACAGAGAGGGGCTCTGACCCCATGGGAGCTCTCCCCCGACCCTGACCACCACCAGACCTTTCTGCTTTTCCTTCCCTTTTCCCTTCTCTGACCCCATTTTTTTTTCTCATTCCCACTGTAGTAGGTTGAGTTGTTCCCAAAAACAGTCCCGTTTCTCCATTTTCTTCGCCCAGACTCTGCGGAGTGATTCAGGAAGCCCAAACCAGGTGCTGACACTGAGACGATGTCCACAAAGGGCTGGTGTTGCCCAGGACCCATAAATTACACCACATGCAGCATCCTCAGCTCCTCGATGGTGCTGGAGGCCAGGCAGTGACCGAGCTGCAGCAGGAGAAGCAGGAGGTGGAAGCCTGTGCTGGCAAGCTCCGGGGCTTTGGCCCTTGTGCTCCCAGCTTCATGCCAGAGACTTAAGCTTTGGAAACAGGCGAGAGCCACCAGAAAGGGATTGATGACATATGGATTTCATACATTCAGCAAATGAAGGAAAAGCTCGCTGTGGCTGCATGGGATTTAGAGCCATTCATGCACAATTCCTTCTACAGAACCTCCATCTCAGGAGATACTGATAGGAAGATAAGAGTCAGAATTTGGGATTTTATCCAGCTCCAAGGAAACGGGGAACAAAGCAATGTGGCATATTCCAGCCAACTAGCAATGCCTGCCAGAATGGAAATAAGTTACTGGTGCTACTTGCACCCCAAGGCTGCTACAAATCCTTTGGTGACCAAAGTACCATCAAAAAGTAGTGGCAGCACCTTCCAGTCAAACGCAAGCAAAAAATGTTCCCCACAAAGTCCAGGTAGTTCCTTTTCAGTTCAAACATACTCAGGATGCAACTGCTTTCCAAATTATTTATCCCTGTCTAACATCGTGCACCAGCGAGGCTCCGTGTTTCATGAGCACAATTACTAAAAAAGGAATTAAAAACAGTAAGGTAAAAAAGCTGTGATGCTAGACAGTGAACCCTCACTGTGGGGCCAAGTTATTTCAGTAAAACAATAAGGCAGGACTTTGAAAATAAAGTGGAAATTGGTTTGTGTGTTTGGTAGTGGTAGGGAGCAGGAGGATACTGCTGTCTAAATCCCTTCTGTGGCTTCTGTCCTTAGCAGAAGCTGATCGTGCCTCAGGGGACCAAAAATCCCTATAAATGGGAATTCTTTGGCCATCTATAAGGCTATGATTTTGTCATGGCAGCCACGGGAGCCATGAATTTGAATTAACTCCATGAAATCTTACAAATGGATGGGGAAATATATCTAATTCGCCAGGTTCTTTCTTTCGTTTCCAAAAGACCATGTCCTGCCGACGGCAATTCCAATCAGTGGAGGCATCACTCAGCAGGGAATTAGAGCTGGTAGCTGTGCCCATCCCCAAGGCACAAAGTCGAGGGGGGAGGTGGGAGCATGGGGGATGCCACCAAGGTCCCAAGGGGATGGGGAATTCTGGAGCAAGAGCAAACGTGGCCTGGCCAACTGGGCAGAATGCTGTTAGTGCATAAGAGAGAGGACAACAGCTCTAAAAGTTTTGAACAAAAGCAGCAGTAGGGAAAAAGTAAAATAGAAAAATGATATAATAATAACATTCATAATAATAGTAAAGATGCTGAATGGAGGCTTTTGCCAGTGACTTCCCAAGTCTTTCTGCGGCGACAACCACTTGATTCTGCTCAGGCCAGGCCTCTTGACCTGACTCCAATGTACATTTTTCCCTTACTGGAATGGTGCTGTATTTGGCCAAAAGTAAGTTCAGAGCTTCACAAGCATGGTTTCCACTTCATTATTTGAAATCCTCTTGAATTTCTGTGTGACTCAAGCAATAGCATTCTCACTGCCACCACTGCCTCCAGAGGTCCACCAGGGGCCATCAATGGGAACGAAGACGCAGATGGCAGCCTCAGCTTCTGATCACACCTCCATCAGCTTCTCTGTGGAGTAAATTAATGCCTCATCACGCTGCTGGGGAAGGATGTAGCTCTCTGTTATATGCATACGTAGGTCTGGCAGGTGTGCGTTTTATTATTTAAAAGCACCTTTAAGCCACCTGTGTCAGTTGGTATCATTCCAAGGACTTTTTCCCCAACTCTTACCTCCTCCATGACATAAGCTAGTATTTACTGCTTTGATCCCATGGTTACATCATCCGTTGGAAGATTTCTTCTTTATACTCGAGTGTCTCTTGAGTAGTATTTCCTGCATGGCAAGCAACTGTGGGTTGGAGTTTCAGCTTCTCCATCTCAGTGCAGTGTCCCCCCCCTGGGCAGGCGGAATGGGGCTGATGGTAAGAAGCCACTAGGCAACCAAGTTGCCCAAAATGCCCATCTGAAAGTAAAGCAAGTGGCTCAGTAACGATGGATAAAAAGCATGCAATCAAATTACCATGCATTTTAATTTACAGGCCATAGAGACAAACTGATTAAAACACATTTTCATTGCAAAGTAGGTAAGAGCATTGAAACCACCCTCAGACTCAAGGACCAGCTCTTAATTCCTCATTTGCCTTCTGCTTAGCCTTTCTTCTGGTTTGGTTCAGCTTCCTGGCTGTCACATAGATGTATGTGTATAATCCCGTAAAGACTTGGCTAAAGCGTCAATTGGAGTGGCCATCACTGATAGATGAATGAGCTGACAAGGCCAAAAACTGCTCTGCAAATAACCCACATGGCAGAGATGGAAGAACGTCCCTGTGCTGAGGGCAGGGTGACCCAATGCTCTGTGAATAGAGGCAGGTACAAGGTGAGCACCCTCATCGGGCCTCTCTCCTTCTATGATCATGGCCTTCTCCAGCTCCTTCCTGTCTCACTGAGGAAGAAGAAGCACCCAGATCCTCCTCTAAGCCAGTCTGCCATTGGGAAGGTCCTCCACATTTGTCCCTACTGTGGCAAGAGAGGAAGAGAAGCAGTGGGCACAACGAGACGAGGTAAATTTTAACGCTGTCATATGGGGCAGAAGGTATCCATGTCATTAAGGAGCAATCTGTGCTCTACTCACACTGTAAAATTATTGCAACTTCTTTACACGTAGAACAGGGAAAGAGGTGGCCATGAGCTTGTTTGCCAAGTGTGGGTCCCACCAAGAGCAGAATGCTGGAAAATACTGGAGGAAGATGCTAAAAGTCACCTGCAAACACAGGCAGCCGAAGTTCAAAATACTCACAAGTTAGGAATAGATGTTTCCTGAACTCGCTGTTTAGGAGATCAGTGAGTATTGAAACAAAATGGGGCCAGAAGCTAATTAAATGGAAATATTTCTATTTGCACATTTCACTGGAAGGCAAAGCAGAGAGTGCAACTAATACATCTCTACAACTGACAGGAATATTAAATTTTCTGTCATTTTGCTACCACGGCTACCTTTCTCAGCATGCATTCTGTCCTAGTTCCTATTAAGGTGAGAACAGAATCAAACTCATTAATTGTCTGCATTTTAGATATGATAAGAATTTAGTGGCTGGTCTTAATTAAACTACAAAACAACTCCTCTTGCTGCGGTGTGCATTCCAAGTTGGAGCAATTAATTCACTCACTTAAACTGATCAAGATTTAATTACCATCACTCTGTGCAATTACTCCATAATTAAAGTAATTTGGTTCATTCCACTCACTGACAGTGTCATTGAACAGCCATTCACAGTACCAAAAGAAGTGATAATTAACTTAAAGAACAGCTCAAGGCAGTTCTACACGGACTTTTAGTTATTCCTAAATATACCTATACCAGAGAAAGCAACCCATCGAGTAATACTTTTCTTTGGTATATAGGTTTTCATTGAAATTTCAGATTTCCTTCCCTGGAAAGAGAAACACCATCAGAGAGCGTTGCATGCTATCTGAGAAGGACTGAAGGCATTTGGCCATCTTCCTAAAGAGACCATTTTGCCCCCCAGCGTGATGGGAAGATAGATCACTTAGGTAGTACCATCTGTTCATGTTCAACCTCACCCTGTGGCATCCCACAATGTCCCCAGTTTTCATACTCACAGTTTCCCTCCGTCGGGCCCTGAGTTGGATGCTGGTGTGAATGGTGACGGTAGCACTGTGCACTGTGATTTCCTATTGTAGGCTCCCTGTGTCCTCCTTGAGCATCCTCTCCTTCAGGGCACCTCAAAGGAACCACGGGTGCACAGTCAGCAAAAAGCACGGGAAGCAGCATCAGGTTTGGGGTTCTCATTTGTGAGAGGAGATGAAAAGACAACAGGCAATGGCTTAAGGTTGCACCAGGGGAGGTTCAGGTTGGATATAAGAAAAAAGTCTTCCTCAGATAGAGTGGCAGGGCATTGGAACAGGCTGCCCAGGGAGGTGGTGGAGTGACTGTCCCTCAAGGTGATCAAGAAAAGGGTAGATCTTGTACTGAGTGACATGGTTTGAAGGTTGGACTTGATGGTCTTAGTGGTCTCTTCCAATATTAATGATTCAATGACTTGTACAGGTCAGGAAAAATGGCTTTAGGCATCTGTGGCTGCATCTAAGCCTAGGTAAATGTTAAATGTCTTGGATCTGATGGACATTATTGACCTCAAACGAGCCAGATTCGGCTGATCATGAGTACACTCATTCAGCCAGGAAAACTGAATATTTTTAGGTGAATCTGCTCAGAGCAATTGAAGGAAAATAGAACATGTTTACACAGTAGGCAAACAATAAATACAGGGGATTATGGCCCTGGCTGTGGGTGGCAGCAGGTCCTTCATGACTCCACAGCTCTGCGTCCTCAAAAGGTGAAGTCCAGCCAAGTATAGAGCTGGCACGTGGGGGGGAAGCCCCAGCTCTCCTTGTGGTGCTTTTCCAGTAGTTGTTGGAGCACCCATGTCCGCTGACCTATTGCAGCCAGGGGCATGGACAAGGAAGAGATGAGAACTGATGTGTTTCCGATTACTTGCCGTGGGGTGGCCAGGCTCACAGCAAGCCCAGTAGACCACCATGTCCTTCCTGCTCATCCCAAGGCCTCCCCAGAAAGCTGATCTGTGCCATGAATTATCCCTGCACCTGCACCCCTGGTAAAAGCCAAGCGCTTTGGTTGGGCTCCCAACGCCTGTTGGCCTTTGGTGAATTAGTTGGCTGAGTTAATATCAGCTGTGCCCAGGGGAACAGAGACAATATTTCTTTTTTACTTAAAAAGAAACAAATCCCAAACATTATTTTTAAGCTCCTAAAAGAGCATTACAAAAGAATGAAGAGGAAAGAAGGAAAAAACAGGAGACTACATAAAGATTGCTTACCGGAGCCCTTTTACAATAGTCAGCCACACAACAGAAATAGGTGGACATTAATTCATGCTAACCTTGCACACCTAAATACCATTAATTCATCAAAACTAATAACATTAATTCCTTCAAAAATGAGATTAAAGACAGGCACCCCTTGCAGTCATAATCTGTGGCTGATGACACTAAAATGAAACCTCCGCTATACAAAGCTACCAGCAGAGCTTGTAGAATCTCATAAATTGCAGCTGGCAATACATAAATCCTCGAGACAATATATATTATTTTCCAGGGAGCCCGCATTTGCACACCAAACGCCAAACAAAAAGGACTGCAAAGTTGTGTAACTTCTCCCTCCGCAGGAGCTGTCAGAGCAGTGGGACGCTGCTGGGAGCAATACTCACCTAAATGCGTCACAGCAGGATTGAGGACATCCAGTTCGGACCACATTTGTTGCGAGCTGGGTGCATAAAGCCCAGCACAAAGCTTGGGCAGACCTCCTGGGGTGGTCCCCAGCAGGGCAGCAGGGATGTCAATGGAGCTGTCCTTTATTTTCTGCAGGCTGGGGGCCATTGGCTGTGACATGGAGCACCCTAAGGGTGGGATTTCGCCATAAGAAAGGAGAAATATACCACGAGATGGCACAGATTGCTGCAGGTCTTCCTTCCCAAGCATGTGGGAGTTTGAGGGTTTATCTCCCACACTTGGGGTCACCAGGACACGCATCTATCTGATCCCTTTCTATGATTTACTCTCACCCTGTCCCCAAAGGCATGGAGAGTGTGAGTGAAACAGGAGAGGAGGCACGGTGTCAGGATTTGGAGGATTTTTTTAAACTTGCTCCTTTCTCAGCAGGTCAGGGAATTCCGCACTGCACACAGTGCTCACTTATGGGGATAGACCAAGGGTTGCTTGTGTCAAATGAGAAACAACCAAACAAGAGCAGGGCAGGGGCCCTGATACACTCACCAGGACATGCATCAGCTCCAGGTTCTGGATCTGTGCATTGCCTCCAGCTGCTGGATCCCTAGCCAAGTGCTGCCTGCAGCTTCCCCTGCATGGTCTCGGACCGTCACCAGCTCCAGCAGGAAGTAACATAGGCGTGGACAGATCTTGAACCCACAAGCATTCAAACTCACTGCTTTCTATAGTTTGCACCAAGAGGTGTTCCAGTCACAGCTGACGGCCAGGTTGAGAGCAGGACTGCCTGCAGTGGGATGGGTGCCACACACCTCCGGCTTGCCCAACGTCACTGCCCCTCGGCCCTTTGGGGCATCATCGATGTATCCAAACACCGGAGGTATTATTTCAGATTAAGCCCAGATTAAACCCATTTAATTATAACTCGGATTAAGCCCCCGTTTTAGAGTCTGGCCCCGTTTCCAACGCAGCCAGGCTTCCTGCAGCCAAGTGCTTTGGCCCTGCAGAGGAGCAGAGCTACATCTCCTCCTGCATTCCTGGGGTTCGTGGCACACTGGGGCTGTGCCTGATGGTTTTGAGTGGGCACCTCTGAAATCCCTGGGTGATGGAGGTAGCAGTGTGTGTGCACCGCTCCAGTTGAATGCGTCACCCACACACATACGCCCTCTGCATGTTTAATTACACAGCACTCTTCCCTGCTTGACTTTTTAAGAAATACAATCCATCAATGCCTTTCAGAGAATAGCTGCTTGCAATGAAATTGAGGGAAAGAAAGGTTTTGGACCTGTTCAATCTCGCTGGAAAACAGCAGTGGGGAAAATGCAGTCCATCTCACAATGAGTTACTCTGTCTTTGTGGCGTCGCTGATCTGATTGCTGGGATATCTTTGTTTTAATCATTTTGAGATTTAGGGATTTTGCCTGTTTCCCTCAGGTCACTCCTTGTGGTTGGGGATGGGTTGGTATCTCATGGCCCCACATGGCATTTGATCCAGGAGCAGCAGGGAGCAGTTTCTTGGCTGCAAGTCCCACACCTCAGCCAACAATGCCAAAGCCACTTCTTGCTCCTGCTGGAAAGCATTTTTCATTTGCACAAAAATCCCAACGTGGTTTCCCCTGCTCCACTCACCGTGCTGGGGTGTGCTGGTTTCAAACCAGACCACGCATCCCCTCAAACTTTTGGCCTCTTGAGATGAATTTTGGGTCTGCTCAAGGGCAGCGCTGTCCATGGGATGCATGGGGCCTGCAACATGGAACCCCAGCCCAATGGGGAATGAGCTGCACTGACTTGTGGAAGCCAATGGTGACATCCCCAAACACGGTCTCATCACAATAACAGCACACACAAGATTCAACATTCTCAGAAAACACCCCTGAAGACTCAGTTTCTCAGTAGGACAACAGAGCCTTGTACCAGTCATGGTGTTTGCAGACCCAGGGCTGCTTCCATCCAAATGCCAGAGCAGCCCTGGGATGCTCAGCTTCCCCACTTTTCCTTCTTAGCGCCCTGTCCTTAAAAAACATCAAAAACAAATCTGATATTTTGATGCTTCCTGATAAATCTTAACATCTGTCAAAATGACCTTTTGGTGAAACAGCAATAGCTGGCATTAATCCTATTATTTCGTCATGATTATTATTGTTTTTTATCAATGCAGTGCAGCTGCCATTTCATCTTGCACTAAGTGAACTGAAGTTCTCAGCTGGGGCACACCACGGTCTCAGATGAGTGAAATACTGATAGCTGTGACAGGAATCACAGCTGCTTCCTCTCCTGAGCCCCCTCACTTCCAAGTCTGCTCTGAAACCTTCAGAAGAGTGGGTTCAGCATTGAGAAAAATGATCTCTTACCAGATGATGAAGGCATCAGGTGAAATTCATGGCCACCTCTCGTGGTATCAGCCCACATATCCCAGGCACGGATACGGCTTTGGGTACGGGCACAGGATTGACAATGGGAACGATGATGAGGATGGGCATGATGATAATGGGTATGAGTATGGGTAGAGGTTTGGACACTGAAAGCAGTACAGGCACAGACATGGACATAGGGATGAACATAGACGTGGATATGGACAAGGCAATGGTTTGAGCAACCATGAAGGGCTCTTTGGGACCCACCACCAGAACTCACGTGATGGGAGTTTGTGCTGGGACTGCAGGCGTCCCAGTCCACGCAGGGGAGAAGCAACAACACCCAGCAGAGCAGCTCCCTTCCTGGGGGCTTCCCAAGGATCTAATTTCCAGAGAGTTCAGCCAGTGCAGAACAAGACCCTTCTCCTCCTGCAAACCTACACCCACAGTCCTGAAAACCCAAGGCTGGACCCCTTCCAGCACAAAGGGGCACCAGCCCCAGGGGACCCCTCTGCGCTGGGGAGACAGCACTGGACAGCACCTAGTCCTTCTGCAACTCTTCGTTTGTCCTTTACAAGGTTCTGTGATTTAAGAACGTGTGTTAAATCTTCTGCAACAATCAATTCAAATATACAAGTTTGGCTATTCAAATTACTTTTCCAAAAGTACTTTAAAATGCATTAAGTTATTAATTGCCTGCTGGCACTTTAATCAAACGGGAAAATTGACATAGCTAGAGGCATGTATTTTTGTGGAAAGGAAATTTATTTAAGAAGAAACAGCAGCTCTTACTGCTTAATTTAAACTGAGAAAACTGTGGAAAATCAACTGCTATGGAAAATTAATAAAACATTTCCAGCTGCAAACAGTGACTAATTGTACAAGATGAAGACTGCCTGGAATTAATAACTTGCAATCTTCTGTGTGAAGAACCCCCTACCAGTTCAATTTACTGGGAGATTAAATTACTTCTAAGTTTGCCATATTAAAACAGAACATGAATAAAATGTTAGTGAAAGCACATCTATTATTTACTGTCTGTGATATGGATATAATTATTTCCAAACAACCACAATGTGACGTGACTGGCAATATTTAAGTTATTTGCTGGTGAATGTAGTTACACCACCTCTTTTTCTGTAAAAGCAGCCCAAATGGGTTCCTACAGCTGGCATACTCCTGCCACAATGAATTCTCTCCCATCCAACCCACCGTGCCCAGCATCCCCGTTGCACTGCTCTTTCAGCTCCGGCACTGCTGTGCTTTCTCCACTGCCCCACATTCTATGAACTCCACGCCTTCTTCGCTTTGCCTGGTTTTTATATCTTCCCCCCCCACACACCCCATTTTGAAACAGGAGGCAGCTGGCTGCACTGAAAACCTCTTGAAGCACAATTAGGTGAATGCTTTCCCCGCGTGCAGGGGCTCTTTGCTGGAGCCACTACAGAAGCTCACTTTCTTTTTCAACGTGTGCCAAATTCCCAGGGTGCACGAGCCCGTTTCAAAGCAGTAAAAAAAATAGGAAGGTGATAAAGACACAAATCCAGGTGAGAGGGTATTTGCTAAAACCCAAACAAAACCTGGTGGGGTTCCAAATCAACCCAAGGAGTGGTGGGAGACCAAAGAGGAACGGCTGCTGGGATGCTGTGCTGCAGTCATGGTGCGTTGGTGGGTGTTGTGTGCTGAGACTAAGTGAAGGAAGAGCTTGTGCAGGGCATGGCTGAGGTGGAGGAGACCAAACAGAAAGTTTTGATGCTGGGAATGAGGTGAGACCACGTGGGACATGCTGGGGGCTGAAAAGCTTGACAGAGCTCCTCTGCCATGAGGTCATAGAATCATTTAGGTTGGTAAAGTCCTTAAAGATCATCATGATCCACCATCAACCCATCACTACCATGCCCACAGTGCCACAATCACATGTTTCTCACATGAGCCCTCTGGAAGCAATAAACTAAGGTGAGAGGGATGGAACTGGGTGAAGCGCAGTGGGAATCACTCAGCAGCTCATTCAAATAGGAATAAATGATTTGCCATGAAAGGGACTGCCACTGACATTATAAACCACGAGTGCAATAAGCTGAAGCTGTCGGGGCAGCTGTGTCAGAAGAATATAGAACTGGATGCACAGTGCTGGCCCGTGTAATTATTGGCATTGGACACTGAAAGATAAGCAGCCCTTCTCCATCCATGAGTAAATGAGTTGTAGCGCAGATCTGTAGGTTAATATACAGAATGTGCATGGACAGAGATGGAGTTTCCAGAAAATGTTTTCACATTTTGATAATTGAGTGTGTCACGTTTAATTGCAATAGGCTTTTCACCATGCAAACCCAGGGACCTCTCCTATTGATATCAAATTAGACCTGATTGCCTAATTGCAATTACCTGGGTAATTAGAAAGAACTAAAGCCCTGTACTGCCTGATAGTGGCGATCCACTTCCGAAAAGAATAAGCCTGGATTTACTGTGGAAAACTTGTATGCATAGGAATAGACAGACAGACAAACAACTTAAGCTATGTGTGATTACACAGATTAGACCCAGCATGTGTTGCCTCCAAGCAGTTGATGTCATTTCTGGTTCCACAGAGACCCATTTGTACACCTGGATCCCAGCAACTGGAGGTACTGGAGAGCAAAGCCAGCATGCTCCCTCCAGTAGGAAATCTTTGCTACTGTGCCCAGTGCCACCATGCCTCGATGCCACCGCTGTGCCTTTCTCAGTCAGGCAGGAAAGTTAGCTTTGCTCAGGAGCAGGTTCCAGAGGCAAGATGAAACCATAAATCCCCCCATGATGGAGTGCATTTCTCATAAAGACAAGTGGTCATCAATGCTTACCTGGAGGCTAGTTTGCCTCGAAGTTCCCTTTTCTCCCCAGTAATCACAGAAGCAGAGATGTGCCAGCCCTGAGCTGCATCTCCTCGGGGTGGAGGTGACCAACACCAGCCACGGTGTGACCAAGCCCTGATGAGCAAGAAGCAGAAAGCATCTCCATGGGGCTGCTATTTCGGACACCACCAGCTCTTTTGCCAGCCCTCACACCAAAGCTCACCCCAAACAGGTGAAGGTGGCCTGGCATAGTTCTGAAGGGCCCATTCCAGCCCCACTCCTCCACCTGTCTCTCATCCCACCCTTCAGCCAGGCCACCCATCGCCCATCCAACCCTCCCTTTCTCCTTGCTTTGTTACACTGCATTTTTTTTTTTTCCCTTTCCCTTCTTTTACCCTTAAAGAGCGAACAAAACAAAACAAGAGAAAGCAGTTCCAATCCGATCCTCTTAGCACAACGTGCCCACCCCGGGGAGGGATCGCGCGGCGAGCCCCACGCATTTGCGCTGCTCCTCCAGAGCAACTCGAGCAAATTGAAAGCCGCGGAGGGGTGTGCCCCGAGGCACTCTGCAAATCCACTTCCTTTGTCATAACAAGAACAAATCCCACCTTTGAAGTTTTTCCTTCTTGTTACAAGGGGAATGTCTTTTGTTTAATCCATTTTAGCCTTTAATGCCTGACCTGGATCAATCCTGTTGGGTAGATTACACATTACTCACGCCGACTTTAAACTACCCTACAGGGATTTTTATTCCCCCCCCCCACACACTCTCCCTGCCACATTGGTGTGAGAATCTCAGCAATAATCAGCATTATGACTTTAGACCATCACTCAGTTTGAAGGAGGAGAGCGTCCCTTAACCACGAGGAAGGGGAGGAAACCGTCCAATATCAAGCAGATTTCATCAGCTTTGAGGCCCTTCCTATTCAGGATGGACTTTTATTAGTTACAAAGGTCAGTGCAGAATTTGGTTGGGCTCTGTGTGTATCTCTGAGTCCTCCTCAGCCACTCGATGCTCTGTTCGGGACCTTCCCATTGCAGACCTGGAGCAAAGCCTGGGAAGCATTACCCCAGGACTGCTGCAAACTAATTGTTGGGGTGCCCGGCTCCTGCACTGCATCTGAACCTCCTGGCCTCCTCCACTCCAATGATTACACAAATGCAAAAGGCTGAAAAGTGCTGCCGGCAGAACCCAGGTGCCCTCCTCGGCACCCCAGCTGGAGAATGAATTTATACACGACCCTTTAACCTCATCTCATTTTACCCTACATTAGAACCTGCGACATCAGCATCACCTTAGTTTTGCACGAAGACCTGCAGGTGTGACTTCCTTTGCTCTCTAATAACCACTTACTTTGGCTGTACTCCCACATGAAAGCCTTCTGCCTACAGCATTCCTCTTCAGTACCCTACAGCACTTCATCTCCCAGCAGCCTCCAGCAGGGTGTAAGAGGCTTTGGGGCAGGCCCTGCCCTGGGATCCCAACAAGACACAGCTGTGCCCTGGCAGACCCAACCCCACAGCAGGAGGAAGTCATTGCTTTGTTAGCATAGCTGGGCCTCACTGGGGCCAACCCAGGGCCCTGGCAGCTTACCCCTAAGACTCTCAGGACTTGCCTTGCCCAGATTAGGTTGTCTGCATATCCATCCCAGATGGCCATAGATATCACCTCACTGTGCAGGATGTGCTGGCAGGGGTGGGATGAAGGGTGCAGGATGAAGGATGCGGGATCCACAATATGGGATGAAGCTGCAGGCAAACAGAGGACAAAGGATTTGGGGTGGTTCTGTGTGTAGCCAGGAGATGGACTCAGTGATCCTCATGGGTCTCTTCTAACTCAGAACATTCATGCGTGTGATTTCTCCCTCCTAACCCTACTCATTGAGGAACCCCATCCTGCTACTTCTGAACTTGAGTTCATTGAGACATCTTGAATTCCTACGCAAAAGCTCTGGTCGCTCCCTCTCTCCAAGTTCCAGGGTGGATAGATATACCAGCTCAGTGTGCCACCTGATCACGCACGGGAATAGAAATAAGATAAAACTGCCAGAACGTCCCAGGCACATCTGGTACTGCAGCTCTTGAGAAGACCCAAACATCTCTCGGTGTGTGCAGCCTGCCTGCCAGGCTGGGATCCCATTTAAGCAACCAGATTCTGTATCACTGAGCTTTATAGGAGCTAGGAAGACTGGGGACATGAGCTGTAGATGCCCCTGTTCAGTGCAGGAGAGCTGGACTAGGTGACCTTTGAAGGTCCCTTCCAACTCAAATGATCCTATGATCCTGTGAGGGCATTTAGGACGTTGGATGATGATATGACAGGGTTCCACCAATACTGGGTGACTTGAGACTTCACCCCAAGCATCAGTTCCACCGAGAGGTGGGAGCCATCTTCTCACACCACTCCCGATGCTCTCGTGTGGGGGTTTGCCAGCAGGAGCCACAGAGCACCCACCATGACCTTGCTGCATCACATGAGGGGGGGATAGCACAGAGCAGGGATGTTCTATGGGAAGAGCTGGGTCAGGCTCTGTGAAACCACACCAACCATCCCACAGAACAGTGTCAGTAAGGAAATATCCCATTTATTTTGGTTTTTATGAGTTTGATCTGTTTTGAAATTAGCAGTCCTCCATTAGCTCTCCAAATAGCTCTGCATCATTAGGGTCAGTACGTCTGCACTCCTCAGAATGAGCTTTTACCTGAATTAGCATCTCAAAGAGGCAGGGCTCCCTTCCCTGCTTTAATTCCAGCACCGCTGCACATCAGGATGAGTTCGGTGGCCAATCCAAGCCCCGCATCCCAAATACATTCAGGGGAACCTGCTGGCTTGTTTAAAATGTTCTTTTTCCTTCCCATTCTTTACTAAATGCCTATTATATTAATGTTTAAAATCCATTTAAGTTCATCATGGGTGGTTTTGTGAAAGGACACCAGCTCTGCCATTGTAATTAGATGATTTATTGCCCTCTCGTGGTGACACACGCTAACTAGAGAAGCTGTGATTTAAATTGGATGATCCTTCCAAGAGTGTTTGAGTGAGAAATAAAGGGAGAATTATTAATACCATTAGAAAGTAGTGGTGTATACGTGCTAGGGATGTACAGTGCTAGGAGAGGGATTAGCCCAAACTTGCTGGTTCGCAGCTGAGCGCTGTGTTAGCCAGCATCCATCCCAACGTGGGACCGACATCCCCCATCAGTGATAGGCACGGCATAAAAATGGAGCTGGTGGATGAAATCTCTGGGTTCAGAGCGAGGAACCGTGGGGAATCCATTGCCCTGGGGTCTGCTGCTCCACATGCTCTAGATCTGCCATTTCTTCTCACCTTCCTTTTCTGCTTCTGGCTGCAAAAAGCAGTAGTTTAACTTTCTCTACTTTTTTATTTTATTTTATTTTATTTTATTTTCCAAAAGATGGTTTCTGATGTTTTCCTTTCTGGTTAAAATAGGCTAAGCGCAATCTGGGTTTACCAACCTTCCTCCTGGTCCCCTCTCTACAGAAAAGCACCCCAAGTTGACCCACGTACAATAGTTTCCCATGAGTGTAAGGGAATTTGTATTAATATTTTTTTTCATTTAATGAAAAACAAACAAATAACAACACAGAAAAAAAGCCAGTGGAAAACAGAGGAGCCTGGACTGCAATAATTTTGTATCAAACCCAAGTATAGACCTAGCCTGGAGCTGTTATTCAAATGCCTGGGTTAATACAGTGTAAAACCATGAGCACATCCTCTTACGGTGGGGGTTTAAATCTTTAAGAGTGGCTTATATCAATCTAGTTTAAGTCAATTCCTCACCCAGTTAAGCTAAATTGAAATAAGCACTCAGAGCCCAAATGCCGGCACGAAGCCGGTGTCCACTAATCTCCTTGCACATAGACATGGCTTCGGCTGGGCGCTGCAGGACTGCGTCCCTGCAGGGAGCAGGGGTGACAGGGACAGCTCAGTCCTCCTTCAGGAGGCTTTCAGTCTCAGCATTCACTCCTTGAGGCTCTGGGGAAGACCTGTGCTGTTGGGCTGAAGGGCACAGCCACGTTGCTCGAAGTGCAGTCTACCCATGTCGGAACGGAGCTTCCCAACCTCCACGTCAGTGTGGTCTTTGTGCACAACTCCCCCGGGATGCATTCATAGAATCATAGGGTCATTGCTCAGGTTGGGACAGACCACGAAGAGGCCAACCCAACCTGACCCACCCCACTGTGCCCAACCCCACGTCCCTCAGTGCCACATCTCCATGGCTCTTGAACACCTCCAGGGACAGTGACCCCACCACTCCCTGGGCAGCAGTGCTCTTTCAGAGAAGAAATGTTTCCTGCTACCCAGTCTGGCCCTTCCTCAGAACAACCTGAAGCCATCGTCTCTCATCTTTTGCCAACCCTCAGAAAGGAAACCTGCTACGAAATCATCCAAGTCCCTTGGGAGGTGCTTGAGAGACTGAATGGACACAACTTTGAGGATAACCTGGGATAAGGAGCTAGTTGTGGAGTACTAAGTAAAGGAGAACTCATCACATACAGCAGCACCACTAAACTACGGAGATTAAGGAACCCACAAGAAGTGGGTGCCAGAAGAGAGCAGATTTTGGGTGTGCTTGGATGCTCCCACAGTTTGCACAGCCCAAAGGGCATTTTGGGAGTGGCATTTGGGAAAGGGTTTTCTTATTTATTTATCTATTTCTTATTATTTTCTCTTCTGATATCCCAGCTCTCTCTGCTCTTCCCCAGCTTGCGGGCTCTGGGCGTTAGGTGGCAGCAGCGCTCAGGCAGTGAGCGCATCCCATCCTTCCCGTTTTCTCTGCGCTCTCAGCTCCTGTCGTCTTTTCCAGGACAGAAGTCACTGTCCCTTGGGGGTGTTCAAGAGCTGCGGAGATGTGGCACTGAGGGACGTGGGCAGTGGGCACGGTGGGGTGGGCTCGGGGACCTCGGAGGTCTTTTCCAACCTCAATGATTCAGTGGTTCTGTGATTCTGAAGCAGAGAAATTAATCAACGAGAGAAGTTGCATCAGGTCTGCGTGACAAATGTGGGACGGAGAGCACTGTGTCCTTTGTCCCCCTGAGATAGGGCTGCCTGGAAACCACGGCACTGCTTTACCAAACAGGGTGGAGAAGGACGTGGCTTTGGGGTTTTTCCTGGTGTCACTTCTGCAAACACAGGGCACGCCTGCACCCACACCCAGCGCAGTGCTGGGCAGTGCGTGGCTCCTCCGAGGGCTGCGTCATAGCTGTTGTAAGGCCAGAAATGCAGCTGAGGAGGTTCGTTAAGTTGGCAGGCAGCTGTGCCCGCAATGCCGCACCGCAATACGGTCCGTGACCTTAACGCAGCGAGTGGGAGACTGACCGCAATGCGAGGAATGGCTGTGAGCATCCTTTCCAACCCGCATCGTGAGGCTGCTGCCCTGAAACGCTGACTGTGCTCTGTGCAAGGAGCAGCGGTGCCAAGAGAGGGCAGCCCAAGCCGGCACATGCGGCCGTGCTGCTCACAATTCCGTGCACTGGGCCACTGGGGTGATGTGAGCAAGCAGGAACAAAAAGGATAGGGAAGGGAAAGGGAAAAGGAAAGGAAAAAAGGGGAAGAAAGGAAAAAGGATAGGGAAAGAGGAGAGGAGAGAGGAAAGAGGAGAGGAGAGAGGATAAGAAAGGGGAAAGAGGAGGAGAGGAGAGGAGAGGAGAGGAGAGGAGAGGAGAGGAGAGGAGAGGAGAGGAGAGGAGAGGAGAGGAGAGGAGAGGAGAGGAGAGGAGAGGAGAGGAGAGGAGAGGAGAGGAGAGGAGAGGAGAGGAGAGGAGAGGAGAGGGAAAAAGAAAAAGAAAAAGGAAAAGGAAAAGGAAAAGGAAAAGGAAAAGGAAAAGGAAAAGGAAAAGGAAAAGGAAAAGGAAAAAGAAAAAGAAAAAGAAAAAGAAAAAGGAAAAGGAAAAGAAAAAGAAAAAGAAAAAGAAAAAGAAAAAGAAAAAGAAGAAAAAGAAAAAAAGATCTGAACGGCACTCCCAGCCTAAATTCCTGTGCCAAAATGCTTGGATGAAAATCTGGGGGAAGCTAGGAGACCACAGCTTTGGAGTGAAGTCGTAATTCTGCACACTGCTTGGAATGGTTATTTTATGTAATTTTACAAGGCCAGCCTTCTGTAAAGGACCATGGGGACATGACCTGGAGTGAGTTACCCCCAGCTTGATTTTCACAATGTTTTAGGAAGAGGGTTAAGTGTCCAACATGGGACATAGCTCAGCCCCAAGGACTGCATCCTGGAGGACTCAGCCCCTCAGGGAGCACTGGTTTCCCAGGCAGATGTTTGGTTTTCAGTCTCCCCTGAGCCCATAAAAGGCCTTTTTCTCACAGAACAAGACAGCTTTGCACATTTACAGAGTCCTTAATAAATAGTGACAACAAAACCCGTGGAGACGCTGTAATGGGTTGTGTCAGCGCTCAGATGTGCCTGCAGGGCTTTGCCAAGCCCTCATGGTGGCAGGGGAGCAGGTGGGGTGGGTTGCACCAAACTCACGGCTCAGATGCATAAAACGGACATTATCCACAGCCCCAACTTAAACACTGGATTCCTTTCTCCCCTTTCAGAGTGGATTTGTGCTGATAATAAAACCCAAGACGGTTGGGAAAACCTTAGTGTCTGGCGATCAGCCCACAGCAGGGGGTTGGAACTGGGTCATCTTGTGAGATCCCCTCCAGCCCAAACTGCTCTATGGTTCTGCGATTTTATGAAGACGATGGGATGAGGACAGGCCCTGAAGTGGCTGACTTTAAGTAAATTAATGAGGAGGAAAAAGAATTACCCAGCACATTCCCTCAACGTGTTGCATCAATTTAAAGCAATGTTAACGTTGATTTATTGATTTGGAAAGGTACTTACATTTATAAAAGCAGCAAGGGCTTGTCCGTGGTGCCAATAATGTGACACAGGTGTGCTGGCTGGCACATGGGCAGCTTGGGTCCTGCCAGCCCATATCCAAGCAGCAAACTCATCATGGGAGCAAAGGGAAAAAACAGGAAGCTGTATTGCCCCTGCAATCGTATCTCATTTGAGTTGGAAGGGACCCTTAAAGGTCACCTAGTCCAACCCCCCTGCAATGAACAGGGACATAAAAATAAGTATAAAATGAAATAAAACATAGCTGGAAGACAGAACAAGAAGCAGCTTATAGGGTGCTGGATGCTGGGGGACATCTGGGGGCAAGGTGGGGGTCCCAAAAAGGACCAACTTCTGCAGAAGTAGGGAGAAAATCCCTTTAGGCAGCAAAGACAAGTCAATAACCTCCTCCAGGCTCATTGTTAGGAGAGACATGGGAATACGGGCATTTTTCTGAATAGGAGGTAGAAATCAGTCATTTCCCACAGATCTGGCACAGCCCAGGTCAAGCAGGCAGAGTAGCAATGCTTGCTGATAAAGAAATCCATACCAGGCACCCTTCAGACCAAGCTTACTTCTCAAAGTAATCAAGAAATCAAGCTCCTTGCACTAGTTCTGCAGTTTTCCTGTGTTGAACCAACACGGGGAGGGCAGAAAAGGCAATGGGCAGCTCCAGCCTTTGGCTTTCCCATCAAAAAAATGGTGGAAAATAGTGAGAACTAATTGTCCACAAATTGTGCAAGCTGCAGAGGTTGCTTTGGTTACCAAAGAATTAAAGCTTCTGATGGCAGAAGCGATGGAGATGGCTACGGTGTAAAAATGGGGAATGTGGGGAGGGGGTTCCTCGTATACCCCTTCAGGGGCTGCATGGCAGGAGCCCCAGAGAAGATGGAAATGGAAGTGGATGAATCAGTGAGCTGATCAGGTCACCGATGAAAAATAGCACATCTGCTGCTGCTTTCAGTGCATTAACAAATAAGGCCACTGGATCAGATATGCTAATGCTTGCAATAATGAAGCTTCAAGAGCGATTAGAGCATAAATCACTTTTTTTTTTTTTTTTAAATGGAGGTGGACCCTCCCCAACCATCGGGAGACGTATCTGTGTTATTCTGCATTGCCCTGCTCTGCTCTGCTCCGCAGAGAGGCACAAACCCAGCTCAGCCCTGTGCCTTGGTACCACCACGTGCACCAGGTCAAAATCTGACTGAATATTAGGAAGCATTTATTCTCCAGAAGAGTGGTGATGCAGTGCACAGCTGCCCAGGGAGTGGTGGGATCTCCATCCCTGGAGGTGTTGTAGAACCATGGAGCTGTGGCACTGAGGGACAGTGTGGATGGGTTGGAGTTGGACTTGGGGATCTTGGAGGTCTTTCCCAACTCTAATGATTCTAAGATTGCTCTTGTAGTGTTCACCCTTCTCCTCATTCCTATTTTCCCATCCCTCCACTACCGAACATGGGGATGGCATAACACCCCAAGTCATAGAATCATAGAATTATTTGAGTCGGAAGGGACCTTTGAAGTTCATCCTCCTACTCCTTCATCCCCTCCACACCGAACACCAGCCCTGAGCTCACACACTGTGGGACATCGTGGGTCACAAACCAGTAGATGTCGCCACCATTCGGGTCCCATGGATGCAGCCAGGCCTCTCCCAGCCCCGCAGATCCCCAGTTTCTCTCTGCCAACCCCACCTCCTTCATCCCCTTTGCATCCACCGCACACAGACGGGCAGATCGATAAGCTCATCAAGCTGCTCCCCCAGGGCTTGTAAGAGAGATGGATCGTTATTGGTGTTTCTATTTTTAAGTAGTGCCAGGATATTATAGCAATAGGGTCATCTGCGTCCCTGGCTCCAGTAAAATGTGACTCAAATTGCAGATGCACGGGCCAATAAGAATGGTTGCAACCCGAATGTGGAAATCCGGCACCAAAATAGCAATAGGAAGAGGCTGTTTCTGGTAACCACCTGTACGTGCTTTGAGAGGAGCCCTGATGCTCCATCCCACACCTGTGTTATGGACAGAATGGTTCCACCCTGGCTTTTTCCTCGTGCAGAAGATGTGGCAGCAGCCATAATGCACGCTGCATAAGGCACTTTCCTGTATGGAGCCTTGAGCCCCTTTCCCATACACACATCCTCTGGGGTAGGGGGCATCCCTAGGGAAGCAGAATGAACCACTGCAGAAAAAGATCCTGATTTTTCCATGATGTCCCCTAGTGTTAATGGCCTCAATGAGAGGAGGACAGGTGATGGCCTCACGTTGCATCAGGGGAGGGTCAGGTTGGGTATGAGGAAAAAAAATCTCTGATAGAGCAGTGACACAGTGGCACAGACTGCCCAGGAGTGGTGGGGTCACCATTCCTGGGGGGGGTTCAACAACCATGGGGATGTGGCACTGAAGGATGTGGGCATGGGGCTGGGTTGGGCTTGGGGTTCTTGGAGCTCTTTTCCTACCTCAGTGATTCTGTGATTAGGAGTGCAACAAAGAAGGGGTTGACTCACAGGTCAGGAAGCTTTGTTCCAACAAGAGAATTCATTTTGAGCAGACTGTCTGCGCTCTTGGCTTTTCATCACGGGGACAGAATCACAGAATAGCTTGGGTTGGAAGGGACCTTAAAGATCACCTCATTTCAACCCCCCAACGAGGACGAAATGAATGCCAAACCTGTACCGGCTGCTGAAACACAAGCACTCGGAGCTTCTTCCTGCAGCCCCCGTGAAATCACGTTTCAGAGAGAGCAAGTTGCTGTTTGGGATTCAGGGGCAGCCGCACGGGATTACTGCGCGACGGGATTATCGACCCATTAGGATTTCCTGCACCGCCGCTATCCAATTACTCAGCCCCAAATGCCTCTGCCGCCTGCCCACGCCTGTGCAAAATCGCTTCCCATTGTCCTACCGGGGAGACGGCGAACGCGATCCTTCAGGCTTATTGCGGGGCGCTGAAAGCAGCCTGGAATTATCAATTTGCAGCCAAGGCGAGGGATGGATGGGCAGCAGCTTTAGATCAAGCAGCCAATACCTGCGCGTTTCCCAGCCTAGATTAAGAGGTCTGCTCTCACCACGAGGTGATCTGTTTATTGCGGTGACAGCTGCATGTGTCTGTATTAATATTAAAAGGCAGAGGACCATCCAGCTGCACTCGTTCATTAAAAGGAGTATCGCAAAGAAGCCTGCTCGGGTTGAGATTACCTGTTTGCAAGTGATACCCATCGCTGAACCAAAAACTAATTACGCAGTTCGCTGGTTTTTCTTCTCCCTTCCACTCTGCCACAAGACCCCCAGAAAGCTGTGTTTGCAGCACAGAGCTGGAACTCATCGGGATTCACACCATGAGCACGAGGAATCGGGGCTGGGTGCAGGGTTTTGGGATGGGGAAAGCCTCGGGTGGCCCTTGGACCTCCTCCCTATCCCTGGGGATGCTCTGGTGTGTCCCCAATGGGCACCACGAGGCTCAGCACCCCCTTGGCACCTCGCCCTTGGTGGGTGGGTGTGTGCTTATGGCTTTGGAGGAGCAAACGTGAAATTCATATTTGTAAGGGCTGGGAGAAGGTCACTGCAGGCATCCATCCCAGCACAGTGTGGCTGCGCATCTACTTTTTTTTTTTAAAGGCATGCTTTCACGTTGGGAAGTGTTTAAAAATGCAGATTTTGACCTAAAAAGGGCTGGAATGGCTCCTTGGGTGTGCAGTCAGAACATATTCATCTTTTAAGTCCAGAAGAGCTCTCTGCTCACCTAGTCTGGCTGGGCAGGGGGATTGCATCAGAGATGGGGATTTGTAAGGCTGCAAAAAGGGAATGGGAACAAAGGGGGAAAGGGGAAGGAAAAAAGGAAAGAAAGGAAAGGAGAAAGGGAAGAGGAAAAGATGGGGAAGAGGAAGGATAAAGGGGAGAAGAAGGAAAAAAGGAGAGAGAGAAATACAGAAGAGGAAAAGAAAAGGAAAAAAGGGAAAAAAGGGGGAAGAAGATCCCCACCGCCTGCATCCCAACACACAACCCCTGCTCTGCATAGCACGTGCAGAGCCAGCTCCACTGAAAAGCTGGCAATGTAGGTCAGAGCCGTGCTTTAAGCATCTTTCAATATTAAACAAAACTCAGGCACTGTGAGTAGCACATCTGCGGGGCTTCCTGCTCCCCTCCATTGGCTCAGCATGGAAGGCAGCAGCCCTGAAATACACAAAAAAGGCTCCTGTGGTACTGGGTCTCATATCTCGAGGAGCATGAAGCAATGGTAACCTGCTTGGCAAACAATTTGAAGTGTTCACAAGGTGCCACATCAGGTCATATGGTTGTGTTTTTGTGTTGATCCTGGAAAACCTATATTCCCCCTCTACATAAGCTATTTTGTCAGACTGAGGGTGTCAGACCCTCCCCAGCTCTGCTGCTTTTGTATTATACCCAAGCCCGAAGGGTCAATCCTCCAGGCAGGATGAGTGCCCAGGTGGCACAGGGCAGCTGGGGAATGATGCTGGCACCCAGATTTGGGTAGAACAAGACCTGGATGAATATGGGACAAGACCCAGGTATGAACGGAGGAAAACCTGGATGCGTTTAGGATGAGACCCAGACGTGGATGGGACAAGACTTGGATGCATCTGGGACAGGAGCTCCCCATGGCTTCCCAGAGATGCACATCTGGGGGGAGGATGGTATCTCCTCGCTGCTCCCCTCCTGACATCCCCAGCTGGAATAGCTTGTCAGAAGGGGCTTCAGATCAGATAAATCCAGGCTCAATTTAGTGCCTGTTACACTCTGCAGGGAGAAGGATGTCCCTGCCCAGAAAAACGCACTCGCCGGTTTTCATCCTTTTGATTTATGGAGCTTCTGGTTTAAGAGATGTTCCTCTCCTCTCCAAACGAAGCTGGTGCTGACAGCTCCATCCATCACCCAGGCTGTCAGAGGCCCAGTGCTTTAAATAAGCTATTAAAGTGAGATCTAGCTGGTTAACAGTCATAACAGACCAGAAATCAGAGTTTGCTTACTTCAGTTCTCGGCCAAATGAATTTCCTTTTAATGACCGGGGACCGGAGGGCACAATGGCTGCAGTCTGGCAACAGGAGATATTCCTGGCCTCGGCCATACGCTATAAACAACCATCCACAGGCAGGAATTCATCTTTGTTATTGATGGTAAAGTCTAATTAAAGGACTAATTAGTGGGCTGTAACACCCATGGCGCCTGACCTTGGGACCTTCCATGGTGGTGACAGTGGTGGGAGGGCACACCGCAGCCCTCTCTGGGCAGGCGTTCCTCTGCAATGCATTTTTTAACAAAATGAAGTATTTGGATCTTTTCCCTTCCCCTTGAGCTGTAATGTTTTGGCTCCGGTGATGGTTCCTGCTGCACCACAGCTCAGCAAAGCCCACCACGTCCAAAAAGCGACCAATATCAGCAGCAGTGTAGCACCATCTCTATTTCATTTTGTTTTTCTCTTAGCTCTCCCCAGAAAACTCCAGGCACTTTGTCTTTGTTTGCAAGCTCAGCATCCTTGTCATCTTTTCCCTTTCGATTCCCACCAGCCTGTGTCACCCGTTCCCACCCCGCCATCCATCTTGCCCACCTCCTCTCCTCCATCAATGTCCCGGCTCACATCACTTTGACTCTTTGCTGCATCAAATCCATTCCCAAGGTTGGAACACCTGGAAATCACTGGGATTTCGCTGCCAGCCCCAGCAGTGGAGCAATGTGACTTTGCTGGAGCTGTCCTGCAGGGAGAGGACCCACACCACAGAACACAAGGGGTAATTGGGACCCCAATCACAGCCCTGTGCTTTTGCCTCTGAGTAAAACTGATGTCTCGAGGGAAACCTCCGGTAAAACCCCCGTGTTGATGGCTTTAAGACATCCATGAAAACAAAGTGCTTTGCACTGTGGTTTCTCTCATCATGCATGCAGCAGGAAGGGCACTGGAGCCCTTTGGGGCACCTTGGTGTCTTGATAGGTGAATTGGCACTCTCCTTCCAGGTAACAGCTAAAGGATGAGAGGTTTACACCAGGGAAGGTTCAGGTTGGGCATTAGGAAACGCTTCTGCTCCAAACATGCAGTGATGCCCTGGCACAGCTGCCCACGAGCAGTGGGGTCACTGTCTCTAGAGGTGCCCCAGAGCAGTGCAGATGTGGCACTGAGGGACACAGGCAGTGGGCATGGCGGGGTTGGGGATCTCAGAGCTCTTTTCCAACCTGAATGATTCTGTGATTCTATAACGATTCTAATTGCCATCCCCTAGGCACTGATTACATCATTATCTGCCACGTGCTTTGCTCAGCAGCCCTTGCAGGGAGTGAGGAAAGTCACATCCTCGCCAGGATTCAGTGAGACATGGAGCCCTTGCCTGCTTTGAAATTAGTTTGTAAACAGGGATTTTGCTGGCATTTGCTCTCAGTCAGGTAATGCTTCTGGGCAAGGAGTCAAGCATAGATCTGCTGTCTGGCAGCATTGTCTCAGAGCCTTTAATCTGCACTGACACACACAAAAAAAACAACAGTTTTCCTCATTCTGCTCCTGCTGCACAGGACTGGTACCACTCTGCATGCACACAGACAGCAAGAAATGGGGAAAAAGAGTCATTTTATGGCTTCCCAGGCCAGTGCTATGGCATGGGTTTTGCACGGGTTGGCAGTGAAGAGAGGCTTGGGGCTGATGTGGGGCAAAAACACGGGATGAAGGCAGCACAGCGTGGTTCACCCCTACACTGACTTTTACCCAAGACTCAAGGAGAAATTCAGGATTTAGGATCGTCACAGCCTGCCAAGATCTCTCACTATAAATATGGAAACCTAATTCCCGTCCAGGAGGAGCATCACCCTTTCCCACGTCCCTGAGACCACCTACCAAAATTTCCAGGGGCTCCTCACCTCACTGTTGGCTGAACTCCCTCCAGAAATGGACAAATACCCAAAGTCCTGGCACAAAATGAAGGCCACTGGCTCCTTTGGGGAAGGATGGGGCGAAGGGGACAGGTCGTGTCCAGCACCGGGGAAAGCTCCCCAGACAGTGACGAATGGGCAGCGCGATGGGAAGACACAGCCGTATTTATTACCAGTGGTCATTTCTGACAGCAGAGTGCTAATAAGAATACTAATCATCAATATTTCTTTGGGAAAGCACGGTGGTTTTGTAGGGGCTGATGAAATCTGAGCTCCCCCAGCTCCGGCACAGCGTTATTGGGCTCTCAGAAATCCAATTTTACTGCATCCAGTATTGAGAGTTGATTAAACCTGATTTGAATCGACAAATGTCTTGGGAGGGTGAGTGGGAGCCTGCAGTGAAAGGAGGGGGAGAGTTTAATAAACAGGCTTCGGAGATAAAAATCTACTTCCATTCCAATAAGACACCCGCATCAGAACACTGATGGCTGCGTGGAGGGTCAGAGAGAGGGAGAAGGAAGTCTCCGAGACACAGAGAACTTGGAGCTACCAAGAGCATGAGAGATAAAAGACAAAAAGCAGATAGGAAAGAAACTCCTTTTGTTCACGCCGATGGACCACAGCAACTAAAGCACAGCCAATGCCATGGAATTGCCTGCAGGGACAAGGAGGTGCTCTCACTCCTATCCCATCATAAAGAGGAACAAGACTTCATCTGGGGCAGAGATACAGCTCTTGGGGTGCTGAAACCAAAACCCCAACTGAAAATCACGCATCACTGTGATATGATCCCCAAAGGGACTCAACCACTCTCCGCAGCACCTCAGTGCTCCCGTGCCAGTCCCACAGCCTCCATCCTGCCCCTTTCTGCTTCTGTTTGCGCTCCCCTCCTGATAGACCTGAACATTGCTCCCACCTGCAGCCTCGCTGCAAGGTAGCGGTGCCATAAATCCCTGCATCCCTCTGCTGTAGGGCTGCTCGGTGTTGTCAGAGCAGCTATAAAACATCCCCCTGTGATTTAGGGAGCGGGATGATGTGAAACGCAGACTGAGCGAGCCGCAGTGCCCAAACCCTGCGGCATCCACACATATGGGGCCAGAAGGAAAGCTGTGCCCTGTGGGCGTGAAATCAAGACACCTGGCATCAATAGGGGAGCCCATGGGAACCCCAGCTGCAGCACACCCCGGAAAATCTGGGTTTTATCACCCTACAAAAACATACTGCCATCTCAGCCGCACAGCTCCTTGTTATTCAGCCCGTGTCCGTGCCAATGGCTCTCTCCCAGGCAGCGAAAGATCACAGCAAGAGCTGCTCGAGACACTTGTTGGGACTTATTTTTTTTTCATAAGGAGCATGTTGTCAAAACCTACAGGCTGTTGTTCTTGCAAAAGGCTTAAAATGATTTTTACAGCAAAGGAGCACCAGTTCAACCATTATTCCCAGCCATCCTAAAGGGATAACCGTTGGGGTATTGGGAAATATTTCTTCCCTGAACGAGCAGTAATGCAGTGGCACAGCTGCCCAGGGAGTGGGGGTCACCATCCCTGGAGCTGCTCCAGAGCCATGGAAATGTGGAACTGAGGGATGTGGGCAGTGGACATGGTGGGCTGGGCTTGGGGATCATGGAGGTCTTTACCAACCTGAGTGATTCTGTAACGATGGCGTGGTTCTATGCAAAAGGCGTTTTCAATCAAACTTCTCAAACCACACACACTTTTTTCTGGCAGCTGTTGTACCCACAGGGCAGAAATCACCAGACTGGACCCCTCATTTTCTATCAGATAGTGAAACATAAAGCTTTGCTCAACCCCAGTGACAACATTCCATGCTAACATCACTTTGCAGCTTTAAGGGTTTTGGGTTCCAGAAAGCCCACACCAAAATCCCTGGGAGCAAAGGGGAAAATTAAAGGCATCTTAAAGGAATCCCAGCAAACATTGAACACAGAGCCCCAGGGCTCAGGTTTTGCACCTCATCTGAGGAGCACACCCCATCCCAGCACGCCGTGTGGGAACACTGCATGTTTCTGCACACTGCAGAGCCAGCGGCCTCAGTCCGACCCCAAATCCCTGCAGAACACAGAGAGTTTGCTGCCAGAGGAAGAAAGAGGGACCCATCCCGTGTCTGCATCCCTCAACTGCAGCACAGGACATCACTGCATTCACTTCTGTTTACTCCATGATTTCATTTTCCAGTCTCCAACTCCCTCAGCATTTGTAAGCCAAATCAAAGCTTTTTTTTTTTTTTTTTTTTTTTTTTTTTTAATTGCTCATAATTCAGTGATTCTAGGCAGGGAGGCCTATGGAAACAGCATTATCCCACAGACAGGCAGTCAGTTAGGAATTTCCTCTCAGCCTCCTGGCCCTAAATGCATCTGGAAAAACAAAACAACAACAACAAAAAAAAACCAAACACACACAAGAACAGATAATTGCTTTATTTACTACTCCAAAGGATTTCCTTGCTCACACAGCCCCTCACAGCACCTCAGGACCTCGCTCAGCTACTCTGTGCATTGGTTTGTCATCATAGAGTCATGGAGTCAGTTAAGTTTGATGGACCCTTCATGGCCATCTGCTCCCCCTCCTCTGCAATGAACAGGGACACGCAAACATGGGAAGGTTTTTTTGACATGGGCGACCCAGCAAGGGGGTGTTCCCATCTGATCTGGGCAGAAAGTCACCTGATTTTGGGCAGGAGTCAGCTGACAAAGAACACAGAAATGCAAAAACAACTGGTTCCACAGGAGGTAGTGCAGGAAAATAAGCATTAAAAAGGAAAGCACGTTTTCTTACTGAGACAACAGGGTGGAAATCCATCCCCAAACCTCTGCTGAGGGCAGTCTAAGCTGGTGGGAGGTGTCCGTGTCCATAGAAAGGCTGAAAACAGATGGGCTTCAAGGTTCTTTCCAACTCCAACCAGTTTATGGTTCTATGAACAGCAAGTCTTGCAGCTGGTAACGAAAGAGGTGATTGAAAAGCAGAGCCAGACTTGGCCAAAGAACAAGGCATACATCATTCAGGACCTGTTACCCCACTAAGTCACCAGCACAAGTCCTCCTCTCTCAGCCACCATCTATCCATCATCCCCCATTCCCACCAACAGCAGCATCTCCCAGTGCTCATCCACAGGCTTATGCTTCCAGACAGCCTACAGCTCGGCATGGATGTTGCTTTTTGGGAAACCACCATCTCACCAGAAAGATGCAGAGCATATGCTTTGGTTTTTACCCCACGGGAGCTCTGGCCAGCTCACAGGAAAGCAGGAGGCAGCTCAGCATGCACAGTCTTACAGCAATAGGCAGGCAAGAGGAAGAAGAAGGCAGCAAAAATCAGAGTGGGGGCCCAAGGGAAACCCTTGAGACAACTTTGGGTTACAGTGCCCAGCAGCTTCTCTGCACGTTCTTAGGAGATTTTCTTACTACAAGTCAAAGTTATTTAGTTGTGTCGCTTCCAAAGATGTTCCTTCAAAGAAACTAAACCCATGGAAGCACACCACAGCTGCGCGACCAGCATTAACGCAAGGGAACGCATTAATGCTTGCTGAGATCAGGGACTGGGTCCTTGTTTCAGAGCAGACTCTGCATTAATTAAGTGCAAAACTCTCATACAAAACATACCAATCCCTCTAACTCTGCAGACAATGTCTGGGTTCTCTTCCCCGCCCCTCTGCAAGATTGAAGTTACGCCAGGGGAAGTTCAGGTTGGATATTAGGAATAAGTTCTCTGAAAGAGCAGTCAGGCAGTGAAATGGGCTGACAGGGGCCACTGCCCCTGCAGGCATTCAAGAAAAATTCAGACGTTGTGCTGAGGGATGAGGTTAAGTGGGGAAAGATCAGTGGTAGATGGACTGGAGAATGGTGGAGGTCTTTACCAACCTCAATGATTTGGTGATTCTATGAAAAACAACAACAACAAACAAACAAACAAACAAACAAACAAAAACCATTGGCTATTAAGCTGACCACCAAAAAAGACGATAATGCTCCTGCATGGCAATGAAGGCGCGTTCATTGATTCAGAGAAACAACAGGTTGGAAAGGACCTACAAGATTGTCTAGTCCAACCATCCTCCTATCACCATCCCTACCCATAACACCACTAAATCACATCCCTGAGCATGTCATCCAGACGCTTCTTGAACAGCTCTAGGGACGGTGACTCCACCACCTCCCTAGGCAGGCCGTTCCAGCATTTGACCACTCTTTCAGAGAAAAAGTTTTTCCTTGTATCCAATCTAAATCTTCCCTGGCACAACTTGTGGCCATTGCCTTTCATCCTGTCTTTACTTATCTGGGAGTAGAGGCTGACCCCTCCCTCACCACATCCTCCCTTGAGGAAGTTGTAGACTGTGAGGAGGTCTCCCCTGAGCCTCCTCCTCCCCAGACTAAACACTCGGAGCTCCTTCAGCCGCTCCTCTAAGACTTGTGCTCCTTCTAGCAGCCCGGCTCGAGCCAGCCAGCCTTTGGCTCAGAGCACCTTTAGAGCACCGGAGGCTGAGGGAGCAGTCAGCAAAAGGCAGCACGGTGTCAGCAGCTGAGACCCTGACACGACCGGCACCGACCATCAGGTTGTCCCTCTCTGTGGCGTTTCAGCACTAAAATGTGTTTTGTGCAAATTTTGTAGATTCTTGTTTCCTGAGGGATCCAATTTCTGCTGTACTTTTGCTGACAGAAGGAGTTGCCAGGGGCTACGTTTTTGGAATGTAATCTGGGATGCCACACGAGGAGCACAGCACTCATGGGACGTGCCACCCCATTTTCTTTTTGGGACAGGCCTAGGGGGCTTCCACGTGCTTTGTGAAGGCCGTGCCCATGAGCTCAGTTGCCTCCCAACTGCGGAACGCCGCTGAAGGGTGCGGCCGGGCTGCGCACTGTGACATCAGCAGTGACGCACGGCATCACAATGCAGGGGCTGGCTTTAGAGCCGTGGGTGGGCAGCGCTGCCTCATTTTGGCCTGGGCCGTTGGTGAGTGCAGCAGCAGGGGAAGGTTGGGCTGGACGAGGGACGCGGTGCAAACGCCGGCTCCCACGGGCAGTGCTTGGAAGCGTCGCTGCCAGCGCTGGCCTCGGTCCCTGGGCCGCCCAGCTCCCTGCTACCCGCTCCTCTCTGAGCCAAGGGCCCTGTGGCTCCTGGAGCCAACCCTTCTCAGTCCCACTGAGCCCCTCTCTCCCTTCTCTTGCAGATCATGGCTTGGGTGCTTCTCTTCTCCGTGTTGGCGCAGATGTTTCAGTGTGCCAGCATCAACGATGATGCTGCGATGCTGGAGCGAATGCAGCAGCGTGAGGTCTATCTGCAAGAGCAGATGGCGCGGCTGCTGCACGAGGTAGAGCAGAGGAACGTGGACAGGAGTTGGATGGACATACCCGCCATGCTCTTTCCTCTGCCGCAGTCCTGGAAGATCTGGCTCTGGATGGGACTGCTTGTCTTGCCCTGGCGGATCATGTGTCAGCTACAAAAATGGAACCAGTGTGATCAGCGTGAGGAGGAGGTGGAGAGTGAGCATGAGGAAGAGGAACCGGTGGAACAGGAGGAACAGGAGACAGAGGAGGAAAAGGTGGAACAGGAGGATGAGGAGGAGGGTGAGGGAGACAAAGACTTCAATGAGTTGCATCCATTCACCAGATGGATCACAGAGTGTGCCCTGGTAAAGGTGCAAGGAAGGGTCAACAGGTGCCAGCTGGTGGAGGAGATGGTGAACAACCTCCTGGACGCCTTCATTGTTCCCTGCTTGGACAGTTTCTTCCCAGTGCTGATGCCCGCCGTTGGGGTGGGCAGTGCCTTTGAAGGCTGGACTCCGCCAGAGGAGGACACTGTCTACCGCCTGCTCGTGCCCATGCAGGCCCCAAGAGGGCACATCTTCCTCCCGGAGGTGGGCACCAAAGGGAAGGCGCTGGCAAGGAACTCGCGCATCCGTGTGGAGCTGCTGTGCACGTGCAAAGTGAGGAAGCTGGTGGGGGACATGTTGTGCTTCCAACACAACCCTGAGGACAAGCTGCACAAAAATCAGCAACCCAGCCTCCTCCACACGCTCTGCACTGACTCCTACCTGGACGTGCAGAAAACTGTCACCTGGTTCAACGTAGAGGTGCCAACGGTCTGGACGGTCACCCCCCACGCGCACGTCTATGACCTAAAGGTGCTGCCCTCCAGCCGCTCCTGCAAGCTCCAGCTGAAAAACACCTCCAGCGGAGAAAAGCTCCTCGTTGAGTTGCTGTTTGGGGTGCAGCAAGGACACTCAGACATCTTCCTGAGCAGCCAGAACTCAGAGGCCGGCTTTACGCCCAGCACAGTGTGGCCGCAGAGCTTCGCTGTGGCGGAAAGGAGATTCCTCCAGTACATGGCCAGGAATGCCGGACGGAAGAGCTGCCACCTGAGCTGCCTGAGGCTCTTTGCCCACATCCAGGTGGGAACGGGCTTTTCCATCCATACCATAAGGACTGTTTTCTTCCACCTCCTCACCACCACCGATCTGGAAAACTGGCACAGGAGGAATTTCATAAATCAACTGGAGAATATCCTGCAGCACCTGCAGTGCTGCCTGAAGGAGAAACGCCTCCACCACTTCTTCCTGGGCAACCAGAAGCTGCCCGAGGAGATTGTTCTGCCGCACACCTTCCGTGCAGCCAGGCCGCTCAACCTCTTCCAGCACCTGGAGCAGGACACAGATGCCTACTGCCAGGCGCTGAGTGACTTCGAGGTGCTGAGAGATCTCGTCTGGCTGCAGCTTAAATGCTGAAGGAGGCCTTCACGTGCACAGCTCTGCTTGCGGGGAGCGCCGCACACAGCAGCTGTTCCCTGCTAGCACACTGTGGGGAGCAGGACCCCAAGTGGCTGAAGAGGCCTCTGCCTCCTGCACTGACTGGATTGCCTTCAGAGGAACCCACACATCGGTGGTTCTCTGAGCGGCAGCAAAGCCTCACATGTGGATGGAGGATGACCAAATCGCAGAACAGGAACTGGACTCAAGTACAGTTCAGGAGCTGCTTCCCCGGCACTTCCAACACTCCACTTCGGTAACGGATGCTGCTAAGAACAGTGACCTGGGACAAGTTTCGAGTCATGTTCGCATGCCTGTGAAGTGGGAGTGGAGACAAGGAGGACAGAGGTACACCAGTGTCCCCATGAAGACTGGCTTCCCACTCACCCTCCTTGCAGTTGCAAGGCCTTCGCTGAACCAAGGATTTTGGGTGAAGAACTCCTGGAGAAGAATTCCCTGAGGGGAAAACTTCTGTGGAGCGGGACACGCCATCCAGAGCCACATCCAGCCTTGCCTTGAGTGCCTCCAGGGATGGGGCATCCACAACCTCTCTTGGGCAATCTGTTTCAGTGCATCACCAGCCTCTGAGTGAAAGACTTCCTCCTAATATCCAGCCTAAATCTCCCATCTTAGTTTAAAATCATTCCCCCTTGTCCTACCACTATCACAACCTGTCTAAACAGTCGTTCTCCTCCTGTTGATAAGCTCCCTTCAAGTAATGGAAGGCCAGAAGGAGGACTCCCTGGAGCCTTCTCCAAGCTAAAGAAGCCCAGTTCCCTCAACCTTTCCTCATAGGAGAGCTGCTCCAGCGCTCTCCTATCATTTTAGCGGCCCTCCTCTGGACCCATTCCAAGAGCTCTGCATCTTTCTTGCACTGGGGACCCTGGACACCTGAGCATGATGATAAAAGCAGACCACTCCTTTTAGGTTCATTCAAAAAACAAACAAACAAAAAAACAAAGCTTTTGAAGTCACAGCGACGGCGTACAGAAAGGGACAAAGACACAGATGAGAACGTAACACCAGATTACCGTTATGGAAACTAATTTCAGGAGTCGCAAGGCGTATTATTCCTGGAAATTGCTTTTATTTCGCAATTACCTTTTTAACACCGCAAGAAGGCAGCTGGCACTGAAAACAAACAGTTCCATTTCAAAACCAGGGATGGGAATTAACGGAAATCTCAGGGCACTTGCACCTGAACGCACTCAGAGGTGCGGGGTTTTGTTTGCTGAGGAACAGAAGAAAGGGGATAAAAGAGGAGGAGGAATGGTAGTACGTTTTGTTTATGGTTTTGCAAAGCAATCAGCAGGGGGAAAAAAACTGAAGGAGTCGATGAGAATACTGAGATCACATTTTTAATTTTTTTTTCTTTTTCTTTTTTTGAAGGTTTCCCCTCCCCCCCCCACCCCCGGAAAATGGCTTGTACTTCCACGGGTACAACAGCAAAAGAAAATCATTTCAGTCCATTTCACACAGTGTAGAGAAGACCAGTTTTACAAACACACCAAGGAGCCTAAGAGCCACTAACGCCGCTGGAAGGTGAGCACAACTTCTCCAGGGGATGGGGAGCACTGTGTGGCTGGGGCTGTGCGTGGCAGCGACAAGGAGCTTCCAGGGGCTCTTCACCACGTGTCTGATCCCAGAGAAAACAATGCCCATCCCTAAGCACTGTGAGGAAACAGAAGGGACTTCAACACCAAAGCCATCCGCACAGCCTCTAGAGTCATTGCTAAACCATCACCGTGGGCCACAATAAAACAAAGTGAGAGTGAGAGCTTCACGCAGTTTGTGGACCGCCTCCAAGCGACGGTTGACTCCTCATCCCTGCCCCCAGAAGCAAGGGGCCCGGTCCTTGCAGACTGCCTACGTCAGCAATGTAATCAACAAACCAGAGAAATATTGCGCTCCCTGCCAGCGGGAGCAAACACAGCAGACATGGTTAAGCATGTCCTGAAAGAGGAACAGCTAACTCCCATCCAGGTGGCTGTTCAAACTGCGATAGCCAGTGTAATGATGTGTTTTAAATGTGGCCAAGCGGGCCACGTTGTAGCAAACTGCTTCCCGTCCACAGATCCACCTACAATGTCTGTTTCAGGTCAAAACCGACACAGAGGACCATGCTGGGCTTGTAGAAAGAAAGGGCACACAGCTAAAGAATGCAGAAGCAAAATTCAGGGAAACATGGGGGGGAGAAGGCACCTGGGCTGTGCACAGCCTTCTCCTGCTTGGAACACAAGGCAGCCCAACTACATCAACCCCAGATGGGGCCAAGCACTTCCAAACCTGCTGCCCCCCCAACAAGCGACCAATTTTACCGTCCAGCCGGTGGCCCAGCCAAATCAGGGACAGCAGGGACCACCCTCTGGGGGTGAGACCCCAGAGTGGCCCTGGCAGTAAAGTGTGACAGCTCCCCATCAGTGGTGTGGGGGATGTGCTCTCTCTATAACAAACCTAATAGCACCATCATTAACATACCATTCTAAATTGATTTTGGAGCAAACGTTACAGTCATCCCTGAAACAAACTAACCCCCACATTGGAAACTGGAAGAAGGCCCATCAGTCATAATTAGGAATGAGCTGGGGGAATGGGAACAGGAGTGGAGGCTAGACAACATTGTAACCTTAGGTGATAAAAGTACTGTGTAGCCCACCAATAAACGCCATTTGCCGTCCACCACATTGGCGACTGCGAGCAAGTGGACCGAGCAGCCTGGGGGTGGCTGCCGTGCCATTCCTGAGAAGGGCCACCACGCCTTTGAGAGGCAGCACCTAAGCACTGTGAGGGAAACAGAAGGGACTTCAACACCAAAGCGCCCTGCTGCACTCAGCGGGACCCGGTCTGCACACTGCAATTCTCAGCCTAGCAACTACCCCACCCCCCAAAATCTGCCCCATCTTCTAAGCTCGTCCTTTTAATCCACAACACCGAGTGGGAAGACTTGTGAAGAGTGCTCATGAAATAAAAATACAGAGCAAAAACGTTTGTAACTTCATTTATATTTTTTTCCTTGAAAAGAAGCAAGCCTGAAGTTCTCTTCCTGACCTTCTATTCAAGCTTATTTACTGGTTTACCCTGCAGTTACACAGGTAAGTAGAGAAGGAAAGGAACCAGGAACTCACAAGAGGCTGAAAACTGAGTTAACAAGTACGAAGGAAGGATCCTTGGTCAGAATACTCCAGAAGTTGGGCTGCCCACATCTACGCAGCTCCAACACCCAACACACTTCTGCTTCCCACCTCCTTGGGTCCACAGCTCTACCTGTCCATCCGGTGGGAACCACCCATTCACGCCCAGTGCAGAAAGTTAGCAACAACCATAGGCAGAACGACTTACCACTCTCTGCAGAATGACCCTGATAAAAATGGACAAGCACAACTCATTTCAAAGGTCATATTTGCAGCTCACCTCGAGACAAGCCAGGTCAGTTTTCCCAGCGTGTTAAAAATGCTTTTCACTGACCATCAGTTGTAACGATGGTCAGACTGCCACCAGTGGTTCCCTCAGCCCAGAAAAAAAAAAAAAATGAACTAGATGCAGAGAGACACGACAGCCTGGGAGAAGCTCCCGGTGCCAGAAAGAAAACAGCAGAAAAAACAGTGAGCAGCAAAGGGAGAGCTACCACAGTTCAAACCAAGAGCTTACTTATTATTCCCAGCCATCCTAAAGGGATAACCGTTGGGGTATTGGGAAATATTTCTTCCCTGAACGAGCAGTAATGCAGTGGCACAGCTGCCCAGGGAGTGGGGGTCACCATCCCTGGAGCTGCTCCAGAGCCATGGAAATGTGGAACTGAGGGATGTGGGCAGTGGACATGGTGGGCTGGGCTTGGGGATCATGGAGGTCTTTACCAACCTGAGTGATTCTGTAACGATGGCGTGGTTCTATGCAAAAGGCGTTTTCAAACAAACTTCTCAAACCACACACGCTTTTTTCTGGCAGCTGTTGTATCCACAGGGCAGAAATCACCAGACTGGACCTCTCATTTTCTATCAGATAGTGAAACATAAAGCTTTGCTCAACCCCAGTGACAACATTCCATGCTAACATCACTTTGCAGCTTTAAGGGTTTTGGGTTCCAGAAAGCCCACACCAAAATCCCTGGGAGCAAAGGGGAAAATTAAAGGCATCTTAAAGGAATCCCAGCAAACACTGAACACAGAGCCCCAGGGCTCAGGTTTTGCACTTCATCTGAGGAGCACACCCCATCCCAGCACGCCGTGTGGGAACACTGCATGTTTCTGCACACTGCAGAGCCAGCGGCCTCAGTCCGACCCCAAATCCCTGCAGAACACAGAGAGTTTGCTGCCAGAGGAAGAAAGAGGGACCCATCCCGTGTCTGCATCCCTCAACTGCAGCACAGGACATCACTGCATTCACTTCTGTTTACTCCATGATTTCATTTTCCAGTCTCCAACTCCCTCAGCATTTGTAAGCCAAATCAAAGCTTTTTTTTTTTTTTTTAATTGCTCATAATTCAGTGATTCTAGGCAGGGAGGCCTATGGAAACAGCATTATCCCACAGACAGGCAGTCAGTTAGGAATTTCCTCTCAGCCTCCTGGCCCTAAATGCATCTGGAAAAACAAAACAACAACAACAAAAAAAAACCAAACATACACACAAGAACAGATAATTGCTTTATTTACTACTCCAAAGGATTTCCTTGCTCACACAGCCCCTCACAGCACCTCAGGACCTCGCTCAGCTACTCTGTGCTTTGGTTTGTCATCATACAGTCATGGAGTCAGTTAAGTTTGATGGACCCTTCATGGCCATCTGCTCCCCCTCCTCTGCAATGAACAGGGACATGCGAACATGGGAAGGTTTTTTGACGTGGGCGACCCAGCAAGGGGGTGTTCCCATCTGATCTGGGCAGAAAGTCACCTGATTTTGGGCAGGAGTCAGCTGACAAAGAACACAGAAATGCAAAAACAACTGGTTCCACAGGTGGTAGTGCAGGAAAATAAGCATTAAAAAGGAAAGCACGTTTTCTTACTGAGACAACAGGGTGGAAATCCATCCCCAAACCTCTGCTGAGGGCAGTCTAAGCTGGTGGGAGGTGTCCGTGTCCATAGAAAGGCTGAAAACAGATGGGCTTCAAGGTTCTTTCCAACTCCAACCAGTTTATGGTTCTATGAACAGCAAGTCTTGCAGCTGGTAACAAAAGAGGTGATTGAAAAGCAGAGCCAGACTTGGCCAAAGAACAAGGCATACATCATTCAGGACCTGTTACCCCACTAAGTCACCAGCACAAGTCCTCCTCTCTCAGCCACCATCTATCCATCATCCCCCATTCCCACCAACAGCAGCATCTCCCAGTGCTCATCCACAGGCTTATGCTTCCAGACAGCCTACAGCTCGGCATGGATGTTGCTTTTTGGGAAACCACCATCTCACCAGAAAGATGCAGAGCATATGCTTTGGTTTTTACCCCACGGGAGCTCTGGTCAGCTCACAGGAAAGCAGGAGGCAGCTCAGCATGCACAGTCTTACAGCAATAGGCAGGCAAGAGGAAGAAGAAGGCAGCAAAAATCAGAGTGGGGGTCCAAGGGAAACCCATGAGACAACTTGGGTTACAGTGCCCAGCAGCTTCTCTGCACGTTCTTAGGAGATTTTCTTACTACAAGTCAAAGTTATTTAGTTGTGTCGCTTCCAAAGATGTTCCTTCAAAGAAACTAAACCCATGGAAGCACACCACAGCTGTGCGACCAGCATTAACGCAAGGGAACACATTAATGCTTGCTGAGATCAGGGACTGGGTCCTTGTTTCAGAGCAGACTCTGCATTAATTAAGTGCAAAACTCTCATACAAAACATACCAATCCCTCTAACTCTGCAGACAATGTCTGGGTTCTCTTCCCCGCCCCTCTGCAAGATTGAAGTTACGCCAGGGGAAGTTCAGGTTGGATATTAGGAATAAGTTCTCTGAAAGAGCAGTCAGGCAGTGAAATGGGCTGACAGGGGCCACTGCCCCTGCAGGCATTCAAGAAAAATTCAGATTTTGAGCTGAGGGATGAGGTTAAGTGGGGAAAGATCAGTGGTAGATGGACTGGAGAATGGTGGAGGTCTTTACCAACCTCAATGATTTCGTGATTCTATGAAAAACAACAACAACAAACAAACAAAGAAACAAACAAACAAAAACCATTGGCTATTAAGCTGACCACCAAAAAAGACGATAATGCTCCTGCATGGCAATGAAGGCGCTGTTCATTGATTCGGGGAAACAACAGGTTGGAAAGGACCTACAAGACTGTCTAGTCCAACCATCCTCCTATCACCATCCCTACCCATAACGCCACTAAATCACATCCCTGAGCATGTCATCCAGACGCTTCTTGAACAGCTCTAGGGACGGTGACTCCACCACCTCCCTAGGCAGGCCGTTCCAGCATTTGACCACTCTTTCAGAGAAAAAGTTTTTCCTTGTATCCAATCTAAATCTTCCCTGGCACAACTTGTGGCCATTGCCTCTCATCCTGTCTTTACTTATCTGGGAGTAGAGGCTGACCCCTCCCTCACCACATCCTCCCTTGAGGAAGTTGTAGACTGTGAGGAGGTCTCCCCTGAGCCTCCTCCTCCCCAGACTAAACACTCGGAGCTCCTTCAGCCGCTCCTCTAAGACTTGTGCTCCTTCTAGCAGCCCGGCTCGAGCCAGCCAGCCTTTGGCTCAGAGCACCTTTAGAGCACCGGAGGCTGAGGGAGCAGTCAGCAAAAGGCAGCACGGTGTCAGCAGCTGAGACCCTGACACGACCGGCACCGACCATCAGGTTGTCCCTCTCTGTGGCGTTTCAGCACTAAAATGTGTTTTGTGCAAATTTTGTAGATTCTTGTTTCCTGAGGGATCCAATTTCTGCTGTACTTTTGCTGACAGAAGGAGTTGCCAGGGGCTACGTTTTTGGAATGTAATCTGGGATGCCACACGAGGAGCACAGCACTCATGGGACGTGCCACCCCATTTTCTTTTTGGGACAGGCCTAGGGGGCTTCCACGTGCTTTGTGAAGGCCGTGCCCATGAGCTCAGTTGCCTCCCAACTGCGGAACGCCGCCGAAGGGTGCGGCCGGGCTGCGCACTGTGACATCAGCAGTGACGCACAGCATCACAATGCAGGGGCTGGCTTTAGAGCCGTGGGTGGGCAGTGCTGCCTCATTTTGGCCTGGGCCATTGGTGAGTGCAGCAGCAGGGGAAGGTTGGGCTGGACGAGGGACGCGGTGCAAACGCCGGCCCCTGTGGGAGCGCCACAGGCAGTGCTTGGAAGCGTCGCTGCCAGCGCTGGCCTCGGTCCCTGGGCCGCCTAGCTCCCTGCTACCCGCTCCTCTCTGAGCCAAGGGCCCTGTGGCTCCTGGAGCCAACCCTTCTCAGTCCCACTGAGCCCCTCTCTCCCTTCTCTTGCAGATCATGGCTTGGGTGCTTCTCTTCTCCGTGTTGGCGCAGATGTTTCAGTGTGCCAGCATCAATGAGGATGCTGCGATGCTGGAGCGAATGCAGCAGCGTGAGGTCTATCTGCAAGAGCAGATGGCGCGGCTGCTGCACGAGGTAGAGCAGAGGAACGTGGACAGGAGTTGGATGGACATACCCGCCATGCTCTTTCCTCTGCCGCAGTCCTGGAAGATCTGGCTCTGGATGGGACTGCTTGTCTTGCCCTGGCGGATCATGTGTCAGCTACAAAAATGGAAGCAGTGTGATCAGCGTGAGGAGGAGGTGGAGAGTGAGCATGAGGAAGAGGAACCGGTGGAACAGGAGGAACAGGAGACAGAGGAGGAAAAGGTGGAACAGGAGGATGAGGAGGAGGGTGAGGGAGACAAAGACTTCAATGAGTTGCATCCATTCACCAGATGGATCACAGAGTGTGCCCTGGTAAAGGTGCAAGGAAGGGTCAACAGGTGCCAGCTGGTGGAGGAGATGGTGAACAACCTCCTGGACGCCTTCATTGTTCCCTGCTTGGACAGTTTCTTCCCAGTGCTGATGCCCGCCGTTGGGGTGGACAGTGCCTTTGAAGGCTGGACTCCGCCAGAGGAGGACACTGTCTACCGCCTGCTCGTGCCCATGCAGGCCCCAAGAGGGCACATCTTCCTCCCGGAGGTGGGCACCAAAGGGAAGGCGCTGGCAAGGAACTCGTGCATCCGTGTGGAGCTGCTGTGCACGTGCAAAGTGAGGAAGCTGGTGGGGGACATGTTGTGCTTCCAACACAACCCTGAGGACAAGCTGCACAAAAATCAGCAACCCAGCCTCCTCCACACGCTCTGCACTGACTCCTACCTGGACGTGCAGAAAACTGTCACCTGGTTCAACGTAGAGGTGCCAACGGTCTGGACGGTCACCCCCCATGCGCACGTCTATGACCTAAAGGTGCTGCCCTCCAGCCGCTCCTGCAAGCTCCAGCTGAAAAACACCTCCAGCGGAGAAAAGCTCCTCGTTGAGTTGCTGTTTGGGGTGCAGCAAGGACACTCAGACATCTTCCTGAGCAGCCAGAACTCAGAGGCCGGCTTTACGCCCAGCACAGTGTGGCCGCAGAGCTTCGCTGTGGCAGAAAGGAGATTCCTCCAGTACATGGCCAGGAATGCCGGACGGAAGAGCTGCCACCTGAGCTGCCTGAGGCTCTTTGCCCACATCCAGGTGGGAACGGGCTTTTCCATCCATACCATAAGGACTGTTTTCTTCCACCTCCTCACCACCACCGATCTGGAAAACTGGCACAGGAGGAATTTCATAAATCAACTGGAGAATATCCTGCAGCACCTGCAGTGCTGCCTGAAGGAGAAACGCCTCCACCACTTCTTCCTGGGCAACCAGAAGCTGCCCGAGGAGATTGTTCTGCCGCACACCTTCCGTGCAGCCAGGCCGCTCAACCTCTTCCAGCACCTGGAGCAGGACACAGATGCCTACTGCCAGGCGCTGAGTGACTTCGAGGTGCTGAGAGATCTCGTCTGGCTGCAGCTTAAATGCTGAAGGAGGCCTTCACGTGCACAGCTCTGCTTGCGGGGAGCGCCGCACACAGCAGCCGTTCCCTGCTAGCACACTGTGGGGAGCAGGACCCCAAGTGGCTGAAGAGGCCTCTGCCTCCTGCACTGACTGGATTGCCTTCAGAGGAACCCACACATCGGAGGTTCTCTGAGCGGCAGCAAAGCCTCACATGTGGATGGAGGATGACCAAATCGCAGAACAGGAACTGGACTCAAGTACAGTTCAGGAGCTGCTTCCCCGGCACTTCCAACACTCCACTTCGGTAACGGATGCTGCTAAGAACAGTGACCTGGGACAAGTTTCGAGTCATGTTCGCATGCCTGTGAAGTGGGAGTGGAGACAAGGAGGACAGAGGTACACCAGTGTCCCCATGAAGACTGGCTTCCCACTCACCCTCCTTGCAGTTGCAAGGCCTTCACTGAACCAAGGATTTTGGGTGAAGAACTCCTGGAGAAGAATTCCCTGAGGGGAAAACTTCTGTGGAGCGGGACACGCCGTCACGCTCCTGTCCTACAGGGCCCTCTCCTTATCTGCCAGAGCACTCTGAGCTTGTGGAGCTGCCTTGGTTCAGCAATCACTGGTTCCCAGGCCAGCCTTTCTCTGCTGGCATTTGAGAAATATTCTGACCTCGTGCACGTGTGGTTCTGTGACCTGGAGTAGATGCTGCTCAATGGGCAGCAGCAGTTGCTCAAAGAACCACGTCTTTCTCCTTTATATTGGAGCGTGACATGTGGATGGCTCTTGGAATAGCACTGAAGTATTCTCAGTCTTCTATTTCATTTAGTCATTGGAGCATTTGAAAATGCTAAGGCTTGTTGCAGAACAAAACGTTCCCCAAACTTCCACTTGGAAACATGGATGGAGGAGTGATGCTTGTTTGCAGAATTTACCGAAAACCCTTTGAAGTTTTCTGAGCTGAGAAGCTTCATCTAAACCTGAGGGCATTCAGTACTTAACCTACACCAGTAGAGCTTTTCTTTTGTGAACAACAGCCTCACCCTCCCTAGAAACTGGGAGAGAGGTGGCACAGAATGAAGATCAGCAAGCTGCCAACGAAGCTGCAGACACCACCTCCGCCTGGGCAGGCTATCAATCAAAATTGCAGCTTTCAATCAAAATTGCAAATTCTGTCCCAACAAAAGCAAACATCAAAAAGGACTCACAGAATTGTAGGGGTTGGAAGGAACCTCTTGAGCTCAAGTCCAACCCCGTGCGAAACCAGCTCCCAGCCCAGGTTGCACAGGAAGGTGTCCCAGTGGGTCCTGAACGTCTCCAGGGAAGGGGACTCCACCACCACTGTGCAGCTCCAGTGCTCTGTCACTGCACTGTGAAGGAAACAGGAAAACGTATGGATGCCCATGCAGTTGCAGTGAAGGTCAAGGTCCTGTTATCCCAATGTGACAGGACAATGCCCATGAGCATTGCACAGCAGAGCAGCAGATTCCTGGAGCACACACGCACGGAGCTGCTTTCTGCTGCTCAGCATTTACGCATCCCGAGCCTGTATTCAGACATGAGATCTCAGAGTTAAAATTTTACAAGAATAAAAAAGAATCGGGCTCAGACAACTCCGACGCCTCTGTCAAACTTCTGTCTGCCTTGCTTTGACATGAAAGAGATTTCTTAAGTTCCTCCTAAGAATATGCATCCGTGCAGCGATACCTTGAAAGGGAAAGAAAGGGAAGACATCAGAGGGGCTCTGGAAACCTCTCACAAAGAGTACACTGATATCCCAGAGCTTTTCCTCTCCTGTTCACCCAAGAGCATCTTCCCAGGGAAGCACATAATGCTCCCATTTATAAGGAAGCCTGAAGCCAACAGGCAGGTCACACGTGGAGAAAGCTGCTGAAACCCTTATTCTCCTTTAGAATCATAGAATGGCCAGGCTTGAAAAAGACTTCAAAGAGCATCTCGTTTCAACCACTGGAGCAGGCTGCCCAGAGCCACATCCAGCCTTGCCTTGAGTGCCTCCAGAGATGGGGCATCCACAACCTCTCTTGGGGCAATCTGTTCCAGTGCATCACCAGCCTCTGAGTGAAAGACTTCCTCCTAATATCCAGCCTAAATCTCCCATCTTAGTTTAAAATCATTCCCCCTTGTCCTACCACTATCACAACCTGTCTAAACAGTCCTTCCCCCTCCTGTTGATAAGCTCCCTTCAAGTAATGGAAGGCCAGAAGGAGGACTCCCTGGAGCCTTCTCCAAGCTAAAGAAGCCCAGTTCCCTCAACCTTTCCTCACAGGAGAGCTGCTCCAGCGCTCTCCTATCATTTTAGTGGCCCTCCTCGGGACCCATTCCAAGAGCTCTGCATCTTTCTTGCACTGGGGACCCTGGACACCTGAGCATGATGATAAAAGCAGACCACTCCTTTTAGGTTCATTCAGAAAACAAACAATCAAAAAACAAAGCTTGTGAAGTCACAGCGACGGCGTACAGAAAGGGACAAAGACACAGATGAGAACGTAACACCAGATTACCGTTATGGAAACTAATTTCAGGAGTCACAAGGCATATTATTCCTGGAAATTGCTTTTATTTCGCAATTACCTTTTTAACACTGCAAGAAGGCAGCAGGCACTGAAAACAGTTCCATTTCAAAACCAGGGATGGGAATTAACGGAAATCTCAGGGCACTTGCACCTGAACGCACTCAGAGGTGCGGGGTTTTGTTTGCTGAGGAACAGAAGAAACGGGATAAAAGAGGAGGAGGAATGGTAGTACGTTTTGTTTATGGTTTTGCAAAGCAATCAGCAGGGGGAAAAAAACTGAAGGAGTCGATGAGAATACTGAAATCACATTTTTAATTTTTAATTTTTTTTCTTTTTCTTTTTTTGAAGGTTTCCCCTCCCCCTCCACTCCCCCCCCCCCCCCCCCCCCCTGTAAAATGGCTTGTACTTCCACGGGTACAACAGCAAAAGAAAATCATTTCAGTTCATTTCACACAGTGTAGAGAAGACCAGTTTTACAAACACACCAAGGAGCCTAAGAGCCACTAACGCCGCTGGAAGGTGAGCACAACTTCTCCAGGGGATGGGGAGCACTGTGTGGCTGGGGCTGTGCGTGGCAGCGACAGGGAGCTTCCAGGGGCTCTTCACCACGTGTCTGATCCCAGAGAAAACAATGCCCATCCCTAAGCACTGTGAGGGAAACAGAAGGGACTTCAACACCAAAGCGTCCTGCTGCACTCAGCGGGACCCGGTCTGCACACTGCAATTCTCAGCCTAGGTGATCGAGGCGGCAAACGGTAGTGAGACCGCCACTTTACGCATCCCAACATGGCGCCGAGCCTGAAGGCGGAGGGCGGGGCGAAGGAGCCAACGGCGGGAACGAGGAGGAAGCGCGGGAAACATCAGGCGCTCCGCTCGGGAAGGGGCGGAGAGAGAGAGGAATAAGGCGAACACCTCCACAGAGAGAAGGCGAGGCGGAGCGAGGGGGAGGGAGCGGCCCGCCCGCAAGGGGCACAGGCGGGGCCGTAGCTCGAAAAGGGAAGGTAGACGGGGCCGGAGTCAGACGGAAAAGTACCGGAGCCTGGAAAGGAGCGGTCAGTCGAGTTCCGGCTCCGAGTCGGATAACAGCGGGGACGAGTGTCCCGTAACTGACTCCGACTCAGAGGAGGAGACAATAGAGATGGGCAAAGGCCGAAACATCCGCGGCAAAGGGGAACGGCGAGAGGAGGAAACCCCTCTCACGGATTGGAGAGAAATAAAGATCGCGTGCGCCGGTTGGGTCCCTTCATCCATATTGACATTTCTGGTTCGGGTGACAGACACGGGACAGAGAGTTTACTCGCCTGAAAATCCTAAAGAGGTCCAAGCAGTTGTCAAAGCGATCTCAGAAAAAGGTTTCAGTGCGGCTATGGCTTCCACCCTTATAGATAGATGGCATTTTTGGGGGAGACGACATGCTCCCATTTGATATAAAACAGATTTGCAGAATGATTGTAGATGGATCAGGGATGATTGTCTTTCAACAAGAATGGGAGGAAAACTGTATGAGGCAATTAGCCCAAGTGGCTGCGGCAGATCATCCACTGCACGGCTCCAGCCTACAGCGGTTAATGGGCACAGACCCAACAATGATTACACCCCAGGCACAGGCTCAGGGCCTGCAGGCCCATGAAGTCATGGCAACTACCCGTGCAGCTAGAGAAGCCATCCGCACAGCCTCCAGAGTCATTGCTAAACCATCACCATGGGCCACAATAAAACAAAGTGAGAGTGAGAGCTTCACGCAGTTTGTGGACCGCCTCCAAGCGGCGGTTGACTCCTCATCCCTGCCCCCAGAAGCAAGGGGCCCGGTCCTTGCAGACTGCCTACGTCAGCAATGTAATCAACAAACCAGAGAAATATTGCGCTCCCTGCCAGCGGGAGCAAACACAGCAGACATGGTTAAGCATGTCCTGAAAGAGGAACAGCTAACTCCCATCCAGGTGGCTGTTCAAACTGCGATAGCCAGTGTAATGATGTGTTTTAAATGTGGCCAAGCGGGCCACGTTGTAGCAAACTGCCTCCCGTCCACAGATCCACCTACAATGTCTGTTTCAGGTCAAAACCGACACAGAGGACCATGTTGGGCTTGTAGAAAGAAAGGGCACACAGCTAAAGAATGCAGAAGCAAAATTCAGGGAAACATGGGGGGGAGAAGGCACCTGGGCTGTGCACAGCCTTCTCCTGCTTGGAACACAAGGCAGCCCAACTACATCAACCCCAGATGGGGCCAAGCACTTCCAAACCTGCTGCCCCCCCAACAAGCGACCAATTTTACCGTCCAGCCGGTGGCCCAGCCAAATCAGGGACAGCAGGGACCACCCTCTGGGGGTGAGACCCCAGAGTGGCCCTGGCAGTAAAGTGTGACAGCTCCCCATCGGTGGTGTGGGGGATGTGCTCTCTCTATAACAAACCTAATAGCACCATCATTAACATACCATTCTAAATTGATTTTGGAGCAAACGTTACAGTCATCCCTGAAACAAACTAACCCCCACATTGGAAACTGGAAGAAGGCCCATCAGTCATAATTAGGAATGAGCTGGGGGAATGGGAACAGGAGTGGAGGCTAGACAACATTGTAACCTTAGGTGATAAAAGTACTGTGTAGCCCACCAATAAACGCCATTTGCCGTCCACCACATTGGCGACTGCGAGCAAGTGGACCGAGCAGCCTGGGGGTGGCTGCCGTGCCATTCCTGAGAAGGGCCACCACGCCTTTGAGAGGCAGCACCTAAGCACTGTGAGGGAAACAGAAGGGACTTAAACACCAAAGCGCCCTGGTGCACTCAGCGGGACCCGGTCTGCACACTGCAATTCTCAGCCTAGCAACTACCCCATCCCCCAAAATCTGCCCCATCTTCTAAGCTCGTCCTTTTAATCCACAACACCGAGTGGGAAGACTTGTGAAGAGTGCTCATGAAATAAAAATACAGAGCAAAAACGTTTGTAACTTCATTTATATTTTTTTCCTTGAAAAGAAGCAAGCCTGAAGTTCTCTTCCTGACCTTCTATTCAAGCTTATTTACTGGTTTACCCTGCAGTTACACAGGTAAGTAGAGAAGGAAAGGAACCAGGAACTCACAAGAGGCTGAAAACTGAGTTAACAAGTACGAAGGAAGGATCCTTGGTCAGAATACTGCAGAAGTTGGGCTGCCCACATCTACGCAGCTCCAACACCCAACACACTTCTGCTTCCCACCTCCTTGGGTCCACAGCTCTACCTGTCCATCCGGTGGGAACCACCCATTCACGCCCAGTGCAGAAAGTTAGTAACAACCATAGGCAGAACGACTTACCACTCTCTGCAGAATGACCCTGATAAAAATGGACAAGCACAACTCATTTCAAAGGTCATATTTGCAGCTCACCTCGAGACAAGCCAGGTCAGTTTTCCCAGCGTGTTAAAAATGCTTTTCACTGACCATCAGTTGTAACGATGGTCAGACTGCCACCAGTGGTTCCCTCAGCCCAGAAAAAAAAAAAAATGAACTAGATGCAGAGAGACACGACAGCCTGGGAGAAGCTCCCGGTGCCAGAAAGAAAACAGCAGAAAAAACAGTGAGCAGCAAAGGGAGAGCTACCACAGTTCAAACCAAGAGCTTACTTATTATTCCCAGCCATCCTAAAGGGATAACCGTTGGGGTATTGGGAAATATTTCTTCCCTGAACGAGCAGTAATGCAGTGGCACAGCTGCCCAGGGAGTGGGGGTCACCATCCCTGGAGCTGCTCCAGAGCCATGGAAATGTGGAACTGAGGGATGTGGGCAGTGGACATGGTGGGCTGGGCTTGGGGATCATGGAGGTCTTTACCAACCTGAGTGATTCTGTAACGATGGCGTGGTTCTATGCAAAAGGCGTTTTCAAACAAACTTCTCAAACCACACACGCTTTTTTCTGGCAGCTGTTGCATCCACAGGGCAGAAATCACCAGACTGGACCTCTCATTTTCTATCAGATAGTGAAACATAAAGCTTTGCTCAACCCCAGTGACAACATTCCATGCTAACATCACTTTGCAGCTTTAAGGGTTTTGGGTTCCAGAAAGCCCACACCAAAATCCCTGGGAGCAAAGGGGAAAATTAAAGGCATCTTAAAGGAATCCCAGCAAACACTGAACACAGAGCCCCAGGGCTCAGGTTTTGCACTTCATCTGAGGAGCACACCCCATCCCAGCACGCCGTGTGGGAACACTGCATGTTTCTGCACACTGCAGAGCCAGCGGCCTCAGTCCGACCCCAAATCCCTGCAGAACACAGAGAGTTTGTTGCCAGAGGAAGAAAGAGGGACCCATCCCGTGTCTGCATCCCTCAACTGCAGCACAGGACATCACTGCATTCACTTCTGTTTACTCCATGATTTCATTTTCCAGTCTCCAACTCCCTCAGCATTTGTAAGCCAAATCAAAGCTTTTTTTTTTTTTTAATTGCTCATAATTCAGTGATTCTAGGCAGGGAGGCCTATGGAAACAGCATTATCCCACAGACAGGCAGTCAGTTAGGAATTTCCTCTCAGCCTCCTGGCCCTAAATGCATCTGGAAAAACAAAACAACAACAACAACAAAAAACCAAACATACACACAAGAACAGATAATTGCTTTATTTACTACTCCAAAGGATTTCCTTGCTCACACAGCCCCTCACAGCACCTCAGGACCTCGCTCAGCTACTCTGTGCTTTGGTTTGTCATCATACAGTCATGGAGTCAGTTAAGTTTGATGGACCCTTCATGGCCATCTGCTCCCCCTCCTCTGCAATGAACAGGGACACGCGAACATGGGAAGGTTTTTTGACGTGGGCGACCCAGCAAGGGGGTGTTCCCATCTGATCTGGGCAGAAAGTCACCTGAACTGGGGCAGGAGTCAGCTGACAAAGAACACAGAAATGCAAAAACAACTGGTTCCACAGGTGGTAGTGCAGGAAAATAAGCATTAAAAAGGAAAGCACGTTTTCTTACTGAGACAACAGGGTGGAAATCCATCCCCAAACCTCTGCTGAGGGCAGTCTAAGCTGGTGGGAGGTGTCCGTGTCCATAGAAAGGCTGAAAACAGATGGGCTTCAAGGTTCTTTCCAACTCCAACCAGTTTATGGTTCTATGAACAGCAAGTCTTGCAGCTGGTAACGAAAGAGGTGATTGAAAAGCAGAGCCAGACTTGGCCAAAGAACAAGGCATACATCATTCAGGACCTGTTACCCCACTAAGTCACCAGCACAAGTCCTCCTCTCTCAGCCACCATCTATCCATCATCCCCCATTCCCACCAACAGCAGCATCTCCCAGTGCTCATCCACAGGCTTATGCTTCCAGACAGCCTACAGCTCGGCATGGATGTTGCTTTTTGGGAAACCACCATCTCACCAGAAAGATGCAGAGCATATGCTTTGGTTTTTACCCCACGGGAGCTCTGGCCAGCTCACAGGAAAGCAGGAGGCAGCTCAGCATGCACAGTCTTACAGCAATAGGCAGGCAAGAGGAAGAAGAAGGCAGCAAAAATCAGAGTGGGGGTCCAAGGGAAACCCATGAGACAACTTGGGTTACAGTGCCCAGCAGCTTCTCTGCATGTTCTTAAGAGATTTTCTTACTACAAGTCAAAGTTATTTAGTTGTGTCGCTTCCAAAGATGTTGCTTCAAAGAAACTAAACCCATGGAAGCATACCACAGCTGTGTGACTAGCATTAACACAAGGGAACACATTAATGCTATTAAACTGACCACCAAAAGACGATAATGCTCCTGCATGGCAATGAAGGCGCTGTTCATTGATTCGGGGAAACAACAGGTTGGAAAGGACCTACAAGACTGTCTAGTCCAACCATCCTCCTATCACCATCCCTACCCATAACGCCACTAAATCACATCCCTGAGCATGTCATCCAGACGCTTCTTGAACAGCTCTAGGGACGGTGACTCCACCACCTCCCTAGGCAGGCCGTTCCAGCATTTGACCACTCTTTCAGAGAAAAAGTTTTTCCTTGTATCCAATCTAAATCTTCCCTGGCACAACTTGTGGCCATTGCCTCTCATCCTGTCTTTACTTATCTGGGAGTAGAGGCTGACCCCTCCCTCACCACATCCTCCCTTGAGGAAGTTGTAGACTGTGAGGAGGTCTCCCCTGAGCCTCCTCCTCCCCAGACTAAACACTCGGAGCTCCTTCAGCCGCTCCTCTAAGACTTGTGCTCCTTCTAGCAGCCCGGCTCGAGCCAGCCAGCCTTTGGCTCAGAGCACCTTTAGAGCACCGGAGGCTGAGGGAGCAGTCAGCAAAAGGCAGCACGGTGTCAGCAGCTGAGACCCTGACACGACCGGCACCGACCATCAGGTTGTCCCTCTCTGTGGCGTTTCAGCACTAAAATGTGTTTTGTGCAAATTTTGTAGATTCTTGTTTCCTGAGGGATCCAATTTCTGCTGTACTTTTGCTGACAGAAGGAGTTGCCAGGGGCTACGTTTTTGGAATGTAATCTGGGATGCCACACGAGGAGCACAGCACTCATGGGACGTGCCACCCCATTTTCTTTTTGGGACAGGCCTAGGGGGCTTCCACGTGCTTTGTGAAGGCCGTGCCCATGAGCTCAGTTGCCTCCCAACTGCGGAACGCCGCCGAAGGGTGCGGCCGGGCTGCGCACTGTGACATCAGCAGTGACGCACAGCATCACAATGCAGGGGCTGGCTTTAGAGCCGTGGGTGGGCAGTGCTGCCTCATTTTGGCCTGGGCCATTGGTGAGTGCAGCAGCAGGGGAAGGTTGGGCTGGACGAGGGACGCGGTGCAAACGCCGGCCCCTGTGGGAGCGCCACAGGCAGTGCTTGGAAGCGTCGCTGCCAGCGCTGGCCTCGGTCCCTGGGCCGCCTAGCTCCCTGCTACCCGCTCCTCTCTGAGCCAAGGGCCCTGTGGCTCCTGGAGCCAACCCTTCTCAGTCCCACTGAGCCCCTCTCTCCCTTCTCTTGCAGATCATGGCTTGGGTGCTTCTCTTCTCCGTGTTGGCGCAGATGTTTCAGTGTGCCAGCATCAATGAGGATGCTGCGATGCTGGAGCGAATGCAGCAGCGTGAGGTCTATCTGCAAGAGCAGATGGCGCGGCTGCTGCACGAGGTAGAGCAGAGGAACGTGGACAGGAGTTGGATGGACATACCCGCCATGCTCTTTCCTCTGCCGCAGTCCTGGAAGATCTGGCTGTGGATGGGACTGCTTGTCTTGCCCTGGCGGATCATGTGTCAGCTACAAAAATGGAACCAGTGTGATCAGCGTGAGGAGGAGGTGGAGAGTGAGCATGAGGAAGAGGAACGGGTGGAAAAGGAGGAACAGGAGACAAAGGAGGAAAAGGTGGAACAGGAGGATGAGGAGGAGGGTGAGGGAGACAAAGACTTCAATGAGTTGCATCCATTCACCAGATGGATCACAGAGTGTGCCCTGGTAAAGGTGCAAGGAAGGGTCAACAGGTGCCAGCTGGTGGAGGAGATGGTGAACAACCTCCTGGACGCCTTCATTGTTCCCTGCTTGGACAGTTTCTTCCCAGTGCTGATGCCCGCCGTTGGGGTGGGCAGTGCCTTTGAAGGCTGGACTCCGCCAGAGGAGGACACTGTCTACCGCCTGCTCGTGCCCATGCAGGCCCCAAGAGGGCACATCTTCCTCCCGGAGGTGGGCACCAAAGGGAAGGCGCTGGCAAGGAACTCGCGCATCCGTGTGGAGCTGCTGTGCACGTGCAAAGTGAGGAAGCTGGTGGGGGACATGTTGTGCTTCCAACACAACCCTGAGGACAAGCTGCACAAAAATCAGCAACCCAGCCTCCTCCACACGCTCTGCACTGACTCCTACCTGGACGTGCAGAAAACTGTCACCTGGTTCAACGTAGAGGTGCCAACGGTCTGGACGGTCACCCTCCACGCGCACGTCTATGACCTAAAGGTGCTGCCCTCCAGCCGCTCCTGCAAGCTCCAGCTGAAAAACACCTCCAGCGGAGAAAAGCTCCTCGTTGAGTTGCTGTTTGGGGTGCAGCATGGACACTCAGACATCTTCCTGAGCAGCCAGAACTCAGAGGCCGGCTTTACGCCCAGCACAGTGTGGCCGCAGAGCTTCGCTGTGGCGGAAAGGAGATTCCTCCAGTACATGGCCAGGAATGCCGGACGGAAGAGCTGCCACCTGAGCTGCCTGAGGCTCTTTGCCCACATCCAGGTGGGAACGGGCTTTTCCATCCATACCATAAGGACTGTTTTCTTCCACCTCCTCACCACCACCGATCTGGAAAACTGGCACAGGAGGAATTTCATAAATCAACTGGAGAATATCCTGCAGCACCTGCAGTGCTGCCTGAAGGAGAAACGCCTCCACCACTTCTTCCTGGGCAACCAGAAGCTGCCCGAGGAGATTGTTCTGCCGCACACCTTCCGTGCAGCCAGGCCGCTCAACCTCTTCCAGCACCTGGAGCAGGACACAGATGCCTACTGCCAGGCGCTGAGTGACTTCGAGGTGCTGAGAGATCTAGTCTGGCTGCAGCTTAAATGCTGAAGGAGGCCTTCACGTGCACAGCTCTGCTTGCGGGGAGCGCCGCACACAGCAGCTGTTCCCTGCTAGCACACTGTGGGGAGCAGGACCCCAAGTGGCTGAAGAGGCCTCTGCCTCCTGCACTGACTGGATTGCCTTCAGAGGAACCCACACATCGGAGGTTCTCTGAGCGGCAGCAAAGCCTCACATGTGGATGGAGGATGACCAAATCGCAGAACAGGAACAGGACTCAAGTACAGTTCAGGAGCTGCTTCCCCGGCACTTCCAACACTCCACTTCGGTAACAGATGCTGCTAAGAACAGTGACCTGGGACAAGTTTCGAGTCATGTTCGCATGCCTGTGAAGTGGGAGTGGAGACAAGGAGGACAGAGGTACACCAGTGTCCCCATGAAGATTGGCTTCCCACTCACCCTTATGTGGAGCGGGACACGCCATCCAGAGCCACATCCAGCCTTGCCTTGAGTGCCTCCAGGGATGGGGCATCCACAACCTCTCTTGGGGCAATCTGTTCCTGTGCATCACCAGCCTCTGAGTGAAAAACTTCCTCCTAATATCCAGCCTAAATCTCCCATCTTAGTTTAAAATCATTCCCCCTTGTCCTACCACTATCACAACCTGTGTAAACAGTCGTTCTCCTCCTGTTGATAAGCTCCCTTCAAGTAATGGAAGGCCAGAAGGAGGACTCCCTGGAGCCTTCTCCAAGCTAAAGAAGCCCAGTTCCCTCAACCTTTCCTCACAGGAGAGCTGCTCCAGCGCTCTCCTATCATTTTAGTGGCCCTCCTCGGGACCCATTCCAAGAGCTCTGCATCTTTCTTGCACTGGGGACCCTGGACACCTGAGCATGATGATAAAAGCAGACCACTCCTTTTAGGTTCATTCAAAAAACAAACAAACAAAAAAACAAAGCTTTTGAAGTCACAGCGACGGCGTACAGAAAGGGACAAAGACACAGATGAGAACGTAACACCAGATTACCGTTATGGAAACTAATTTCAGGAGTCGCAAGGCGTATTATTCCTGGAAATTGCTTTTATTTCGCAATTACCTTTTTAACACCGCAAGAAGGCAGCTGGCACTGAAAACAAACAGTTCCATTTCAAAACCAGGGATGGGAATTAACCGAAATCTCAGGACACTTGCACCTGAACGCACTCAGAGGTGCGGGGTTTTGTTTGCTGAGGAACAGAAGAAACGGGATAAAAGAGGAGGAGGAATGGTAGTACGTTTTGTTTATGGTTTTGCAAAGCAATCAGCAGGGGGAAAAAAACTGAAGGAGTCGATGAGAATACTGAAATCACATTTTTAATTTTTTTTTCTTTTTCTTTTTTTGAAGGTTTCCCCTCCCCCCACCACCCCCGGAAAATGGCTTGTACTTCCACGGGTACAACAGCAAAAGAAAATCATTTCAGTCCATTTCACACAGTGTAGAGAAGACCAGTTTTACAAACACACCAAGGAGCCTAAGAGCCACTAACGCCGCTGGAAGGTGAGCACAACTTCTCCAGGGGATGGGGAGCACTGTGTGGCTGGGGCTGTGCGTGGCAGCGACAGGGAGCTTCCAGGGGCTCTTCACCACGTGTCTGATCCCAGAGAAAACAATGCCCATCCCTAAGCACTGTGAGGAAACAGAAGGGACTTCAACACCAAAGCCATCCGCACAGCCTCTAGAGTCATTGCTAAACCATCACCGTGGGCCACAATAAAACAAAGTGAGAGTGAGAGCTTCACGCAGTTTGTGGACCGCCTCCAAGCGGCGGTTGACTCCTCATCCCTGCCCCCAGAAGCAAGGGGCCAGGTCCTTGCAGACTGCCTACGTCAGCAATGTAATCAACAAACCAGAGAAATATTGCGCTCCCTGCCAGCGGGAGCAAACACAGCAGACATGGTTAAGCATGTCCTGAAAGAGGAACAGCTAACTCCCATCCAGGTGGCTGTTCAAACTGCGATAGCCAGTGTAATGATGTGTTTTAAATGTGGCCAAGCGGGCCACGTTGTAGCAAACTGCCTCCCGTCCACAGATCCACCTACAATGTCTGTTTCAGGTCAAAACCGACACAGAGGACCATGCTGGGCTTGTAGAAAGAAAGGGCACACAGCTAAAGAATGCAGAAGCAAAATTCAGGGAAACATGGGGGGGAGAAGGCACCTGGGCTGTGCACAGCCTTCTCCTGCTTGGAACACAAGGCAGCCCAACTACATCAACCCCAGATGGGGCCAAGCACTTCCAAACCTGCTGCCCCCCCAACAAGCGACCAATTTTACCGTCCAGCCGGTGGCCCAGCCAAATCAGGGACAGCAGGGACCACCCTCTGGGGGTGAGACCCCAGAGTGGCCCTGGCAGTAAAGTGTGACAGCTCCCCATCGGTGGTGTGGGGGATGTGCTCTCTCTATAACAAACCTAATAGCACCATCATTAACATACCATTCTAAATTGATTTTGGAGCAAACGTTACAGTCATCCCTGAAACAAACTAACCCCCACATTGGAAACTGGAAGAAGGCCCATCAGTCATAATTAGGAATGAGCTGGGGGAATGGGAACAGGAGTGGAGGCTAGACAACATTGTAACCTTACTTGATAAAAGTACTGTGTAGCCCACCAATAAACGCCATTTGCCGTCCACCACATTGGCGACTGCGAGCAAGTGGACCGAGCAGCCTGGGGGTGGCTGCCGTGCCATTCCTGAGAAGGGCCACCACGCCTTTGAGAGGCAGCACCTAAGCACTGTGAGGGAAACAGAAGGGACTTCAACACCAAAGCGTCCTGCTGCACTCAGCGGGACCCGGTCTGCACACTGCAATTCTCAGCCTAGCAACTACCCCATCCCCCAAAATCTGCCCCATCTTCTAAGCTCGTCCTTTTAATCCACAACACCGAGTGGGAAGACTTGTGAAGAGTGCTCGTGAAATAAAAATACAGAGCAAAAACGTTTGTAACTTCATTTTTTTTTCCTTGAAAAGAAGCAAGCCTGAAGTTCCCTTCCTGACCTTCTATTCAAACTTATTTACTGGTTTACCCTGCAGTTACACAGGTAAGTAGAGAAGGAAAGGAACCAGGAACTCACAAGAGGCTGAAAACTGAGTTAACAAGAACGAAGGAAGGATCCTTTGTCACAATACTCCAGAAGTTGGGCTGCCCACATCTACGCAGCTCCAACACCCAACACACTTCTGCTTCCCACCTCCTTGGGTCCACAGCTCTACCTGTCCATCCGGTGGGAACCACCCATTCACACCCAGTGCAGAAAGTTAGTAACAACCATAGGCAGAACGACTTACCACTCTCTGCAGAATGACCCTGATAAAAATGGACAAGCACAACTCATTTCAAAGGTCATATTTGCAGCTCACCTCGAGACAAGCCAGGTCAGTTTTCCCAGCGCGTTAAAAATGCTTTTCACTGACCATCAGTTGTAACGATGGTCAGACTGCCACCAGTGGTTCCCTCAGCCCAGAAAAAAAAAAAAAATGAACTAGATGCAGAGAGACACGACAGCCTGGGAGAAGCTCCCGGTGCCAGAAAGAAAACAGCAGAAAAAACAGTGAGCAGCAAAGGGAGAGCTACCACAGTTCAAACCAAGAGCTTACTTATTTTTGGAGGTACGTGGAGTTAGAGTAAATCCTGTTCAGTGCTCTCCCTGGGACTCGCAGCTGTTCAGGGAAGCCCCCACCCAGCACCTCCACTCCCTGCTCAGGCTCTGAAGCGGAATCCTTCAATTCCAGGCACTGCCATGTTCACATCCAGCATTTTCCTGGGAAGACCACAGTCTTTCCAATTCCTCATGGGGCTTCCTAACAAAAGAGAGTGCTTTTCGGAGCACGACCCAGGCCTGAAAGCAGAACTGTTACAGCCACAGTTCCTGGCACAGCAGTTCATGGAAGCAGTCCGACAGCAGCTTTCGTCTCCTTTGAGCCCCATTCCCATCCTCCCCGAGAAACACAATCCTTCTTTAATTGCTATGCCAGTACAGTACTGCTACTGTACCAGAGGCACAAAGTGAGCACGCTTAAAAAAAAAAAAAATCTTGATTAAAATGCAGTATCATGCTAACTCTTTTGTACAAGTTGGACCACGGTTCAAAAAAGAACACCACTCACTACTGAGCTGCCTATTGAGACTTCAGCACTCTACCAAGAAGCTGCCAGGAAAAAGAGTAGTGTTACAGCTCCAGCATGCATGGATATGACAGACTTTCTCCTGTTTCAAAGATCAGACTAGAAAAATACTTTTAAGTTGTGCAGTCAGAGCTATTTCTGAAGCATTCAAATTGAATCAACAGTTCAGAGGTTAAAAAAAAATACAGAATATGCTGCCAGTGCTTGAAATGGCTGGTAAGAAACTCTGCATTGAAATCAAGAGATACGCTTTCAAACCAAAGTTTGAGTGTGGCTCTCAAGTTCAGTCTCTCCAAACAGGATCAGTCTTACTTATCTAGAAACTACTGCTTCCAATTGAGTTAGCAGGATGGGAAGGTGGGTGGTTACTGAGGGAAGGAGAAAAAGGATAAGCAACTGGGCAGTCCCTCTTTGATCAGAGCAGCACCAATGGCACTGGTGTTTGAGGAAAATAATGCTACCAGCTCCTCTGCCTTCCCAGAAAACCCAGTCCTGCAGGACTAGCCCTAGATTTGAATACTGGTTAATGGCAAAGTACCTAGATTTAATCATGGGGACTGTGGAAGTCTGTTTCCCAAGCAGAAGTTTTCCACACTGCAGTATTTCCATTGTACAGAACTGCTGCATTTAGGCTCAAAAGGAGACTACGTGTGCGTGTCCTGACCAACGAACACTGAGGAGAAAGCAGCTGCCACCCCAAGCTGGTTATATGTGGAACCCAAGACTTCTGCTCACCAGCATAAACACAGCTCAGAGCCAGAATTCAACAGTCAACATTTCCTGAAAGCGTGTTTCCATTGTATCTCTCATGAGAAACAAAGTTAAGCATTTCCATGTCCAGTAGGTGCGAGGTGGAGGTGAGACTGCCTCTCACAGATGAGGTATATGCCCAACAGAAAGAACGCTGCAGTATGCATATGGAACCTGAGGAACTCGTACTGAATATAAACAGGGAAGAGGCACCTTCACATTTATGACACACACCAGAAGGAGGAACAGAAGGCCAAAGGCATTTCTTCCCCATCTGGCTGGATCACCATTCTTGATGTAGATCAGCCACAAGGTTGTCTTGTGGGAGTAAGGACTCAGCACACGGAATCACAAGAGGATCTCATTGAGAAGGCACTAGGAAGAAGCACATCGTTTTCTGTTAACAAGATTCGTCCTGTTTCCAATCAACCGAGTGGGACAAAGCAGTACAGTTTGATTTTGAGAGAAAACGCTACAGAACAGAACTTGTTGCAAAAAAAGCAATGAAAAGAAAAGTAAAGCTGTTCTCAAATTATTAAAACGCGGAACGTTTATACAGCAAAATTACACTAAAACCAGCAGCAGACAAAGCATGTCCCACCACCACAGGCAAGGGACACGTTAAACGTTTATAAGGTTAACTATAAAATAATTTTACAACCAAAATATCAACAGGCCAATTCAAGTATATATACAGAATATATTAAAATCATATAAATTATCTATTTATACAAAGGGCGCAAACATAGCAAAAAGCTACAGCTGATTAAACAGAACTGAGTTTGGATGATCAATTTCATCTGGAGATGCTGTAATTTTCTCCCATATTTTCTTTTTAGGCTGGATAGATTGATACCTCAGATACCACGAGCACAGAAAGCAAAGGGTAAAAACCAAATGAGAGTCATCGCTCTGTATGAAACGACAGTAACAGCGGGCAGGGTACACCTCATATGAAATTCTGATTTAATTATCTCCCATAGTAAATATTTATCAGCTCCCTTAAAAAGTCAGGAATTTCCAGTGATCCACTTCAGACGTACCACCCCGATACACGGATTTGATTACATCTGAATGCTGTTTGATTTGCAAACACTGAAAAAAATAAACGATGCAAGCACATCTCAATCTGCATAAAAAGGTGACAGATGGTAGCAAGTTGAAAACTGAACAAAAATCCTCAGCCGAACTAAACAGGGCATTTCCCCTCACAGCACTGTGGCTACTAAGCGAGCTTCAACAACTTACTTTTAATTTTTGTTATTATCATTTCAAACCGTAACAGCATAAAACCACAATCCATCGAAGCACGTAGATCCTTAAGTCCCATCTGAGGGATTATGCTTGTATGTTAATTAAGTGCTATCCTGAATTCAGGTCTATTTAATACGCTCTGTATAAACTGCACCTGAACCTTCTGTTTTGCTGTAGCACTACATCCCTTTCTCAAATTCAGTTTTTCAAGGCTTGCTACATCTCAACTTAATGGTTCTGGGCACGCAAGGTGCAGTTAGGGCAAGCCAAGCTAAGCAGAAACAAAGAGATCGGATACACGAACACAGAACGCTGGCTTAAAACCAGATCTATGTATGTAGAAAAGTGAAGAGGTTTCAGTAATGCAAGTTAAACGGGGAAGGAGAAAACAAAACGAAAACCAGCCGTGTGCTACACATAATGAACAGCAGACATCTATTATGCTGAAAAGAAATCAATGCAAACAGGATTTCCTCAGTTTCAAGTAATCCTTGATGCCTTGTTGGCCAGCTGTGTTATACCATAATAGATATTTTAATTACATTTATACTCTACAATTTAGGCAGCTAATTTTTCTCTAACTTATCCAATTATCTCTAGTGAACATTCACCTGTGGCTGTCCACACATTCTGATTTAGCTCCTTGAGAAACTATTCAAGTTAAATTATACTGCAAATTAAAGACAGTTACATTCTGTACGTTCCTTCTAGGTTTGAAAAATAGGTTTTAAAGGCTTGTCAAAGTTTAGAAGAAAAAACCTTTCCATTAAAAAATCTTAGCTTAAAAAAATCATTAAGACATCTTTTTCTGATCCAGGGTACTAATAAAAAGATTACAAATATACTACCATTTGACCAAGAAGACTTCGTGAATATGCTGCTTTCGAGCATGCAACCCCACTGATATCTGTCAAGTTCCAGGTATCAATGTATCCCATTCCTCCACAGTTCCTTTCCTTGTCGGTCCCCCCATCCCCACCCTACCACCCCCTATTAATAACGTTATAAAAAAAGGTAAAATCTAAGAGTTAGTGGCAAAATTTTCACAGTAAGTTGTTAAACAAAATGTTATCGTGGTCATCGCAAAGTGACATCAGTCGATTGGACCCTGAAAAATAAGCTTGACGCAGTTGTGTTCCCCGGACAGTTGCGTTGCACAAAAAGGGCAGGCAGCATGAAATGCGTGAGTACCGTGAGGCAGTGGGATTTGAGACCAGTATTTTGCAGATTTCTCAGAGCACACGTGTCCACAAGGGGTGAAAGCGTGAGTTGGAGGACCAGCATCCACGTAGAAGCCTGCTTCACAACCGAGCCAAAGAGGCACATAGGGGCCAATGGTTCTGCACATCGGGCACTCCCGCTCGTTAGCTTCTGTGTCACTGCGATGCCCCCAGTTGTGATAGCCATGAACGTGACCACAGCTGAGGTATGCCCAGGGCTGCTTCTCTTCCACCACATCTTTACGGTTGATACTGGGAAACGCTAAAGTGTTTAACCCAACGGGGCACTGCGGCCTGGCAGCGTTGATCTCCTGCCGCAGAGCTTCAATGTGTTTCTGAGTCGGAGTGTGAAACAGTCCATCTGCTGTTCTCCACAGAAGGGTGGCTCCACACAGGTCGATGAGGGAACCATCTTGTAGGACGTTGGTCTCGTTCTCTACCTAGTGGTGGAACACAAAAGTAAGCGGTCAGGTCTGAGACGCCACTTCTACAGAACCTACTCTGTCCTGTAAATGCCCTCTCTCAAGAAATAGTTATTCTCTCCAGCGCACAAAATAATTTTGTCTTGCTATAAGGTCCTCCATTTGTCTAAATTCATCTCTCACCTCATCTGTATTTAAGATGATAATAAGCATAGGTCTTTTTCATCCCGAACTTGTAGATGAGATCTTAAATTTGCCACTGTTGCACGCTAGTCACCGTGCAGTTTTCCTTCCTGTAACTCTTTGTGAAGGTATCACATTACACTAACTTCTTGATAAGGTGTCCCTTCCCATGGTAGGGGTTGGAACCACATGGTCTTCAAGGTCTCCTCCAGTCCACGCCATTCTGTGATCCTATAAACACTCTCCCCTCTGAGCACGTTCTTTTTTGCCTGGTGCAGGCAGAGCAGGTACATTCAAAGGTATCACTACAGAGTGAATTACAAGTCACATTTCTCAAGTGACAACTTCTGCAACCAAAGCCACACAGGCTCACCTGAGCAATGAATCCCCCCACCCTCCAAACTAGTTAGCCCTCTATTCAATGAGGTGTACTGTGTAAGTACAACCCCAAAGAGCACGGCCTGAGGTTTATCTTATCTGAATAAAAACAGGTAATCGTGATACATTTTCAAGGGATTATGCTAAACACATCATGCTTCAGTGAAACATTCTAACATATTTTAATTTCAAAAGTATATAGGCCACTGCTCCCAGTTTAGTTATGAAGAATACATATTAAGTGAAATTAAGAGAGGCAGCATACCTATCGCCTGGGTTTGTACACTGAAAATGAGTAGGAACTGCCACTAAGCAAAATAAATACCCTGGACATTAAGTAGGTCACATGAAGTCATCACGCTGGCCTAAGAATTCCATGAATGACAACCAATTTGGCATTCACATCTTAATCCAGTTTAAATTCAGATTAACTGTGGATCATCCTTGCATAAAACACCTAGACGGTACAACACAGACTACAGATAAAAAGTCACCATCATGAAGTACTACCAGCAGGGAAAAAAATAGATAAAACAGTGGTTCAGATAGAGAATCCTTGATTTAATGCACTTCAGATAATGCCTTCGCAAACAGAAAAGAAAAAAGCTCTCACAGTGTGTTCATTATACGCTACGTTTGGTTTTATGAACCAAATCAACGAATACTGATCACATCAATACCAGTGTGCCATGTAATTTTATTTAAATGAGAATTCAAATCATTTTAGATGCAGGAAAAGGAATTTGTTTTAGTACTGCCTTTCTTTAGGAGTGCTAACAAGGTATTTTGCTAACCACGTACAAAGGGCACAATTGCAACATCATCTGTCCCAGTCCCCAAGGCGAAGGTGGCCTGCCACCATCACAGTGACAAAACCATTTATGTACTCAGGATGTTTTCTGGAGTTTCACTATTTTGTTCTGCATTCCTTTGGACACAGACAGTTTTCAGCAGAGCAAACAGCAAAACTGGGTAGCCAGTTCACTGTGAGCATGTGAGACACCCTCTAACACCATTAAACTAATGAGAATTTGAGGCAGCAGCACATTGAGAAGCAGCTTTGGCACAAAGAGAAGGATAAAAATCCTCTCCTCCTCTTTTGAAACATCCTCTTAACTCTTCAAATCCTAACAAGGATAGAGACTCTTCCTGGTCTGTAGTGAAGACAGTACTTTAATCTACGCAGAGACGGAGAACTGCTGGAGAAGCTCATCTGCCTCAGAGGGAATATGGATATCTGTCTCTTTCCCCCTTCTCCTCGAGGATGATGTGAACAACCAAACACTCCTTCCCAGACTCTGCAGGCCTCGAAGGGGAAAGAACAAGAGTGCTGCAGAACTTCCATCTCGTATGGAGAAGAGGATGTATGGCTTTACAGGAACCTCTGCCCTGGTTACATATGGCACAGGTTGGCAGCTGTAGCCTTCCACCTTTGGTAAAGGCAAAGCTACCCTGCTCCATAGGAGAATACAGGAATACACTTAGCAGGGCTCCTTTTATCTTCCTAGTAGCAGGTAAATCAAACAGAAGCTGCACTATTCAAATTCGTTTTGCATGCAAGTGGACTCTTTCAAGGTTTTAAGTGCATGGGGAGCTGTCTTTGGCAGTACAAACTTCCACATCTTCCCACGTCTCAGAAGGACATTTAAGAGGTGAAAATTCAAGAGCAAAGTTTGTTTAGCTTTTACACTCGGTGCTGTTTCAGCTGGAAAGAAGTGACATTAGCAGAAAACTAAACAGAATTCTGTGTAAGCAGAAACAGATTAGCAACAAGACTGTACTGTAGCACACACATGATACTGGTACCCTCTTCTACCCTTGTTCTGCTTTAAACACCAGCAGCTTTCCACTTACCAGTTTCCCTCTTTGCTGAGCGGATCTGGTTTCCCGAAGAGTGTATACATCCCCACAGACAGAGATCTCCCTCCAAACTCCAGGTTTAGACTCCTCAGTAAACCCTCCTTTTGGATGCATGACCAACACCCCATTTGTTGTCAACCCATCCATGTGGCCATCAGGATTTTTCCATTTTGCTGCTTTTTCCTGCGTGTGACAACCACCCCCAGAAAGAAAGTCGGTTAATTTACAGATGAATTCCTTTGTCTTCAGCACGCAAAGCCACAACAGCAGCTTACTCCCAGTGAGCTCCAAGAGTATAACGGGCAAACCCAGGAAAAACTAACAGCTACTGAAGTAGAACTTCATCAATAAAGACAATTACCACCAGGAGTTCATGCTGGTAATAAATCTGGCACATAAAACTACAGTTACTGATTAATACTGCAGCTGGTACATGGCAGTAATACAAGTCTAACAACAAGATAAGTTACCAATTAATAACAAGAGAATCTGGGGGCTCGAAAATAAGAGGCCAAAATTGAGTCTGCTCACAGATAACACCATCAGTAGTAGTACTTACACCGAGAAATATGTTTTTAGAAGAGTCAAATCCAGCTGCAAAAATCCTTGCTGTATACGGCGGGCTCCTGTCGCACACAATCCTGCATGCAAAGCGGGATATGGTGCTTTGCGTAATCTGGGTTTCGTCGTTGTTCTGACTCCCAGAAATAGTATCTGTCACTACAAAGTCTATGGGGCTTTCTGTTGATCTCCCCACCTGCAAAAAAGGAGTAAGATAGTGGTGTAATTAGAAAGAATCGTAGGAACATCATGCATCGAGGGCATAGTTTTGCCAAGTTTAAACTGATGATATCAATAACCTCTGGTCTACTGAATTTCTGGATGGCAAGATCCAATGAGGGGCTAACACATCTTCACACTTGTTTTGGGCACAAATGCACTGCCTGACAGATTACGTATATGTCTGCCCATCACAACTCCCACAAATTGTTTGATGGCACACTGTCAACAACATGAAGGGATTATCACCCTGATTTTGCATAATCCAATTACAAGCTAGCTACCACTATATTCTGACAATTAGGAAAAAGTTAGCTTGAAAATAGAAAGTCTCCGTTATCTCTTGTTCCAGTTTAATCTGCCATGAAAAGCAAGGACTTGTTCTTAGATCCAGAACTTTATTTTTGTGTATCTTAACAAGATGACTGCCTACCCCCACATTTTCCAAATGTGTAGTCTGACAACAGAAGAGCTTTCAGGTAAAACCTATTCTGTGATTTAAGTTTATTCCTAATCACAAGGATAAAGAAGTTAGAAAAACATTGCTGACTACTGACCAGCAGTGTTTTTATCTTTCTGAAGAAAAGGAGTTTTGGGTTTTGTTTTAAATCTTGCTACCTACACATTTTAATTCTAAAACAGGGAAAATACATTGCAAAAAGGACAGTGGGAACTAAGTGCAATCTTACTGCATTCTGCTCAACTTCTTGCTCTACAAAGTCAACTCATGGTAACACGTATATTCTTTCATAGTGAATAATTACCTCTTTGCAAATCAAATCCATATTATCAGCCTAAAGAGCAAAGAAAGGTTAAGTAAGAGTTGAGAAAAGTGGTATGTTTGATACGTGAGCCTTGCCACAGCTGAAAGATGGGAACAGCACAGGGATCTTTGCCATGCTCCTGTTCTATTTGCAGCTCTGCTGTGCAGTGTTACTCTCAAATGCAAGCTGAAAGTCATGTCTCAAGGAACACATCCGCTTCTTTCCTCTGTACTGCAGCTCGAAGTAGAGAACACGATGAGCCTCTCACAGAAAAACCACCAAGGAAATACTAACAGAGGCCTCATCAAAAGTGTGCACTTCAATTTTTCAGTGAAAGTAATGCGATTGCCAGAATACCCAAAAGATAGAGTTTAGAAGAACACTTAATACAGGAAATTCTGATTTATGAAAGTTGACAGGTTCAATCTAATAAACCATAAAGCTGTTTTCTACAATATTACCACCAACAGGCTCCTATTTCCCACCCAGCACAGCTCCTGACCAGCAGCAGGAGGCTTATTTGTAACGTCTGACTCTAATCCGTATGCAAAGTCTCTTAAAAGGTAATCAATAATGAACATGAAATTGTTCTTAACGAGCTCCTGCCTGCTGCAGTCTCTCCAACAGATCGCTCAAAGCTTTTAAGATGCAATTAGAAAATCCTGGCTTCATTTTTCCTGTAAAAGATGCAAGCATTTGTACCTGGTCTACCTTACATCTTTCTCATCTTTCAACATGAAACCCAAACATATCCAGATATAAGCATGAAAATACATATACCAAGGTTTTGCATTGTTGAAAAGCTGAGATTAGAAGTAAATGTTGAGCAAAGCAAGGCTGCATTTCAGGACTCTTTCAAACGGTGCCATTATTTCTCCCAGCTACTTCCAACAACGCACTATGAATCTCACGACTGATGCATCAGACAGCTTCTGTTGTCTACACTACAGGTTGCTGTTAAAAGCTGTGAGAGCCAGACCATCAGTCAACTTGCTAGTGCCTACTGTCAGTCAAAAAGGTGCTATTAAAAAGCCCTCACTCCCCAAGACAAGACAAACCCAGACAACCTGCCAGCAGACAACGCAGCTGCTGTAGATTCTTTGGCTCAACAGAACTCTGCTCTGATGATTGGGAGGAGCAGACCACGCATTTTAAGCTGTCTTCAAGATAAGTTGAATATTGGTATGCAATATACCTGCTTCCTCTATGTACACCAGCACTTATTTAGGCTATTGGCTGCACACTGTGATCCTTTTAGTGGTACTAACAGCTACAACTGACCCACTCTGATCCGAACAGACCGTGAAGGAGCAGGTTCTACTCCAACTTGATGCATCACCAACAGATTGCACCAACTCTTTTGCAACACACAGGTGATGAAAGGCACGACCTATCTTTGGGAGACAGAAAATGAAACGCTAGCACATCCTTCCTTGTAAGGAAATGAACACACTTCATCTAGATGTCAATAATACAAAGCTCCATGGTAGCATTTGTGCTCAAAATTCACTAGGCAATTACATAAAGGAAAAAACATACAGCAGAAATAAACATAAATGTAATCTGCATGGCTAACAAACAGTGTGTGCGTGCACAGGGAACAGGGACTGGAGTACGTGCATGGTGTTATAAACTAATAGGTTATACATGGGAACATAAGGAAATTTTAACGTAATTACTGAAAGTACCAAGAAATGGCACAGTCTGCCTATGACAGCACATCACCAGGGGCTGGAGGAGGGGCCCTGAGCCTTAAAATAATCCTGTACCTTGCAACAGCATCTTGCAATAGCCTTCTCTTTCCAGCTTTTGTATCCTTACCATTGTCCTAAGGAGGCCAGAAAAACTTCAGAAGAAAACGGCCAACTCAAAGAACTGTCTACTCAAGCAGTGATTGATCAGCAGTAAAGTTTTATCCTGCAGATCAATAGAGACAGCTAGGAATTTGCCACTGCATGACAGAACAGCCCAAAACAGCCCTCCAGTAGTTAGTCTGACAGCCCACAGCCTTAATCTTGGGAATAATTAAAGCCTAGTGGCTTGCCCGAGTAACTGAAGCCTCTTCAGCTGCTGTCTAAGCATGCCTCCAGCAGCAAAACGCTGTCTCAGTCTACCAGACTATTCTCTTTCCCATTACATAGCTATCAGACCCTGTAGGCCCACGTCTGCAGCACATGGAAGGAGACTACAGGCAGAGGAAACATGAACCAGCACGCAGTGCTCAAGGTGAAGCTCAGATCAAGTCACAGCATGACAGCCTTCAATCACAGCTGCACTGAAAAGACCAATCTGAACTACACAGAAGTCGTAACCCTGACACACGAGCCATTTGAAGGGGCACCAGGAGGACTGAGATGCTCTGCAAACACTCGTCTCAAAACGTTTTGTTAATAAGATGGGATGGGTTGGCTTGTAAAACTAGTCACGTAACTACAAAGGTACAACAGAATGGCACGAACCACAGGCAGCGTCTCAGAGGTGAATGAGTAGAGAAGCAAAAATGAGAGCTTTTGTGACATTTCACCAGGCATCTGAGAGCTGATCCAGGCTTGCAAAACGGCAGTGAGATGAGCACTGCAGTGCAGTAGGTCTCTGGGTCAGTTCAAGCTGTCTCACTGTGTTACTCTGTGCAAGTTCCTGCTCTGCTGAGCATCAATGGATCCCAACGGGCACCAGAGCAAGCTGCTACATCAGCTAGGCTGTTTTACACTGAAGCAGACAACTCCTCTCCAAGCTAAAGTTCTGGCTTTAGGTTCGAAGTACCCTTTATTAGCTTCCTTACCCTACTGCCTTACAAAAGCATCACCTGGACTGTGGTTTGTGGAGCACGGCTTTACTGCAGGCTGACAGATTTCATTAGTGACAGCTGATCCCTTCAGCTAATTCCTTACTGACATCCATCCTGAAAGTAAAAGTTGCAACTACCACTACATTAATACACAACCAAGGCAAGAACTACCTCCACAACACAGCCAAAAAAGCAGCTGCTCCGCTACTCTTCACTGGCACAAAGAATACTTCTATTTGTGTTAGTGTACACAAGCAGAAAAACTCCAGCTTTCAAAAGCAGCTTTTCACAATTACTGCAATGTACAAAAGCTTCACTGGAGCTACTCAAAGCACAGAAGCCACCATGCAGACACAAACATCAACCAGAAGCCCAAAAGCGCGGGTTATATTTTCCTTTTACCAAAGGTCTTCAGCTCATCCCAAGTGATGATATTTTTTTAATCATGCAGCAGCACGTGAACAACTCTGCTTCTTCTCAGTTTCCCTTCGGACTGAATCACTCCCAAGAAACACTGAGAAAACATTACACAGAGTAAAGAACAGAAGCCCCTCAAGGTAAGAACCTTTTCATCTTGACAGAGCCATTTCCTCTTCTGTCAACAGCATTCAGTCACTAGCCCTTCTGAATTTGAAAGGCTTAATGAGCAGGGCTAACAATCCATGATAAGATGCTCTAATTACAGAGGTCACTGACAAGACAGACCCAATTAGGCTAGACTGGGAAAGGTTGTGCATCTTTTTTTTTCCCTCCAAGCTTGAAGTCTGTACTGAATTGATGTTCGTGTACAGAAATAAGCATCACACAATAGCTAGCTCAGGTTACCAGAATATTAGATGAAGGAGAAAAACAAATGTGCACATGTGGGGAAGTGAAAGCACACTGGATAATGAGGTACACGGCTTAGAGAAAGCCAGCATAGGTCCCTTTCTTCTGTCTCACCCCATGTTCTACTCTTACTCTCCTCCTTTTACTGCAGTTACCTGATGAAGTGGAAGCTGGAGCAGGCAGGAGGGTCCGTGATTTTTGCTTTTTCACGAATTCAAACAGACTCTTTGTACAATCACTACACTGCTCTTGCAGAAAAGTGCAGCACCAGCAGTGAGGCAGCATGGATATTAACAGATGCCAGCACTGGTCTGAGAAGAACATAAGGCAACTGTGTTTGGCCACAAAAATTGCACAGAACACACACCAGATGCCCTGAAGAATATAAAGCGGAACTGTGGTTTCATACACTGCTTTAAAAAACCAAAAAGGAATGAGTTGCACAGAGCCTTACCTGAAACATGTCTGTATCTTTATCATGCGTGTACTCCACTACAACAGTCTGATTTCTGGATAAAGTGTAAGAGATACTGTGCTGACCTTTACAGCTGATAGCCTGTTGAGGTAAAAAAGAAAACAGGTTATATACAGCTTCCACATAAATATCATAATCAAATTCATTTTACTACATAAAAATCTTTGACAGTGACCATAATTTTAATACGAGGCTTGGTGAATAAATACAGGGCTTCCTGTTTTAATAGAAAGTCACAAGCTGCACTCATTTGCTTCTAGTTTTGAAGTACCTGTACCTACCATTCTCATAGTTCAGACTCCAAAGATATGGTTTTAACTCAAATCATCCCAAGTTCCCAGGCCTCAGAGGAACTTGGCCCCAAAGAATGGGCTTTCAGGGTTCTCCAGTATTGTTTTGTTTTGAGCACGTGCACAATAAAACTGATTTCCAATTAAAACCACCAGGCTTTTGGAGGTAGGAGTGTTGTTACAGTTGAGCAGACTTAGCACTTACATAAATCACGAGGAAGAGCATGCGCTTTCAGCATGTTTTTCCTCACTCTATTATTTCTTATTCCCTGCCAAAGGAAACTGATCTCTACAGATATGAACTCAGCAAAGACAAAGCAGCGCTTCAGCATGTAAAACAAGACGACGAGAGGGCACCTCCTGTTACTCTGCTCCATTTGGTTCACTCTGAATTCTTGCTAAGCCTTCCCAGGTTTACATCTGTACAGATAAACTGTACCAGCCCAGCAGCTACCTGCAGAACACAGACATCACTCCAACATAGGAGTGCTCACAGCTCTGAAAAAAACACCCACAAACAGCAAAACAAACAGTAAGAAACCCATTTCCTAGCTAAATAAGAGCACAGCTGACACAGTGGGGAGCTGTGAGAAGGAGTGGGACACAGTGATCCTTTCGGAGCCTCTGAGACTCACACAACGTTTCTGTGACACTAATGATTGGTTCTCAAGCTTCGGATTACTGCTTATTATGCAATGTCAAAGTGTAACCGCACTCTGTGTACAATGTAAATGCATTAATAAAAGCTTCAGGACAGAGGAAACCCCACTGAGAAGCTGTGTCTATTGGCTAACGGGAACACACGAAATATAGTGTGTGCAGCACGTCATTAGGAAAAAGGTAACGACTTACTACTCAAAAAACACTTGCAGATACTTAAGCACTGAATTAATAAGCAAATCAAAGCTTTCTCCAGATTCCTGCTGAAGGGATTCATTTCCTAGAAGGCGTTCTCTCAAGTGCTTCACCCCCTCATGGGGCTCTTCATCTACAAAATCACAGCTGGGGTGGGTAAGCCAAGCGACCAGATGCGTTCTACTCTTCTGTCTGCCACCTCTCACAGAAGTCCCAAAGTTCCTTATGCAACCAGTGCTAAACAGATCATCAGAAGCATTACTGAAGGTTAGGGGTATCTAAAACCAGCCGAATAAGGGTGAGCAGAAGCACTGATTAAAAACACATTAAAAAACACAGGCAGCACTATTTATTTTTTGGCAAACAGGCGTCTGTAGCAACAGATCAGAGACTGCTTTATGACATGCCTCTGCTGAAAGCTCTCAGCAGCTTCAACACCTGCCAAAGCTTTAGGCTTAGGTGATAACACCTGGAGGCAAAGGATTGGGCAAGATGACCTCACCTAGTCCCTCCCAATCGTTTGTCTGCAAGCAAGCTTTTTCATACTTCAGAGCCTCTGTGACTTCAAGAAATAGAGTCTAGTTCCCCTGTTTTTCTTCCAGCAGGGATAATGACCGCTGAAAAGCGAGGTAAACACATTTGGTGACTGGTGGTGTGCTAACAGATTCTACATTTCTCCTGTTAAATGGACAGTCTGTTTGGTAACAACCACTGTGCTGACACACAGTATGTTGCAAGAACTAACAGCATCTGTAGACGCGATGCAAATGAAGTCAGCACCACGCTGTGACCCGCCAGGAGCAAAGCATGCAGCAAGAGCTTCTCCTCTCTGCTGTCAAATAGGCAAACGCTGGGATCTCGTGCCCAAGCAGGTCTCGGATGCCTAGAGAGTAAAAATGGAACATTAAAAGCAAGGAGACCCTTATGCTCTGCATTTTAAGTATAATATGGCAATGATCAACTCACACGTTATCATCATGGGGGACAGCCCCTCCATCAACTGCTCACCTGATGGTCCCGCCCTAAGTTCTAGCCAGCCCATGAGCACTGACAAGTAACCAGGCAAGGATGCCTGCCCTAAGCTTATGCTCTTTTCAGACTCCGATTTTTAAGGTCCCATTACAACAAAGAAAAGATGGGAAAAAGCTCCAGAAATACTTAAGGTCATGTCCTCATCAATACAGCGTAGGGCTTATAATTCTCATTAGGTCGCCCATGGTCAGCAGCTCCTCTGAAACATCAGGATAGGACATGATCTGTATTCTTTTCTTTTTCCTTCCCACCTTTTTCTTCCTCATCTTATTTTCCCTCCTCTTCGCTTTCCACTCTTTAAACCGAGTCATTTCCAGTGCAAAAAGCCACATTTCGTTTTCTGGAGTTCTGTAATCATTTCTCAAAAAGCTGAGACCATTACAAGCAATGTTCCAACCCATGTCCTTTCAGGCTACTCAGCACCAACAGTTGCTTCAATTCAGAAGGCGTTTTACAGCTATTTTAATTGCTTTTCTCAAAGCAATTGACCACGTGTAGCTAAAAAGAAAAGAAGCAGTATTTCAGGAACTACACAAAACAAAAGAACTGGCAGGACACGTTACAAGTGCAGGGCAAATATCTTCACGAATCAGCACTGTGAGTGGAACGCATCCACAAACAACATCACGAAGGATCTCGATAGCTTTAACAGCAGTAGAACCACAGTACCACCAGTCCCAAAAAAGCCTGGAGATGGACTGCTCCGGCTCCCTTTAATTCTCTTAGGATGACACTGACTGCACAGCTCTGGTAAAATCTGCTGGAATTAAACCCCACCTCACTAATGTACGTAGCCTGAGCTTGCCAAACAGCTCAGAAACACGTGGCTGCAGGGTGCCCATTGCATATACCACCTCTTGTCTGGCCGGAATGCTGCTGGGGAGATGAGGCTAGGTTCATCCTGCTGCTTACACAACTGGTTTCATATGGCTAGCTGTCTCAAGCTGCTGAATTCAAGTAAACCTTTCAGAGGAAGGGGATAGAGTGGGGACTAATTGATAAACACGGAGGTAGAAAGGGAATAAGTAATAGCAGCAGGGCATTTTCCACAACAATCCCACTGCCAGCAGCTCCGTGCCCACACTGGGACTGAGGGATTTTAACAAGTCCAGCTGCCAAATGTAAGGAAGGGAAAGACTGGAGTGCATGAAGTTGCCAGTCGGCATGAAGGCTTCCCCTCAGCATCTCTCCAAGATGGAGCTCATGTTTGCGATAAGCCACTCACCTCCATGAGACTTTCAGCTGCAGGACAGCATGCAATAGCTCCAATCTCCTGCATGCTGAAGATGCTTACCATAAGAGGAAACCTCATCTCCACTCTCTCAAAGGAAAGCCTGCAGTTAGCTTGCTTGTGCACTCTCACAGCCTCAACATCTGTATTCCAGTGATTTCAGGACATAAAAACTGCCTTATATTAATGGAGTCTGAAGAGAGGTGCATATTAGGAACTTCACTATCCCACCCTCACTCTTAATATGTCCAAAGTAATTAAACTTAAATCAGAACTTCGCAAGCTACTTTGCAGCAGCAGCACCTCAAGCTTTCTGTTATTTCTCTCCCTTGGGCCAAAATTACACTTGGCCTTGATTTTTCCCGTTTCCTTATCCACAATTTCCACCCTTGCTCCTCTGTCTCCAGTTGGAGAACAAAGCCTCATCACAGCGCTCTGCACTCACAATCAATGCAGCAGCTAAAGGCTTACAGACCTGCCAGGTCGTCAGAGGAACCAACATCAAACAGCACATCCCCAGCAGCAGGGCAGCAACACAGCCCACCCAGAACATCCCAGCCCACCCAGAACGTCCCAGCCCACCCCACTGCTTCGCTCTCCCCCTGGAGCTGCTTTCAGTTTCACCACCATTCTGAGAAATGAGAAAGTCAAATGCCCTCAGCCTATGCAGAAAATCACCTAGCAGGTAAGGGGAATAAGAAGGCACAAAGGTTTTGTTTAAAAAGCAGTACTGCTTAGAACTCTTATTTTGCTAGCAAAACAGAGAAAAGGAGGGAAAACACCAACAAAACACCTTCAGCAGGCAATACACATGCCCAATTAACAGTAGCCATGCACACCACCACCTCATCAGCAAGCATATAGCACAATTCAGGAGCAAGACACCAAGGTAAGTGTCACACCTCCCCTAACCACAGACAGGCACACAGCCTCTGTCCCAGCAATTAGCAGAGGGCAGTACCTCTGAAAACAAGCTTTAACCAGTTCCTGTTGTGCAATGACAGACTGATGTCGACACCGCTCCAGAAATGCCTTCATGAACCAACAGGACACTGCAGGTACACCGTACCATCAGGTATGGTAAACACACTGGGCTAAGGATCAGCCCCAAAGAAAGGCTTGCAAAGTACAGGTGTATTTTTCCCCAGAGTTCAGTGTAGATCTCCTAACAATATACCTACAAAACTACTCTAGAGGGGAAAAACTACATGGGTTTCTCAGCCACCATCAGACAGATGGGGCTGATCTGGGAGCGCGTGCTGGCGTGCCACAGCCCTTCCCAGCACTGACATGATGAAGCTGCTCATTTTCTGTAGGCACTTTCGGCCCAGCAGTTCAAGAACAGGTCAGAAACTCACAGCATTAAGCTTTTGCTGCCATGCAACAGGGTCAAACCTTCTGTATAAGGAGTGTGTCTATGAATCAAGTGGAGCAGCAGATCCTGACATCCTCACAGCCTTTAGGCTGCTGCTTACGGGCAGCAGGTCTAACCCACTGCCAGAATCGGATACTTTGCTGCTTTCTTTGCTCTGCAGACAGTATTTTCAGGAAGAATAATACTACGTGATCCCTGCATTTAGAAACTGAAGCTTCACACTTGGCTTGTGCCTTACCAGCTCCCCAAAGATCAGATGAGAGGCACAGCGTTACGGTTACCTCCACCACGGCAGAAGGGAAGCTAAAACCCATTAAGAAAAGAGGCAGATGTCTCTCAGGACGGGCTGCTCCATTAGAATAGGAATCCTAGTTGAGTTAATTAGGTCGGATTAGGACAATAAAATGATTTATGGGAACACTTCAGTTTTCTTTGTTGGTAGGCAGGCCGACCGACACCACACTGACGCGTGTGAAATTAATGACAGCAGTGCCTTCATGAGTTAAACGCATTCCTCCTTGGCTGCCAGCTTTCCATTTCTTTCAGAAAAGACAACAAATACTCAGAGACATCAGACAGAAGAAGCTGTAGCCAGCAAGGAAGAATCCTTTTGAAAGGGAAGAACCCAGCACGCTCCTACTGGATTTCCAGAGCGATCGTCAGAGGCAACAGACATTGGGTTGTCTTGCAAGTTTCCCAGCAAATTAGGACTACTTTCATTTCATGTAACGTTAACTAAAGACTGTCTGCAGTTTTTTATTCAGTCTCCACGTAAAGCCACCAGTAATTGTCCAGAATTACTGCTTCTGTAGCGCCGTATTACAATAACTCTGGAAATTTACACTGACCTCTAGCTACCGATACAGCTATTATATGTAATTGTCCCCCAGCCTGTTTCAGAGAAAATAAGAGACATTATCATGGAAATCTCCCTGTGCCCGCATCTGCTCCCTGCACAGCTCCACACAAACCCAGCTTTCAGCATTCCCTTGGCAATGAGTGCCCAAATTACAACGGCAGCATCTACAGACGCCTCTGAATACCAACACTGACACCTCCTCTCTCTAAGTCTCAAACGCTGGGTGTCATGAAATGGTTAAAAGGAGAGTCAGCAAACGCAGGTGAAGAAAAAGCTTGTCACCACAAAGAAACGGAGCCAGTTCTGCACACAGCTCTGGGTGCTTATTGCCAAGGATTTCAATCACATACCCGTGTTGCAGCTACCTACAGGAAAACTTCCTTCAGCACGTGGTGAACGGAACACAGCAGCGCTTCTCTTCCAAAGAGCACCAATTTTAACTGTAAAAACATCAAATTCCGTACCGTTTTCAGGCAGTTGTGTTTATTCAGTGAGCATTAACAGCCATAAAGAAGCAAAACTGGGATTTCTGCCAGCTAAAGAAGCGGTTTAAACCTCTGTTCGTGCGGCACTGTTTGCAATCTCACTCGGAGCAAATAAACCCCCATACAACTTGCAGGCCACTGCTGCTCAGTTCAACAAGTGCAGGTCAATCTGAAACCGCAAGTGCCTGGGCCCAGCACCTAGGAAGAAACAAATTCTAGTTGGTTATTTACACCTAAAGCTTTCGGTTTCCAAACACTCGTGTTCGTTTCCTACGAACCCTTTCATGCTGAGCTTGTAGGTTTAAGGGGGAGGGGAAAGAGAGGAGGACAGATTTGTATACATGGAAGCCATCTGCTCCACCTGCACATGGGGGGCTGTGCTGCTACTGAATTGCCATTTATCAGCTCAATAAGCAGATGTTACGTTATCTTTTCCATTTGCTGAATTTAGGCTTGTTTTAGACAACAAGGCAGACTGCCCTTTCTCCAGAAGGGGCAACAAAATATCCCAATGGATACAGCTCTCTAGTTTGGGTATGGCAACAAGCAAGGAGGCAGTGACCTAAGAGCAGCTCCAGGAGGGTTCACTGTTAAAGCAAGGTGAGTGCTGACAGAGTCCAGCACCTCTGTGCATGCCGCAATTCCAGGGAATACCGCAGGGTAGGCAATTCCTACGAAAGCAAATATTAATCAAGGCCTTAACAGTGCATTCTGAATCACACAGCCTGATGCCAGGTGGCCAAAACCATCAGCACTGCAGACCCAAGTCCTGCCTGGACACCGAGGGCTCCTGAGCACGTCTGGTAAAGCAACTCAAGCTCTGCTTTGTATTTCAGTGTATCAGGAGCAGCTTGAAGGAGGTGCAGTTTTACACTAACAGATGCAGCTGTGCCACGCAGTGCCTCGGGACCTGTTCAGAAGTCACACATTCCTTCTGACTGTTGCAAATCAGCGCTTTACCTGCCTAACCTGGGAAACGTTTTCCTCCCATCTGGCCTTTCAGCTCTTTCTTCTAAGACCTTTCTTCTATAAGACCTTTATTAACCCCTTCCATTTTCTTTTAAGAGTAGATTAAGCAACACCTCACCGCAGTGCTCTTTCACGCATCTTTGAAATCAAGTCTGTAAACACTTTGCCCTTAGCCAGCTTGCTCCCTTTCTCCTCCCCCCCAGCAGAGGAGGGCTGCAGACAGCTCAGATGCACACAGTAAGGTGCAGCAGCGACAGATACATCACGCATTCACAGCATCGCCACTTACCCAAACTCCAGAATGCTCCTTGGAGCAAATTCCTGCCTGCTCATTGCTCCTACACCGCCTACTGCAACTTCTTCAGAGCTGCCCAGTGTATTCTGGGCTGAGCACATCACACCTGCTTCGGAAGCCCAGGAAAAGCCACATGTTTACCACCGCCCTGTACTGACTTCTGTCTGTGACACACCTCACCTGGGCCCCAAAAAATTGTCTCTGATAATGCATACTCTTGTAAACTTCACAGCTCTTACACTGGTAGTCAGCCGTAAGCATTCACACTTAGAAATTAGTCATCTCACAATTCCTCATTCACTCTCTCGTGCTGCCTTTCCATTGCCATAACTCTTCACTACAGGCTACACGAGACACGGCTTGGTGACAGGACTCAGTAGGCAAAGCTGATGGTTGAACTCTGTGATCTTGGAAGCCTACTCCAAACCAGGTGATCCTATCACTCATTTTGGAGATCTACCTCCTATAGCCCAGGTCAAATTTGCAAGTGCCTGCACTTTCCTTCTTCCAGTTCTCAGGAATGGTTAAGATACTTTTTCGGAACAAGCAACTGTTCCCATTTCAGCTTCAATCCACCATGCAGTCATGTCACTGTCTTAAAGGAAAATGCGTGTGGGCATGGATTTGCAATGTTTTGGGTTTGTTTTTGTAGGACATTTCATAGTCATTTGTGACAAGGAAACTAAGTCCTGCCCAAAGAAGCAGGAGTAAAGCACTGAACGTATTTTCATCAGTATGCTGCTTTTGGCATAAGACCTCTTTTTTCACACTGAGCATTCCAGGTCCTCTATCTGCAACAAACAGGGCAGAAAAGATGAGCTGAGCACTGCTGAGAACCACAGTTCCTGGTCATGCTGCTATGATGTCAGTAGAAATAAAAGATCACCACCACAGGCCATAATACCGACCCCAGGATCGCCGGCTGCCCCACTATGGGTATGTCTTCTGGAAGACTACAAGCCTGTAAATTTGAACACGAAGGCATAAATGTGATTTTTGCTACAGCAGCTGGAGCACGTTCCCCAAAACTCTTGATACACCCACAAAAGTGTCTGTAATTTAGAGAAGGATGCAACAGTGTTTGTAGATGAACATTTTGGTGGCAGCAGTTTACAATTCATTTATACACATCAGGAACAAAAGCAGCAGATGCTTGGCTACACTTACATATTTGGATATGCCAAGCGCACAAAATAGTCAGAAATTAGAATCTTTAACTAAAAACAAAAAAGAAATAGTGATAAAGTCCCCTCAAGGGCTTCTATCAATACACAGTCTGAAAGATTCGTACACTTAGCACATCGACAGTGAACGCTTCTGTGAATCAAAGCACCCATGAGCACCAATCTGAGTCTGCCTGCCAAAGAGAGAGAGCTCATAATAACAAGATGAGAAGCTGCATATCATTCTGTAGCTTCCAGAAGCCATAAATTCAATCTGACACAAATCAATTCTACATTAAGACAGCCAAAGGCTCTCCAGACAGTTACCTTAACAGACCTGTTAAGCAGCTGCACAGAAATCTCTCAGGAGAAAGAAAAAGTTAACTCCTGACAAAAAGCCATTCAGTGCTTACAGAAAGCAGTTAGGTTTTATAGAGCCCAACAAAGGACAGAAGTCGCCTTCTAGACTTCACACTACAGCCTGAGCATTGCTGTGAGAGAAAGCGCTCTTTGTGCTTTCTGACCACAAAGCAGCCAGATTTTTGTCCATCAATCTGACACTCCTACAGAAATCACCATGATCTGGACTTTGCAGTGTCCATAGGATCTGCCTCCAGCTGTGATGAAGCAGGTGGCTCTGACCAGCAAGATCTTGGTGCACGTTCAGATCTTAACAGTCAAGTAGAGAACAGCACGTCAGTTAACAACATGCATCCTGCGTGCACTTTTTTTTTAATCCCAGTAAGAAAAAGTAATCCTAACCTTTACAGTTTTCAGTTGTACATATCAGCAGGCATCTTCCTGTGTAAAGTTCAGAACTTGCATTCCTTATACGCAACTCCATATACTTAAAAAAAACACATACTTGCACTGCTTGACTAAGCTACTGATGTGATTGAAGCCATAAAGTTAACACATAGAAGAGGAGCAAAAACAGTCCTGGTCGATGCTGCTTGCATGGGAGTTGGAAAACCAACCCCCCTAACAAGTGGGAAGCAAGGAGCTCTCCTCACTGTGCAGCTGCCAACCTCATCTCAAACTGCAGATAGCTACAAGCCTCTCCAGTGGTGTCTCTGGATACACGCAGAAAGGACAAGTCTGGCCCTGGGCCTCAGGCTTTGTATTAAAAAGTTACCCCAGGAAAGAAATAGAAGCCCCTCACTGCACACAGGGGCAGCCTGTTCCAGTGCTCCATCACCCTGAAATATAAAGTGGGGGACAATTCAAGTATCAGCAGTAAGCTAGAGAGTAAAGCAAGCACAAAAGAACCATCTGAGAGCACTTGAGCCAAAACAGGGGGAATGTTTGCCATGAAATAGCCTCGGTACCAGAGCACAACCAAAGGACTTGTACAGGTCAATCCAACACAACCAACCTCTGCCGCTCAAATGACATACACCCAGACCACAAAAGCACATCGCTGAGCTTTCAGTTCCATTTCATATTAACCTGGGATGTGAAAGGGTAATCAGAGCAATCAGCACCCAGGAAAAAAAAAAAATCAAGCCTGAAGACAGACATTCAGCAAAGCAGCCACATCTGTTTCACTGCTGTCAGATAAAGACCACCGCAGCCCGTTACTATTCCGAGCTGGCAGCAAAATCCCTCCCTCTACAGCTTTGGGAAGGAATAAATAGAGATTACTCGAGATTGTAGTGAAGGATGTTCCGCAGCACAACTCCCAGTATTCACAGAAAGTAATTAGAGGATTAGTAGCCTCTATTGCTCTCAGTTCCTGTTATTTTCATTGTGTTCTCAAATCCAAGTTTTCTGTCATTTTCCAGTAAAATTGATTCAGATGAGGAGGAAGGAAAATTTATGCCCCCATAAAATTTAAATACATCATCCCAGCTTAAACACTGAAGCTGGAAAGATTTGCTTGAAACGAAGTAAGACTGGGGCCTGGCTGCAGCAGGCTGTGCTGGGTGCATCACAAGGAGGAGGTAGCACTTATCTCTTCCGCAATTTATTAAAATTTAAAGCAAGCTTTACAGACAGCTTGCTTTATATTCCTATGTAACATTAGATAAGAGAATGCCTCATCAAACGTCTCATGCCGTTCACACAGCACGGTTTTATCACTGATAAGACCCACGTCCCTCCCTCCCCAGACACACACATGGCCGTCCCTAGAAATAAGAGAGGCAGAATTCTGTCCTGCACAAACACTTCTCCACGTGTACGCTCAGTGATAAAGCTCAAGTCATTCTGACCCCACGTTCAGATAACATCTCAACCCTCCGGGGCTGCGAGTAATAAAACATTAAATGCATAAAAAGGTACAACACAGAACTGAAGCTGCAGTATCCAAGTTCTGGCGTACCTCACTGTTTCTGTGGGAAGTGGCAGCTAGGTATACTGGATTTTAAGATTTGACACTGAATGGAACAAATGCTGAGTAGAAGATGTTGAACTACAGTACACTCCAGAGGCCTAGAGTGTAAAAGAAAAAGGCACTGCGGATGATTTGGGCTATAGAACAGCAAGCACTTCTGTACTCAACACACAATACTGTCTGACTGCCCAGAATGAAGATGATAAATGACAAAATCCTCTCTCATATTTCAGAATTCATACACCTGAATATTTAAGCTACTGACAAGCAGTTTTAGTAGCAGCTTCTGATTATGTTTTGGAGTTAAATCGTGTCTTCATCCATCATTTTCCAAGTTTGCTGATAAACAGATAATGGGGGGGGGAACCAACATAACCCCACTCAACTCCCACACCTCCCAGCTCTTCCTGCACCATGGCACAACACGAGCAGCGTGGGGTGCCAGCACGACTTGACTGTGTCCCCACCTCACTACATTTTAAGCTGCAGCTCTGAGCGTGCAGAGTATACAACTCCAAGCTCCATGGCTTTGGTACCCACCAGCTCACATATCACTGAGGAACTGAAAGGTTTGGAGGGCAACCCACTCCATCCACACAACTCGATACGAAGCTCGGTCTGTCACCTGCTCACATTCCAAAGGCTTTCAAGCTTATCTGGCACACTACATGAATACACATCCCAACTACAGACCAACATTTAGCAGAAGTTTGAGCTCTGACGACGCCAGCATAAAAATTAAAGTGTTCTGAATCACACAACCACTGACTAAGTGTGTCTGCTGCAGATAAGAACAGAAGATTCCCTTCTGCGTGCCCTCTGCCAAAAAGCCACATCACTGCCTTCCAAAAGCTGCTGCCTAAAAGCATTCCACGCAGTGTGCAAGCTGTCCACGCTGCTCCTTCCTCCTGCTCCCAGCTCCAGTCTCACCTGCCTGTTTTTTGCACCTAATGACATCGGTTACAGATCTTGGAAAATATATGTAATACCATATGATTTATGCCTTTCACATACATTAAATGTGAAGTAAGATACTGAAATCGCACGGTCTCGGGATGAATTTCACCACACGTTTGGATCCTCTGGATGCTGCCCAAAAGGAATCCTCAAGGACACCGAATGAAGTCAGCTGGGTGGACTGGGAAGCAGCTACAGGGGAGCAAACGTTATCTGCAATAATTGATCACATTATCTAACGCAGACAGTAGGAAAATAATGAATCTGCTTAAAGCCAGCAGTGGCAGTGGATATCAAACTGCTGAAGTGAACAGCCACCTCTTATCTGAGCTAAAGAAGCAATTTAAAAAACAGTTAACAGGGGAAATCTGCACTGAAACCAACCATTTTGCAAAGTATGAATTCAAAGCTACAAAAAACAGCAAGGCAACAGATAAAACAGCAACCCAGATCAAATGCCAGATTAAACACTTAATATATTTTTAGAGCAAAGATAACCAGAGAGAAATCCAAAGAAAAATGTAATCTCTTCCAAGTCAGTGTTACTGAAGGACACGTTCAAATTTGCATTTAATGAAGCGAGAACCGAAGGCAGGTTATCGGTTTTCATAACAAGCACCCAACAAGCTAGCACAGATTCACCATCCCCTGAAAAATACACGGGATTTAATAACATAATATTGTTGGAAAAACACAGACCACACAGACTGCACCGCCAAGCCATTCCTCTTCCAGATAGTACACAAGCAGTGAGCTTTCTTTCAATGACTAGTTTAGAAAACTAGAGTAATAACCCCTATCCAGTTCAGCTCTATGCATGCAGGGAGGGATGTCAGGCTTTCTCAGTATGAATGCACTCCCAGTCAGCATTCCTTACCGCCTCAGTGTCTTGTCCAGCAGACCCCTTATGGAAATAACTTCTGTCCTGATTCTCCTCTATTTGAATCGTGATTATCTAATTTCAGAACTATTTCCCCTCCAACTACCCTATTTTCCTGTAGGACTCTGTTTTAGTCACCCTATATTAAGTAATTAAGAACATTTTATCACAGCATCTCATTCTGGCCTCTCAGTTACTGTACACAGCAACCGATTAAAGGTTTTCCACTCAAGAGATTCATTCGCTTAAGTTAGGTGGGGAAAACAGGGATTTAAAGCGATGGCAGATGGCAGAACGAAAGACTTAGGGCAGATTATAAGCCATCTCTTTACATACAGCATCATTCCAACTTTTACTCTTCCACAGATTAAAAACAAAACTTCAGTTTGAAGACGTTTCTGGCCTTGGGGATTGTTAATAAGCCTCTACAACAGCAGCCAATAATCACTTCAATCTCTGCTTTGTTGAGGATGCACCGCATCTGCTTTGTCTAACAAAGCACCAGAAACAAGAATCTGACAGCTGATTTCTGCACAGCCACGAAGGCACGGGCTTCTACCTCTCCCTCTGCAGGCAGAGCTGAGCTGACAAACCACACACGGGCAATATCTCCCTTTAATCTTCCAAGACTAATGCACTTCCCAGGTTTTCCACCCACACTTTGCGCGCAGATATTGCTCTCTCTTCCCTCTTTGTCCATAAGCACTATCATTTTCTACACCTGAAAAGAATGGGCCCTCAGCTTTGACGATCGCTCACAACTGCCCTTAATTTGCTTTTACAGCACTCATTACCTTCCACATCCAGTTTCACACACTGCACACAGCGACTACTTGAACACACCAGAGCGTTTTCCATCATCTGAGGCAACACTACAGGTAGTGCACTACAACTTAACCCTCCTCCCACAGACTTGGAAGAAAACAGTGCATTCCTGCTTCAAAGCAACCAAGCACCTTTGAGCAGGTAAAGGGCTTCTTTGGAGAAACCAATTTTAATTAACTCAGTTTAAAAAAACTACTTGTTTTTCATCAGGTCCAATTTTCCCCGTACCAGCTATCTTCCAATTCCATCCAGTAGTCCTTGCAGTGGATTCTAAGCACGCTGTTTGGTTCTTATCTTCCTCAAAGCCACTCCAGGCCGACCTGCTCACATCAGGATATTTCAAGTCATCTTCCTCAGTAGCTTGTTCCAATAGTAACTCTTCTCTTAATAAGCTTCCCATCTGCCCTCAGCACGTAGCTCTGGTTATTGACCCTCCCACTGGAGCAGAATGCCTCTTGACCTCTCTGGTGCTCGTGGCTGCAGAACGTGCACTAACAGAGCTCAATACTCTTTGATACGGAAAGCAATCCGTGCTGCAAGGACCAGCAGCAGCAAGCTGGGACTGGTAGGTAGCTCTGCAGTTCAGAAGCAAATCTGGGAGCTGCTTTCTGCCATGGAAACTGCAGTTTCTCAAGCAGCTGTGGTTTGTGACTTCTCAGGCAGCCAGTTTAAGCTGCTGATTTTCATCTGATGCCATACAAGACAGTCTCTCTATTCACAGAATCACAGGGGTTGGAAGGAACCTCTAGAGATCACCTAGTCCAACCCCCCTGCCAAAGCAGCTCCCTAGCCCAGGCTGCACAGGCTCTATTCCCTCCTTCAAATCATTTTTCCTGTTTGCATCCTCCCCAGTTGCGTCTGTATTGTTTTTATTTATAAGTCTTTTAAAGAAAAATTGACATCACAACAGTTACAATATTTCATAGTACCACATCTAAACGTTTCTAAGTGGTTTAGTGGGGAAATACTGGTGGCAGGCAGAAGGTTGGACTGCATGATCTTGGAGGTCTTTTCCAGCCTTGGTGATACCGTGATTCATCACCACGCTTCGCAATGCCACCATTCCCTTACTCCTACTCCCCTTTGTATCCAAGCTTGGAACTGTATCACTTTCTTAAATGTAACTCCAACTCTCAAGATACAGTCCCTACAACAAGAGGTACAGGCTATTGAAAGCTTCTACCTGTTTAGCTTTACTGGTATTTTGGTTAAACATAGTATTTACTGGTATTTTGGTTACTGATTTCCTCAGACCAGAGATGGGGTTCCTGCTTTCTTCCATTTCATACAGTACACTCCACGCACCAAAATGCTTATCTCTATGGCATCCCATTAGTAACCAGCTCAGGAAATTAAGTTTCCCTGATAATTCCTTGGGATTTAAATGAATTAACAGCCAGCTGAAAACGGTTAAGATATTAAAACCACACAGTGTTCCTTCCTGTTTCTCTCCTCTTCATTTCCCATACCAGAATACAATTAACTAAAATTAAAGAGAAAGGCAAATAAAACATAGATAACAATCAGTCTACCATCCTTGTGCACAAAGCTGGCTTCAGTGTCACGTAATACTGTGGGACAGAGGCAGTTACTCTTACTCTCTGTTAAAAATAAAGAAGTTTCTTCACATTTATGACAGTAACAGCACAGTTACTGCCTTAATGCTACGTAACTGATACAGTTAACCAGACAGGCATGCACGCTGAGGTCCTAGAGGAAATCAGTATGTTACTGACAACGAAACTGATAATCATGTTCACCAACACAACACACCTGTCTTGGACATGGAGCCCTAACTAATTCAAGTTCTGGTCCCTAATCACCCAGTTTACCTTTTTGCATGCCATACAACTCCACAGGAATCCCCCACTGCAATTCCCCCAGCACTGGCTCCCTTTGGCCACTTGGGATTCCTAGAAACACATGTTCACAAGTGCTCTCCTAGCATTTACTCAATAGATCAGGATTTGTTTTATAACCACCCCGTGGATGCAGACAGTGTTCTGTTTTCTTCCCCCCCCCCCCCCCCCCCCCAAATAAAAGCAACACACACTTGTGAACAAGGATGAACAGATGCTGGAGAGCTGCTGTGCGAGCTTTATCATTCCTACTTTCACTTGGGAAAAGGAAACAGCCAGGCATTCACCTGTCTCTAATAAACTTAAAGATCGCCCAATTACTCTGACTATAGCAAAGGTGCTTCAAGGGGAAACAGCTAAACAGATGGGGAACCAGAATATGGCATTCATGCTGTGCTCCTGATCCCTTCCCCAAAGAAGGGTAAGGGCAGGGTAGGCCAGGATATCACACTCCTCCTCTGTATTCCCCAATGCCCTTTCTGAAGCTGCCCTTTTTTTATATCAGCATTTCACTTACGCAAATCCTCAGCAAGTTACAGATGTGCCACAGTGAGTTTCTTCTCAAGAAATGATTTGCAGAGATTCCCTGCATTATTCTGTAGGCAAGCAAGGAATTTCTCTGGACTAGAATCTGCTGTGCAAGTTTCTCACATATGCTACAAACTGCAATCCTGGGTGCTTTAAGGTGTCTTCAGCCTAGATGATAATCCCACATGCAAATACAATTAAGGTCATCCTTCACACAGTCACAGAACCATTCAGGTTGAAAAGACCTCCAAGATCCCCAAACCCAACCCTAACCCACCCCCACTGTCCATGTCTCCCAGTGCCACATCCCCACAGTTCTTGAACACCTCCAGGAATGGCAACTCCATCACTTCCCATTGAAACTAAGCAAAAAAAAGCGTACAGCAAAACATTAAGTTCTCATTTGCCACAGTACATCTTTCTCCCCTTGCCAGGAGAGCCCGAGGAAGCAGGCATTTGCATGGTACCAGATCCAGATATTGATGTATTCATCGTGAAACAAGGTATTTGAAGGGAAAAAAAACATCAGACAGAGCTCCCTTAATCACCTCTACTTCAAAAATTAAGTATTTAACAATAGCTACATTTATTTTCCAGACAGAGAAATAATTGTAAATTGCAGTTTGCTACTTCAGTAAATTCTTTTGAGAAGAACAGACATTCCTTCCAAGAATGCTGGGTGTACAAATGAATGAAGTAGCTGTTTGCTTGACTTGTTCTCAACCCTTAATTGCTGGCAAAGATGCCACCATACACTGTGGAAAGAGCCTCACAGAAACATGCAAGCAAAAAAAAGAACATTTCAGAGTCATTAAAATACTAGCATTTCATTTTATGACGAGCTATATACAGTTTAATCATTTAAAGAGTCTTGTAATATCAGGTGTCCAGCTGACTTACGTTCTTAGGCAACGCAGTGCACAAGCATCAGGCAGTTTTTGGTTCCCATCACCCAATACATCATTAACATTTTGTGCTGAGGCTCAAACTTGGATTCAGTAGCTAAAACGTCTCATTACAGAAGGTTTACAGAGCGTCATGAAAAAACAATGCACTACCTGAAAACACCACAGCCATGGTGCATAAATATTTGCCTGGAAGTTCTGAAGTATTCAATACTTGCCCTAAGGGGAATAGGTTATGGAATCAAAGTTCAGGAAAGCTGGCTTAAACACACCACCTCATCACAAAGTTGCTTTTAAAGCATATGTTTTCAAGGGTTAACACACAAAGTACCTGCCACCTGTATTAATCAATGGTGGAAATACACCAGCCTAAAGCCATTTCAGATACGCAACTGTCCCCGCCTTTTCCTGAAAGCGGTGAATTGATGCAGCAATACAGTTGATACTTTTGCTACACTGCTATCAAACAGGCTGATTTAAGGACTACAAAGTCTGCCAGAACTCGCACAGATCCTCTGCTGTTGTAAGAACAGCAAGAAAGATGGCTTGGTGTCCAATCTGTGGGCATGAAACACTGCATCACTGCTCAACAAGCACGGAAAAGGCCTTCCTAGAACAACAATGCATTTAAGCCGTAAGGCCAAGAAGGCAACGATTCCTCCTCGGGTAAGAAAGCTGGGCTGTTACTATGAAGCTTTTCCAGTGCACACACTACAGGAGAAACAAGATGAAATTCTGTCCAGATTCGGAAGGACTCGTTTTATTTGTGACGCGGGGAGATCACAAGTCAGCGTGCTGACACACAGCTGACTGACGCCTTCTGCTCAGCCAGCCTTCCAAGCAAAATAATAGCTTCAAGAAAATGATAGGTATGAAAGAACTGCATGTATCCTGCATTTTTCCCTTCAGTAGGGAAAGGCCCCAGCACCGAGGAAAACATAAAGACAGCAGAAGAGCTCGAAGTCATCTGTAACATGTAATTTTTAATGCTTGCCTCTGCGCTTCTCACACAGCAAAGCATGTACAGCAGCGATTTCACTGTGAAACAGTCAAATGAAGTGATAATCCAGTGCAACCAATACTCTAATTAGAGGGGTAATTACAGAAATATGTTTACAGCTCCAAGATCCTCCTTCACCCTTCGCAGAAGCGCGAAGGAGCAGCAATGCAACCAAAGCACCTTCCAACCTGAGCTTCTTACAAAGTTCAGGCCTGCTTATTCACAGAGACCTGAACCCAGAAATCCGCTGAGGGCTTTCAGATTAAAGCCAGAACAGGCAGCATTCTGAACTACTTTCACATATTCAGGCATTGAAAACAGAAATCAATTTGCAGAGAGGCCTCACTACCTTTTCTATTATTTTTCTGCACATAATATTTTATGCAACTCCTCTGCCAATGCACACCTTTCCCTTCCCGTTGCTGCATTGCCGTATTTTGTGTTTAGAGACAAAGGAAGAAAGTTTTTATGGCAAGAACTAGTTTTTAGTTTTGTGGTACAACTGAGAACTGGGACGCATGAAGCCTCCGTTCCTGAGCATACCAGATTGTTTTTTACCCCGTGTACTCCAGTAGGAAGGAGGCTCTAAAACAGTAGTGAGTGCTAAGCACAGTGCAAACATGTTTTATGTATTAAACGCAAAATGAGAAGGAAAGCTCTCCTTAAGAACCTCTGAGTGCAGTTTTAACATTTTTCTTTCCCTGAAGAAAATGTACAGTGGTGTTTTTTCTAAAAAGCTCAGCAAAAGCACCTCACAACAAGAGCCACATCCTCAAGACTCCTGGTGCCCCTTGCTGTGACAGCAGAGCACTGGGCAGAGCAGCACTGCAGGTAATGGGCAGAGAGAGGAGTGGGAAGGGACAGTGGTTGCAGAACGCTTTCATCCATCCCTTCAAACCAACTCATTAAATCAGAGGGCACTTGACCTACATATTTCCATAATATGCACAGCAGATTATGTGGAAGGGGAAACAACAAGCTGCAAGCTTGTTTTTCACTTTATTCCCACATCGTGTGTAATGTGGTCATCAAAAGTTACTGGAGCGCATTCTCACAAAGCCGTCACCGTCAGATTCTGAACGCCAGCTCTTTCAGAGTTTAATGCAACAGCCACCCCAAATCTTAAATGCTTTCTAACCCTGGCAACTCAGAATCTTGGAACTCCCTTCCAACCCAGCAGTTTCATGGCAATTCACACAGAGGCCGCATCAGACTCCCTGGTTACACCCAACTGCACACCCCACGAGCAGACCAGTACCAATCACAGTTCCTGCAAAAACCACTTCACTCTAACCACATTCCCTATTTAAAATATAAGGTTTCCCCACCCCAATAGAGTGGGCAGCAGACACTCAGTGTAAGAAACTATTAATACAATGACTACAACGAGGCATCAATCAGAGCCAGATCACGCTGCCCACACCAAGACATCGAGCACTCTTTGGGCCATTCTGCTCAGCACGCAACTGTTTGCACAGTGTTATCCTCATGCCAAGGAACCATCTCATTCCACTTCAAGTCTTCTGCTGGGCTTCATAAAGCAGCACTCAAACACCACACCAGCTCGTTAACTGGCACGAAATTAGGTTTAAATGCAGAGATGCTTCATGAGAAAGGGTTACAAGTGCTTGCTTCCTCCCCCAGCTGTGAGTTTCCTATTGGAGGAACAAGGTGAGTGTGCTAAGACTGATGCAGAAACAGAACAAAATGTGCATAAGCAGCAAACCATCACATCAAATAAATGTGAACGCTGGTCAGCCATGGGACTAATCATCCTTACAATTCAAATGAAGAAGTTCACATTTTAAAGAAACAATCTCTACTTTTTGATCTTAACTGTCCTTCAAATATATTCTGATACGTAATCTGAGATGTTACGTGAATAACACGAAGTTATGTACCTGCACCAAGCATTACCAAGCATCTCTCTCCTTCGTGATCATGAAGCCCAAGAAACCCAAGGCTGAGGTAAATCCTAAAGCACTGAACAGACAGACTTAGAGGCAGCTCCAGTTTGTGAACTTTCACTACATTTAAGGGCTCAATTAACAAAGCCAGCCCTAAATACAGACAGAGCTATGCACAATCCACCAACACTGCTGGCCATGACATTTCCTTGCAGAAGACTTCCTAGACTTCAAAGCGAAGAGCATATGAATCATTGCAATAGTACAAAAAAAAACCCAAAAAACAAAAAACGACTGCAGATGCTCCCTGAGTGTTTGGGAGAAAAATTACTGCAGGACAACAGATGACACGAGGCTCCCCAAAATGTCAAGCAGCCACTGCTCCAGTTCCTTCTGGAGTCGCTTTCATTTGGAGCAAGACCTACTATCAAAGCAGCTGCATTGCTACAACCCACTCTACACACTCGATCTCTGCTGTACCTACTTCTGAGCACTGCTGCATGTTGTTTTAACCAGGGCACAGTTACATTTACAGCTGCGAGCAAGACTTTCTGGATATCAGATCTAATACACCAACAGTCTACCATCAGCACTGTAGCTAAGCACAAGCTAAAACAGAAAGGATTACTGCTTCATGAAAGCTGTAATGTTTGCTTGTCGAGGCAAAACCATCATTTCTCAGCATTTGCATAGCCTGCAATCCTACCTGAGGCAAACGTACTGCTTGCTACATTCCAAAACCTTTTTTCTCCCCCAGAGATTTGTTTGAAGCCATCCAATCCCTTGGCCTAGGAAGCTGCCACTGCACTCCTGTTTTAAAGTACGTGTTTTAATACTTCTAAGGCTAAATACAGTCAGCTCCACTGTCACAAAATAAAACAGTTACCACTTGAGCCTAGGAAAACCTCAGCGCATCCATTCATCCCTCTCGCCATTCGTATCTGGTAGTCACACACACCTACCCATGTGCACACTCACCATCATGCTTCAAGTTTAATCAGACCATTTTCTACACCAAATTCCTGAGTCAATAAGAATAAATAAATAAAGTAAATAAAAAAAAAATCAGGGCCCCACACTTCCTCTTAGCAAGAAAATCTTCATCTAGAAGAAAGTGACTCCAGGAAGGGGAAATTCCCCCTTAAGGTGAGGGAATCAAGTGATGCAACAGCACTGCTTTACCACTGCTATCACGGGAACGCTGACTTGTCAAAGCATTGTAGGATGTTTCACATCAGAATTTTACAACTGGTGGGCAGAGCCACAAAATAAGGCAAACTGGAATTGAAGCAACAACAGACAGCAGGTTATAGACAGATACTGATGCAGAGAGAGTAATCCCAGAGCTATAAGGATTAGAAATGAAGCTTGAATGCTGTGGAGTTTGTATGGGAGGGGCAGACTGATCTGAGAGGGTTTTGTGATGTTCCTCACACCCACTCCTCGAGAAAAAGCCTTCTGAACTCGAACATCTGGAATTAAACCCCCACAGCAAACAGGAAGAAAGGCATTCTGCCAAAGGATTTAACTGTCAGATCGTAAAGGAGTTTTGTTCAACATCCAGTATCGGAACCAAGTACACTGTAGGTCAAATAAAGAGAGCGCACTCCCGTTTAAAGAGCCATCCATCCACATTTTAAACACGACCATTTTTATATCCACCCATTTTAAGCCGTACATCTTTTCTGTCAAGAAATCAAATATTCTCTAGAAAATGACTGAAACGCTTTCTTTTTTTTTTTCCTCCGAAAATCCCTACATGTATTTCCACAGCAAAAGCCATAAAAGCAGCTTACAAAAGAATATAAGAAACATACACTGCACCATATAAAAGCAGTACATCACAAAAAAACAAACCCACACTTCTGGAGCAAGGTCTTCAATGACCGAACGAGGCTACTATGACTCAGGCAGATTTTTCACCATTTACTTGAGACCCTAAGCAAACGCACACACACAAAGGAATTCAGATGTGCGACTTCCCTTGAAAACCCTCTTCTCTTATTTCTAGGAAAAAAAACCCACCATATAAAAAAGCTCCTCGGGAGCTTTTATATTTTTATATGCAGCACAGTGACACAGTAATACTCTCAACTCCAGCAACGTGTGTTAGCATAGTACAAATAGACTAAAATTCAACATTGAAGGACATGGATATCTAACAAGGAAAGTATATTTAGACCTTCTCAGCTATAGTTAAGGCCATAACTGTGACATTTTGAGAGAACGGGACTGTCTCCAGTAATAAATGGCAAACGCTGTTGTGACTTGTATTTTATTTATTACACTACAACAGCAAACAAGTTGTTTTCGTAATTAAACACCAAAGAAGAGCATTTGAGAAAGCTCTGACGGGGGAGAGAGAAGTTAGGAAGAATGCTAAGAGCTATTAGAAGTTTTGCAATCCAGCTTTCCAAAGCTGGCTTTTCATTTGGAGCAAAACAAGAGCAGCTGCCCATGCTGAAGTGAGGTCAGCTTTGTTCCTGCCTGCCTCCCACCTGGACCACCAAGGCACTGCCTCACTGCTGACCCTCAGCAGCTGAAGATCCTTTGGTGGGCTGAAGCAGAGAGAAAATGGTAAGCAAGACTAAATGTTAGCATATGGAAATAAGGAGGAAAATATGACTGTGCTTCTCAGTTGATTGTCTGAAGCTTTTAATACAGCCTTTACTGTGACCCATAAAGTCCCACCCAAAGTTGATTGGGGCACCCTGCGTTTTTGGTGGATTGCAGTCACTGTCTTGTTTAGTCTTTCCTCCAAACCTATACTGATAAAAAATTAAACAATTATAACATTTGGATACGTGAAATACATTGCTATCAAAAGCACAACCAAGGGAAATCCCATCTAGAGAAATTAACCCACTATTATTGAAAACCTTTCGATCATTCACACACTTCATCATGAGGCAAAAAGACTTTTATTTTAGGAACACTCACCGAGCATTCCCAAACCTCAAGATCAAAAACCACACCTCTCCTCCCTCACCTTCTCTCAACCACATCATCTCCTTAATTACTTCTCCTTAATAACCTCTTCTGGAACTCTGGATTCTGAAGGAGACAGCATGTCAAGCAGACGCATAGACAAAATATCATGAAGGAAAGACCTCCAAAGAGCGGTCGCTTATTCTCCCGTGTGATCAGCTTACATCCATCCAAACATTTACTCTGTGAGAGACTCCAAGCAAAATGATCCAGAGAACCAGCTGAGGGGGAAAAGGTTCCCAAGCAAAGAACTGAATGATGGCTTTCTCCAAGTATAGCAGCAAAAATGAAATGCGAACAGAACATCTAGAACTGAACATGAGCTGCCAGCAGCGTGCCCCAATGGCCACAGAGGCCAATGGCACAATGGCCTGCAGGACTGGGAAAGTGATTGTCCTCTTGCACATGACACTGGTCAGACTGAACCTTGAATTTCACATTCAATTTCAGGTCCCTCACTAGAAGTAGGATGTGGAGTTGCTTGAGTGTATGAAAAGAAAAACACTGAAGCTGCTGATGAGTAGAAAACAAGTTATGAAGAGTAAACTGTGGCTGTTCCATCTGGAGAACAGGAGGCTGAGGGAAGAGCTCTTCACTCTGTACTGCTGCAAAGAGGTTGCAGAAAGGAGAAAGACAGTCCTCTCTCAGATGACCATCAGTGAGACATGAGGAAACAACCTCAAGTTGAGCCAGGGAAGGTTTAGACTGGACATTAGGAAGAATTTCTTCACCAAGAGGGCGGTCAAGCACTAGAATGAGCCTCCCAGGGAAACGGTGGAGTCTTCAACCTTGAAGGTATTTAAGAGGTGTGAACACAATTTAAGTGGCTCATGAATGTGGCTTACTGATTGGACTACGTTAGGTTGATGATTGGATTGCCCAGGGAAATCTTGTTCCCAAAGGCAGCAACCAAGGCCCTAAAAGCAGCACTTCAGGGCAAGCCCAGTCCAAGGAAAATCCCTGTTCAGACATTAGTCCCATTCTCCTGAGCAAATAGTTGAGCATCAGTCTAGTAGAGTGAGATTTCTGAGGGAAAAATGAAAATCCAACTTCAGTGAACCAAATTCAGTTTTTTGGTGTGACAGGGAGTGACACTGCTGCTTGCCTGCCGATATTGAAAAGCAGTGGAAAAATCATTATTCCCTGACTGCGGCAAACTCAGTATGAGAGATCACTCAGAGCTCACACTGATGTATATGGTCAGAGGAAAACTCAGTACTGTACAACTAGCAAGCTGGCAGTGTTAGGCCCATAATTAGTTTCCCCAAGTCAAAGTGATAGGCATCTGCTGTTACTGAATTAGAAGGCCAAAGTATATATTACTACACACATTATCTCACACGAGGCATCTGCAGAGTCTTGAACTTCCTGAAGTACTGGCAGAATCACAATGGACAGGAGACGTGCAAAATTTAAAAGACAAGTCTGTACACAACATGTGGTCCAGCAGGGAGGTCATGTAAGTACAAGGTATGATGCAGTCCACGGTTAGACAAGTTTGTTTTCATAGAAGGGCAGCTCATGGGACAATCCCAAAAAGATCACGATCTTGTAGGAGCCAATCCTTAGTGCTAAGGAGTTCTGAATTGTTTCTATCAAGTCCAAACATCCAAATCTGAAGAGCTGGGAGCATTCAGTGAACAAAGCATCACCGTAAGCACTTTGCTACAGCTACATCCCTTCAGAAGAGGTTATCCAAATAAGGTGCTCCATTTTCTCCTTAAAATCTTCGGGAGATCTTCAGCATAGAGTAGAAGTAGAACCCCAAAGTGAAGCAGTCCTGCATCTTCAACAAATCAACACTTTTCAGAGACCTACAAACAGCAGAAACAGGAATCCTGTAGCCCCCTAAGTCAGTCACCCCCTAGTACTTAGCCAGCAGATGAAACTACTCATTACACATGTGATAAAGCACCCTCCATAAAGAAGTACTTAAATTTTTCACCCTGCCCTCAACAAAATCTCAAAGAATGCTGGAGAACACATTTATTCATTTTTAAAAACAGGAGCAGTAGTACTTCGCTTCTTTGAAAAGTTTCTGTTGGCCCATGAGGCTTGAATTACTTTTTATGCTCTCAAAACAACTGCTCCACTCAACAGCCCCTTAAACCATAGGGGTTCCATCCATTGTTTGAGGCAGCTCCAGCTCCCCTGCTCCAGGACAGCTGATCGAAACTGTTGTGACTAAGTACATATTACCTACATATTACCTCACTTCTCCAAAATACAATGCTCTACCCTTTTAAGACAGTTTCCCTTTATTGGGCATTACAGTTTGGGGATATTAAAAAATTAGCTGCATACTGTCTTCTCACTACTTTTTTTCCCTTCATGAAGCAGCCTATGCACATATCAGCAAAGACATCAGAAGCCTCCAATTTCACAGAAGGTGATGATACAGGAATAGTATGTACAGGAATAGTATGCACACTGTCCTATGTATCTTCCCAGTTCCAGAACATCAGTCTTCACTTCTCAGGCAAGGGCCAGCTCTGTGCCACACATGCCATAACTCTACATCCTGCAGTCTGAAACCTGACCACCTCTCCCTGTGGGTGCTTAGCAGCTCCACACCGATGTGGAAGTCGTACTCTGGGTTTATGTGAAGCTCTCCCACGACAGAGGTGAATAAGCGTGTTTCCAAAACAGATGCCAGGAATTCCTATAGCAGAGATGCTAGCAGACCCAGCACTTTTGTGTACTGCCCCTGTAGTCATCAGGTTGTTTGTGATTACACTGCAGCACAGCACAGCCAAACAGCTAGAATGCAGCAGCAGTTTCCCATTGCTTCTAAGGTTCTCGCTTGGTAACACCAACTTGCAATGGTGCATTATCCCTAGAGCAAGTTCAAAGAAACATACCATGGGTGTAGCTTCGAGCCCCTCACTCATGAGAAAGACAGCGAGGCCCTGGAGAAGTAGGGCAACAAAGCTATCAAGGGTCTGGAGAACAAGTCTTATGCGGAAGGGCTGACAGAACTGGGACTGGTCAGTCTGGAGAAGAAGCAGCTCAGGGGAGATCTTACTGCTCTCTATAGCTTCCTGACAGGAGGCCATAGCATGATGGGCATCAAGCTCTAATCCCAGGTAGCTAGACACAGGACATGAGGTACTGGCTGCAAGCTGCACCAGGGGAGATTCAGGTTGGATCAGAGGAAAAATTTCTTCTTAGAAAGGGTGGTCAGTCACTGACAGAGGTTGCCCAGGGAGGTGGTGGGTCACCAACCCTGGAGGTGCTCAGGAACAGTGATGATGTGGAGGCATGCATAATAGGCATGGCAGTGATAGGTGGATAGTTGGTCTGTACAGTCATAGAGGTCTCTTCCAACCTTAATGGAGGTATGATTACACAGTCCATGTAGCTTCAAAATCAGTATTAAGTTTCCTCTTAGCTAGTCTTGGTTCCCTAAAGGTTGAGTTCTCAAGACAAACACTTGTAAGGCCAAATCCATTTTATTCAGGACTCTTTATTGCCTTCAATAAGCATGTAACAAGAGAGAGCTTCACAACTACACCAGATAGTCCTAACTTTCTATTCGATATCTGAGAAGAGCAGATAACATGCAGAAACCAGTTAAACTGGAACAGGCTGTTTCCAAGTCATCTTCAAAATGAGTGGCTCTGCTTCCTGCAGCACAAATCCTACTGGTAACTTCTTAACATGAGCCTTGCACCCAGCCCACCTTCCCCTGCCTCCAAAGGATAGAGGAATTCAAGTAGAATCTGCTCTAAGCATCAATTCATAGCAGATGCAGTTGGAACAGTCTACAAGGAAAACGTTTTCTGATCTTTCTACCTCCTGAAAGAAAAGCATGAAAACAAAAAACAATGTTCAGTTACAAAAAAAGTGGTCTTCAGCAGTTTAATTCCCCTCTAACATCTGTTTTTTGTTAGAAAACACTGTAAAATGACTTTCCAAAATCATTGATGCACATTCTGCTCAATATGTCCCAAAAGCTTAGGAAGAAGAACATCAAACCAAGTGACAGTTGTTATTTATTAAGCAATACAAATGAAACTGGTATGCTGTTTTCCTCCATTCTACCATTCCCTACTATTTAGGAGAACAAAGGGGTAGGGACTAGACACGCTATAATGCTTTATTTAGTAGAAAAGGATATTTAACAGTAAGCAAACCATAGATCAAGCAGATGAGCCAGGGACTCTGCACAACTTGGGACACTCAAGAAACATAAGCATTTAAGTTACCTTGGAAGAAATTAGCGCTCCACAAACTGACTACAGAATAAAGAAGGCCAACAAGAAATAGAGAAGCCACTGACAGGCAGCACCCTCCTCCCAGCAGTCAAGCTCTACAGCGCTCATACAGAAGGAGCACCAAAAACACAAAAGGATTTTCAGCCTTTTTACTCAAAATTCATCAAGTACATCAAAGCAGATACAATAACCTGCATTAGATAAGCAATCACAAGAATCCTGTACTTTCATTTTCTCTAGTCACTCAACGCACAAATTGGAGCTCTCTCTCCTCTGACCTAATAATTACTTGTATAGCTGCCTTTTGTTCTTTTCCAGTAGCAGCATGAAACTTGATGTGAGCTGCAGGAACCCAGCCAGTGACTACACAAGCTGCTGTTGTGATAGCACAAGGCAGAAGCCAGCTCAGCAGGTTAACTGGACCTCAAGTCAGAAAGATCTTCCCCAGTCAGCTTGAAACCATGATTTCAGAGAGAAGAAAAAGTATACTGTCTTTATCTACCACAGGTTTCCAAAGGAAACCTTTTATCCTAAGACAGACATACAAAAAAAACCATAACTAAATCAAGATGCACTTTCCCAAAAAGCTATTACAGCCAGACTTTTTGTTGCACTCTACAACAATTCAAAATACATTTGCAATCTATCCAATCAGCATTAATACCCAACAAGAAAGAAGCACTTGAGTATCAAAACACAACATCCACTTATTAGAAGGGAGCATTTCTAGTATTTGCTTGTTATACTGAATGAAGGGCTTTTGCAGATCTCACATATCAAGTAAGCTAACTCAGCAGCATTCTACAAACTGCTGCAGTGGAATTTATTTATACTTTCAGAGCACTCTCACAGAACCCTGGAGGGCTGACATCACCCCCTTAACTCGTGTGTACAATTCAGGTTTCCAAATTGCATACTTCAAGTCACTTAAATGCATTTTGAGCCATTTCTTCATTTTCCTAACCTACACAACCATGAAAGCTGTTCCAGAGCACTAGAAACTTAAAGAAACCTAAATGCATACATTTCCTAGAGTCATGGGCAATTGCATCACTTAAGAGTGATCTCACCAAGGCATCTCACTGTCAGTGCCCACTGCCAGCAGCAGGACCAGGAAAGATTCCCCCCCATGGTTCCACAAAAAGAACTCCAACTGGCAGCAGCCAGCAAGGCCTCGCTGTTGGCTGCAATGAGGAGGAAAGAAGAGCAAAGATCCACCTGTGCTTGAACAGAAGGAAAGCTAACAGCCCACTGAACCAACAGATGGGATGTATATGGGAAGATGAACATCCCTGCTTGGCAAAAATTGGGATCATACAGTCTGATTCATACAGGTCACATTCACCCATTTAAGATCTGTAAAGACACACTGCCTCAAACATTATTCTACAGAGATATTAAGCTGTTTTTGTTTTCAGTGAGACATAACTCTCTCTTCCCCTTCCACACATATATACACTTATTTGTTCTGAGTAAATAAGCATCCCTTTCCCTGCCAAAAAAAGCAAACAATCCCACACCAAGAAACCTCCTGAACCCCACCTTAGCAACACATCATTCCTAGGTTATTACTGTGAAAATGTATACCCCCTCTTACCAAGTTCCACATTCATCAGAAAATTGCTGCATAAGCACAGCCTGTGCCTGCATCTGCTGGTATCTGATACTGGTTCCACTACTGCACATGTGAGCAACAGTTAAACTAAACCAAACTAACTTATAACACCATTAAGGGTTAGCTGTAAATAGCTCTAACATCTTGAAAATAAAAGTGAGCAATCCCAGCCATGACATGATGAGCTATGAGGTCATTCCTAAGATTTGGGCAGTGTAGTCAGAGGAAAGCTGTCACTGATTGTGTGATCGTAACCGGGGACAGACTTCTTTGCCAAGAGACCCAGGACAATGCAAGTAATAACCTTCCAAAACAAAAACTGAATGTAGAACTGGAGAGATAAAGATACACTTTTGCATGACTCAATTTTGAAGCAAACACAACAAACCAGAGGCAGCCTAAGAGTTTTAGGCTTCAACAGTATCAACTGTGACTCCACTGGGAAAGTCTGAGTCAAAAAATGGCTTGAGTTCTATGAAATATGGACAGAACAGCAAACCCCCTGCATGGTGCGTAAGCACCATAAAACAGGTTCTGAGGTCAAGTGTGTAATGTTGAAGAGATACATGCATATTCTAAGCATAATCTGAAAAACCTGAGACTCACAACCTCATACAATGCTTTCCTCCAGAATATATCCGTTAGCAGGGCAAACAATTCTGGAGGTGCTGAAGAAGATAATTCAGAAGGCAGAGAGGGAAAAAAAAGGCACTTCAGGGGAAAAAAAAACAAAAGGCACTGATTCATACGCAATTATCTCAGCTAGATTCACTACTGAACCCATTGCTGCTCCAGCTGTCCTTGACACCTGCACATAGCAGGGACAACAGAACATGACAAACATCCTCATGATCTACTGCAGTTTTCAGGCTGACCCTAACTTCGAGTTGGTGAGAGTTACAGTTCTTGAGATGCTGCAGTAACGGAATTAGCACAAAACCACTATGGCACCTTATTCAAGCATCCATGCCAGAGCAGTGACAAAACAGATGGAGACAGTGCTTCGCTCACCACCAAAAAAGCATCAGCAGCTAAGAATAACATGACTCTTTGAGTAGAAGGAAGCATTTTACACAGTGACGAACAAGCAAAATAAAACAGCTTGTATCTGAAAAGCTGCTAGGGAGGAAACTTGTAATATCCTGCGCAGTACAAGTTCCCACTATTTTTCTTCCCAAGAATTAAACTGAAAGACTGAGGGCAGAAGGAAAACTTTGAGGTCAGGTTGCATACTACTTTCCAAGAACAAAACCCTCTGTTCTCTACTTCCCAATATTTTGGGGATCACTTACAGAAGCTATATGCAGAAGCCATTCCTGGTAAAAGAGACTTATGCTCCAATACTGGCAGTGTCAGAGAAGCCTAAGAAAATGCTTTAGAACGTAAATGCCTTTTCAGTGCATCCAAAGGAGCACTGAAATCCACTGCACCACTGTTCTGGCATACATCCACCAGTCCTGCCCCAGACAACAGTATAAATACACAAAGGCTCTTTTGTAAGGGTTCAGAGAAAGGGCAGAAGAATACATTCAACCTGACACATCCACCTGAATCCAGATTTTCAAAAGACCTTAACAGCTCAGATCCTGGGCTATCTTTATGCGCTGTACAACTTAATGCCTTTATATTTTATCTGCACTACCATAAGAACACTGATGAAAGTTAACCAGACACCTTGCAGCATCCCTCAGGCCTTCAAATATTTTCAAAGTCACAAGCCAAAATACTGTCTGAAGTCCAAATGCTTGAAAACATCCAGTGCAAAGATGTATTTTTCCATTAACTATATAAAACACTTATTTTGCACTTAAAGTTTAAGAAACAGACCAATGTTGCCAACATATACACCAACACTACAAGCCTGTTTTAAAGTCAACCTTCAACTCACAAATACTTTAAGTATACAAACACTGGGGAAAAAATCTACACAAAGTTTTGACCCAGAACAACCACATATTCATATGCATTGTGTAATCTGAACAACAAAATACTCTGATAAGGAATATTTTGATATGTTTAGATGTATGCTACTGTACGTATTGCAAAAGAAAACACCTATGTATTAAACAATACTCTTGACCTAAGTTAGAGAGCAGACTTCTCAGAACAAAGATGGTGCACCCATCAGCTGATATTGATGGTAAGAAGAATGTACACTTCTACACGTAAACTATCCATCTGAGTGCAACCACAGGGTTCACTTTGGCCAGAACTCATCACTCTTTCCTTCTGGAACAAAGTACTTAGTGAGGAAGTAAGGTGACTTCACAGCTTCAGATGCACTCTACCAGCAGAACCTTACCAGTTGTATTGTCATAGTAATGTATTAATTTAAATGCTGGTCTTCCTTCGTCTGTACTAGGCCTCAGATGAAAACACACAATAATATTACTAGCAGCACAGAGATTCCTATGAGTCTTTCATATAAGGCTTTTTTGTTTTACACAACCCCAGTTATCTTCCTGAAGAAGAAACACATACTAATCTTACATTCCAGTGAAAAATAAATGCACTTCTTGGATAGGCATTCCATGACCATCCTATGCCTCAGATAGGACAGTCAGCTTTCTGAGTAAGGGCAAAAAGGTCAGATTAACTCATACCTGAGGTTAAGGACTACTTTAAATAAGTAACTGGATTAGAGATCCATATCTCTAGAAAGAAAATCCACTATAGACTTTCCAAGGCAATTATCTGACTACCACAGAACAAACCAGCAGCAAGGTGAATCAGGTAGCCAGGATACAACCCCAAAACACCAGAAAAATTTGCCTGTTATGTACCTTGGATGCTTGAGGAGTAGAAATGACATGAACAGTGCTGGGCTTAACTCCATTTGCTTTAGGTCGCTTATAAAGGGCAAATCTGCTTTTCCTGCGTCCTCTGTCGCCATTAGGGAGGGAGCCATTATACCTGGAATTGAACAGAAAGAGTTCGGCATTAAAACATCAGCAGTTTGAAACACAGAAAAGGAAAGCAGGAATTTGCTCACAGTATCCTGATAACTTCAAACATGTGGTTAAAAAAACAGAACTAACAAAACAAGAGCAAGAGTCACACTCAGTTATGCTACCTAAATTACTTCAGGCATTAGAATGCTCCTTTCCTGCCAGTGGATGATCTTATTAAAGATGGATAAAACTTCAACCACAAATGACACAATGAGCTGCTCAGCGAGAGGAACAGTTCTTTACCTTTAGATCTGAAGGAACTTGGAAGAACAGTTTCTAAACCTTTTAAGACATGGGGAATTTGGAAAACATCTCTGCACTGCTATTCCCTTTCCACAGAAGACAAGAATGAGAAGAGGAACAATTTGGGAAAAACTGGGGAAAAAAGATGCAATTTCAACTCTAGTCACATAGAATGCTTTTTTATCTTTATTTATTAAATGGAACCTCTGGGAGTAGATTTATCATTAAGAGGATACATGCATTTGTGATTTATGTGAATCAGAAGACTAGTTAATGAATGTCTTTATCAGGTGTAACCCAGTAACCTTCAGTAGTTCTTCGTCTCCCACAAGACAGAAACCCAATGGATAAGTTATTCACAGCATTGATCCTCCTTCCCCACAGAAAGAAGCAACTAACTGGAAGTTTCTTTGCAATTCATGGGCAATGAAATCACATTCCCTCCCTCCTCAAAGATTTAGGAAAGGTAAATGCTTCTCATCATAGCACCTCCACCTGTCACATTCCTGATAGCTTCCAGCCCAGTCTGTGCTCTCTACTGCAGAGATGCCTCTTCCACACCTGATCCTCAGGCTAAAGAACTACAGCTGCAACCTCACTACCAGATTTCAGCAGTCTTACTGGTGAAGTCTATTCTATACTGAACCACCTACTTCTCTCCAGCAGTCTTTGTGATTAAAAGCTTACATCACAATGAAGAAACCTGAAAAGGAAGAAGGTTTAAAGGGGACCAACTCCCTAGAAAGCAAAACAGGCTGAAAAATCAGTCTCGAGCTGCACTTCAAAAGCAGTCCAGCTCTATATCCACCACACTATGTGCAGATTGGAACACTGTGCAGCCCCACAGAAGGCTCTGCAGGGCCACTCACTGCTCAGGCTGCGAGAGCAATTGTACAGTTGCCAACTGGAAAAGCAATGCAGTAATCCAGAACATTTCTCGTGAAATTACCATTTTGCATACATAACCAACCAAGTTTGCATTACATGAAAATGAGCTCGGGGGGAGATCTGAATTTTGTTTGTTTTTGGCAAAAGATGGGAAAAGTGAGGCAGACAAAGGTACACAGTTTGCATGCTCAAGCCATGGAGAAGCCAAACTCACTTTGGTCAAAAGACACCTGACAGCTCACAGGAAAATAGCTTCAAGTGATGGGCAGTAGCAGGGGACCTGAGACCTGAATTACAGCACTGCTGGGCATTCATGAGTAGGTAACAGATTTGAGATTATGGTCTTAAATCTAAGTGCTCTAGAATGTAAAACCAGACGTGAGGACTACTTCTGATAAAGATTCCCAGAGAGCCACAAGAAGTTCAGAGCTTTAGGCTGGGTTACAGCTCAACTTGTTCTCCCACTCCTATTTTCACAGGGAAGATTCCCCAACACAGCAAAAAAAAACAAAAACAAAAAAACAAAAAACAACATAAATAAAGCACTTAGTTCACTCCAAGCTTATTTGTTTCTGGAAACTAATTAAATCTACACAAGAAGAGTAGAGCTCATCCCAAAAGACTGATTCCTAGAAAGATACACTCATATGAACCACAAACAAGCCCTTAAAGTTGTGGATGCCCTACCCCTGGAGGCACTCAAGCCAGGATGGACGTGGCTCTGGGCAGCCTGCTCCACTGGTCTGGTGACCCTGCCCCATGGCAGTGGGAGTTGAAACTAGATGATCTTTGAGGTCCTTTTCAACCCAGGTGATATGATTCTGTGATTCTAAGCCTGCTTTGATTCTGCAGCTTCAGTCTTCTTGGATACATACACACTCATGCCATTTTTCAGCGACACTATTACCATGATTATGTCTGCAAGTTTTTACCTTTCCTAAAGACAATACTCCCCTTGCATGGATTTGTGCTTGAAAACCCAAGAAAGCAATAGCTCCTGAAGAAAGCACGAGTAGCATCATCACTGGCTTTCTACTTTGCAATTGTGCACTGTGTTGGTACCACTGTTAAACAGTCCTGCTTTTATGCAGTTCTGCTGAAAGACGAAATGAGACTTGGTAGGGTTATCTTGTTTGGCTTTTCTCCTGGGCACAGCACAAGCAGCTGCAAAAGGCCACTTGATTTCATTTTTTTCCCTCCTTCCCTCTTCCAGGGCTTAAACAGCTTTTAAAGACAAAAAGAAAGAAGTCACTCAAGGTTAAGGACCTTTTGGAAACTAAGCTGGAAGAAAGCACAAGCAAAATGAAAGCTTAAATCACCCACTCTGATTAGCACTGACAAGTTTTCACAAAGGTGTCGTGCCAATTTATAGATTTCCTTCATATGAAAGGGCAGGAGGATTCGAGTATGCACAACAAATAGTAAAATTCTCCAGGTGCCCCAAGCATCCAACCAACACGGGTGATCACAGCAGCCCTGTGCTTTTTCCCCAAGTGCCTCTGAGAGGCACTGGGACAGTCAGAGTTATGAAACCTCTCAGGATAATGATCTCTGTTGATAGCACTGTTCCTTGCAAATAAGGGAGTGGTGCTGGCATTTGTTATGGGCATCCTAACTAACAAAGCCAGTTTCCAACAGATTTACATCAAACCGTTGATGACTTTGGTATACAATGACATGCAAACTTCACTAAGTTTTTCCCAGGGTTGGGGTATGTCATGGAAGTCTCTGCTCTGTGTGCACGCTGTGCTGCCTCAAAAGCAAGACCATATATGCTCTCCCACACAACTGGAGCACTGTGCAGCTTCCTGTAGAGGTCCCTTCCACCCTGTACAACTCTGTGAACCTCCTGGACTACTTCAGAGATGACTTCAGAGATGACCAGCAAGTTCTGCACGTGGGATGGCTCATTACACAAGCCTTCTTCAGCTCCCTTTCCTGTTTTCTTCCTCCTCTCCTAAGGAACCAAGCTAAGCCAGCACCTAGGAAAGTCTGATTTCAACTCAGGAAAGTCACTCCCAAGATCAGGGATAACAGCTACCTGCTGCCATACACAGAAGCTGCCACATGCCACCAGTTTTCTGCAGTGCTATGAAAATACTGAAGTGTCCATAAACCAAAACACGTCAATACCTACACAACCTAATTCCTTGGAGGCCACTGACAGAACAGGCACTAACTGCCACCAGTAATACTTCCACTGGCCAAAAAGGAGTAGACTCACTATTACTGACAGCCCTACTTGCAGACACAATGCTCAGAGGCATACCATCCCATCTCACAGACTCAGCTTTGAGCAGGCAGATGTTACAGCGGCTCTAATTTATGTGAAGAAAGCATAACTTCCCTGTGCTGAACAACCAAGCCACAAAAGCATTAGTGACAGCTCTCATTACGAGGTCAGGCTTGAGTGAATTTTTCCTTTCAAGTACATTCTGATGCCATATTTGGTATCACACAGCAGTATATGCTCAGCACATACCAGAAGTCAGTCTGGGCTTACAGCGTGCATTTACCATCACTGAACCAGTGTGGGCCAACACCGCTGCCAAAAGCAGCAGTCCCACCCTTCATTTGCTATGTTGTCCCTGCCCCAGTGCAACTTGCCTCCCTGGTTCACATGCACTGGAAATAAAACCAGATTTATGCTTTAAATTTAGTTTAAACCACATCAATTCCTTGCTCTCTGGTTCACTGCAAGGCCACAGAAGCATTTATATCAACAACAAGGGAAAAGTGGCACAGAGGGTGGGAAAAAAATTCCTTTGGCAGCATTCTGAGTCTACATTATGATATCTACAACATTATAAGACTAAAGATATATTATTTGCCTTGGCAATAACCAACCTCAGTTTTTCACAACTATAGGCTACAGCTCTGAGCAGCTGGAAAGCCCTATTCTGCTGAAGCATCCAATTTTTGCTCTCTTGAACATAGATTAAAAGGGAAAAACCCACATGGTAGTTCATATACAAACAAACAGCTTCAATATATGGAATACTGACTGCAAGATATAAGAACACAACTCCTTAGGTAATTCCACTGAGGGTACTTTATATACCAAACAGTACCCTCTTCTATCACAGGAGAAGTTAATTTTGAACTTAGAGATGCTATATTACTCCACAGAATCGTTTGAGTTGGAAAGGACCAAAAGTCCACCTGGTCCAGCCTTCCTCCAGTGAGCAGGGACACCCACAGCTCCATCAGGTGCTCAGAGCCCCATCCAGCCTGAGCTTGGGTATCTTCAGAGGACATGGGATCCACCACTTCTCTGGGCAACCTGCTCCACTGCCTCACCACTCTTATCATAAAAAACTTCCTCCTAATTTAGTTTAAACCACTTCCCCTTGTCCTGTCACAACAGATTCTCCAAAAAGTCTATCATCACCTCTTTCTTATAGAACCCCTTCAGATACTGAAAGGATCAAAAATAACTTGAGTGGTTTGGTATTCTTTCTTTTTAAGAAAAAAGATACTTACTGAAGTTTTGGCAGTGAATACAAGGCTTTCTCATGTTCCACAGATGACAACAGGTTACTACAAAGCACTCTAACACAGAGTTCCCTGGACATCAGGATACACCATCATCCCCAGCACACAAAGTCCAGATACTTCCACTCTAGAGGTAGTTCAGCAAGCTTAGGGTGGCCAAAATGTTCTCCATCTTTCAAAGATAGAACCATCCCATTCACACTAGGTGTACCTTTGGCAAAGCATACAGTTACTTGCTGGTTTCTGAACAAAAGAACACAGAGCTTGACACAACTGTGGAAATCAACCCATCCATCCTCAACTTTAAGATCTATTCCAACGCATCCTCAATATTTCTGCTTTAGTCTGGAAAGTCCATTCCCCCCCACCTTACAGACAGCATTCTGCAGACCTTCAGGAGTTGAGTTCTAGGATTTCACCATCTTTAGACTTAAAACTCACAACCATGCATTCAACAAGGGAGACTCAAGTCAAAGCAACCTGCCTGTCCTTCTTGCCAAGGAACCAAAATAACCTCATGATTTGATTTATCTGATTTTCGTTCCTTTCTGAAGAAAAGTGATTAAGCCACAGCAGTAACTGAAGTAGCCTTAAGAATCTGTTACTATACCTTCAGCAACAAGTGACTCAAGGGTAAGCAAAGAGCTTCCATCCTCCATTTAACAAGAGCCACTGCTCCACACCCATGGCTTTTGGGCTGCCCTGAATGAGAGGCACAGTCTCACCTCAGACTCTGCTGAGAAAGATAACTCTCCAGGCATAAATGCTTCCTTATCACCACACCAGCACTACAGCTTAATAAAACAGTCTTCCTGTTAAGCAAGAAAATCCAAACCAGCAAGTCTGGAAGTTCCAAATAATCTCATCTCTTTCCCCAATTAAAGCAATGTTTTTGCATCCATGAGCTTGATTATCCCTGAGAAAAGTATGTTGGTATAGTTAGTTGTGGCTATACCAGCACTCTGCCCCCCCATGATAAATATTTGTTCCCATTACCTGCATTTGGCAAGCCATTTTACACCTTTAAGCACCTCAGAATTCATTACCTCCTCCACAGCTTTCAGAATACCCAGTGTGCTCACCACAAGCCTCTCCCCCCAGCATCATGCTTTAGTAGTACTGCCTCATTTGCTGCCACCTGTACAGTCCCAGAGCCTTCAAACAGGGGAATGCAGCCTGACCTTGTAGGTCCTCCAACTGCTGGGCAGACTGTCAGAGTAAAGGCTGAGTTGGCATGACTCGCTAGTGATTAAATGTGATAGTTTTACTTGTCTATTTGAGAAGACTGGTATAGATATAGATCCCCCACAAATGCTCTTCTACCACACTCCAGTAGTAACTTCTAATTGCTCTTGGTACCATCACGAACCTAGCAGGCACCCTGACTAAAGGTCATATGCCAGCCTTATCATGTTTGTATGGTCAAATACAAGCAGCTTCTTATGGATCAGAACAACAAGTGGGGTTATTCACACCATAAAAGAGTCCCTCAAAGCCACCTGCAACACACCAGATATGCTAGCACCTCCTTCCCAGGGCACACAGATTGACTTGAACCTTATCTCCTGGAAACACTGCAAGAAGTCACATGAAGTACCAGGGTTCCCCAGGGTGACCTCGCTTCTCCTTCCGCATTCTGAACAAGAAACTGTTCTCTCCTGGTTCCCATTCCTGGCTGAGGAAAGCAGCCTGCTCCTGGCTGCTGTAGTCTCCTCCTGATTCACCATGCAAGGAGCTGGCATGCTGTGGTTCACATTAATTCCCAGGCTGGTTGCTCAGCCGATACTCCTCCACACATCCCCATCCACCATCAGCTGGAGGACTCAGCAGCTGTAGCAGCTAGAACATGATTAACCTGTTTAGTTTTCTTTTTAGGACAATATTTAGACAAAACCCTGCAGGTTGAGCTTCCATAATATAGGCAATCCAGGAAGACACACACCTGATCTCTATGCATTTCTACCTCTAGGAAAAAAGAGGCTGCTGAGTTGCAAATACCATGTTAATCACTCAGTGCAAATAAAGGAGATTAAAAGCAGTTCTTATGCATCCAGTTTCCTTCCAAATTCCTAAGCCCCTCTGTTACTCTGATACTCTCCCACACATTGCTATGGAAAAGAATTCCAAAGAGCAAGTAATATAAAAGCCAAGAGGTAAAAGCAATGCATGTCCAAGTGAGGTGTCTAGGAGTAGTGCCTTAGCACTACATCTTTGTAAGATATGAAGACTGGATGCCATTGGAAGCCTAGCTTTGAGACTCAGGTAAGCCATCTGGCATCTCTTCTGCATGAAGGGGATCTTACTACAGGATCTTCTTATTGCTTCATCAAGTTCTGCCTGCACGTGGCTTGCTATTTGTCCCATACTGTTTTTCTGGTAAACACTTTTACTCTTGTGAGCGGAAAAAAACCACCACCTTCATCACAGCTTTTGCAAGACTAAGTTCCTATAGAAAACTCAACCGACATTATAACCACAGTTTAACTATTAAAGAAAAGTCTTCAGCTGCATGTATTATTGACAACAGGGAATACTGCATTTCAAGCAGCAGCAGGAGATATTTGCTGCACAGGCTTCTGTAAGATATCTACACAGACAGCACAGGAGTCTGATTAAATGCTCATACACCTCAAGCCTCAAGGAGCATGCTGATGCAGACTACCAGAGCCTCGGGATGAGCTTCAATTAAAGCAGCCTGACAGTTTCAAACAACTTATTAGCTGAAAACCTATAAAGACAACCCAGTTAAACACTACAGCTAGAGACAGGCACCATGCAGTCACACCCACAACATGCATTTCTTAGAAGTCATCCATAATTGTCTGATTAATAAGGAAAAAGAGCAGCTACCTTTAAAGAAAAAAGCACCACAAAAAAACCCACAAACATTTCAGACACTGTTACCCAATTCTAACATAAGTAACAGGCTAGAAGAGCATTCAAATGCAAAGGGTTTTCTTTTAGGAAAGCAAGGGGTAAGAGAATCAGTTTTTTCACATAATGACTTCCTTCACACTCCTCATTTCCAGCATCTTCCTGCTACCACCCAACACTCCTTCAACAAGGAGGCAGCTTTGTTCAGTGCTTTAAGCCCAACTTCAAAGCTGTCAACTAAAACCATTCACCAGCACATAAAACCAACTACACAAGTGCACGGCAAAACACAAGGTATAAACTAATTAAGTTCATTTCAAAGCATGGTTTTTCACTAGCTGCAAGAGCTTAAGAAGTGGGGAAGGCATCATGTTTAGAGAATCCCACTTTCCAACCCCAAATCATATTAGAAAGCACCCAGATGAACAGCGTTTGCTACCTATAATCTAGCCAAACACCCTTGAAATTATTTGATACTGTATTTTGTTAAACTAAATACAAACAGACACAATACAAAGTGAAAGCTGGCTTTTGCTGCGCTCAGAACAAGTCAGATAAGCACAAAGTCTCATTCGAAGGAAAGTGCAATGCACAGCTGGGTATGGAGGAAAGCAATAGATGTTAAAAGAGGAAGAGGCTGCATCCAAAACACCACAAACTCAGCATCCACACATTTCAATACAGAAACAATTTCTAGGGCTCTCAAATAAATCAGAAACAGTTTCAAAGTTAAAACAAATCAGACCTCATAACACAAGGGGACAGGAGATCACGGGACATACCTGCCCTGCCAAGCATAGTCACAAACCGTTTGGGCTTCAAAGCTACTTGAAGGTGCAAAAGCAAACTGTCCAAATCATCGTCTGAGGAATGAATAGGAACACCACCACATGATGTCTGAGGCTTCACTACATTAAGCACTAAGGGGAAAAAAAAATGCACTGGATTCAAAGGATCATCTGGGCTATTAAAACACACGCACGATTCACACTACTCATTTTCTCAGCTGCCAAATGCTTTCTTTAACGCAAGGACTATTTGACTGCTCACATTTTTATAAGCTGAAGTGGTAGCTGTCTTATTATTTCAGCTCTCCTCCAAATACAAGCAGCTGTAACATTTGTGTGATTGCACAGACAAGTAGTTCCAGGGGCTGTAACTTAGAGCATTTCTAAACACTCAAGCATGACAAGAATCTTTTCAGGTTCCTTCCAATAACATTAAGCGCTGAGAAAAAAAAACTTACATCCATTTTGTGAATATAGGTTATCTCAGAGGCAGCATACTCAATAGAAAGTGAAGCACTCAAATCCAGAGAACATCAGGAAGCAGTGCAGAGCTACACCCAGAACAGCTAGAAAGGAAGCAAGCAAAGCCCATTCTTCCCTAACATGTGTTACATATCCTACTAAGGAAAACAAAAACACCCTACAGGAGAAGTCAATTCCTCATAATCAGTGCAGTAATACACAGAACTAGTCTGGGATCTGTAAAATTGATGGCAAAGTGCATCAGTTTTACACTTAACTGCAAAATTCTGGACCTCTTTTTCTTCCCTTAAGAGAGTTTCCAGAGATGTTAAATCAACACTCAACCTCTACAGAAGCACAATCTCTAAAGACAATCCCATACATATTTAGGAGTGTATGGGAACTGCTGAATCACGGCCTGAACCACTGATGGTTCACAAGCTGGAGTTTTAAGAAACCTGCATTCACACATCACAACAGGTATTAAGCTATGTGCACAAGTGACACAATGGTCTGCAGGACTGGAACCAAGTTTAAAAGCACACATAGTTCTCTCTGTCTTCTCCCCTCCCTTTTGGAAATCCAGCTCTTTTTCTTCACCAGTACCCACAGCTAGTCAGCATACTGGTACTGTTCTTGTTCACCATCTTTTACAAAACAGCCTACACCATATGTTAGGTAACCATAAAGATGCTGTTTCCAACTGAACACAGGGCTATATGATGCTAAGAAATGCCTCATCACACTGCTCTGCAAGCAGATAAGGATATATAAATATAAGCTATATATAGACGTACAAATACATGTATATCTATAAAACATGTACATACAGATGTGTATCAACTTCTCCCTTGCCTACCTAAATAGATTGCATGTGTGTTCAAGGAAACAAAAAGTACATTCCTTCTCTACACTCATAAAATCCTGCATCCATAAAGTTCCTGTTAACTATTTTACTTCCCTTCTACAGCTCCATCAAAACCAGAGAAAAGAGCTTTGGCATTTGCCTCCATTATGCAGAGGTCTCCAGTAAGAGATGCCACCACTCTACCTCCTCCGGAGGTAACAGAAGATGGGAAAGCTGTACAGAAATACATTGCATCAGCCTGTTTTAATATCTTCAGTCTCAAGTGCACCTTCTGGAACTGCCCATCGTAACCCAACAAGCCTACAGTCTACTAGAGAAGCATTCACATCTGGGCAAATCCCAAACAAGCTTCTCCTTTTGGATTTTTGGCCTGATTTACAACCACCTGGAAAGTGTGACTTCTGCCCCGCGGGAAAACTGAAGGTTTATACTGAGTAACACAAAATACCAATCTGGGTTTTGAACTGAGCTCATATACAAGAGGCAGAAGTACGAGGCTACAGAACTACACGAGGCATTATCTGCATTTCTCAAGACAAAGGTTCAAACTGTGTGCAGAATGCCTCTCAGAAGTTGTTTTTCTAGGAAAAGCAGACACTGATTCTTCCAGGATATCTTTTTCCACTGAAAAAGCAGAGAAGAGCTGACACAGAAGTACGCATCACCACAGTACCTCAGTTCTACATGGAGAGCTTCACTCAACGCCTATTCAAGGCTCTTCTAGTAACCTATTAGCTACCAGCAATTTCCACCCAAAGGCATTATGCTCCCTCCCACTGACAAGGCAATGAACACATTTACCATGCTCAGAGTTTCCTTCACATCCACCTGGGTCAAACCTTAAGGCACAGCCCAGGCTGCCTGCAGGGATCACAGCACTTGTGCACCCAGAACTCCTCACTCTAGTTGCTGCAGTGGCAATGCATCTGTGTTTGTTCCCATTCACTCAAGGCTGACATCACACGATTATTACAAGCAGCAGAGGTAGCAGAGGTGAAACCACAGCAGTGACAAAGAGAAGAATCAAAACCAAGGAATTTCATAAGCTAAAGAGCCAGCAAAGTGTGATTTCCACTGGGTAACATGATGTGCAGTTGGATTTCTTCTTTGTCTACTGAGGTGACAGCTCCAATTGAACTTCTGCATCTGCGAGGCAATCACAGTCACATGGATTCCCTGATGTCTAACGAAGCAGGGGGAGTGGGGGGCTGATTTATGACACAGAGTCTTCTCAATAGAGCACAAACAGCACTGAGAGGCTTTGGAATAAAAATCAGTTCAGTGACATCCTTCATCTCCAGTTACAGACTACAGCCTCACCTGCCACTACCTCTTTCAGTAAATCACTGAGCATTCATCAGAGGCAGATGGAAAATGACTGCGACACAGAGCTAATAGTGCCAGCAGATTGAGGATGTGACATCCTCCAGCAATGAGACTGCCTCAGCAACAGCAGCCACCTTACACATTGCCTTGGGGTCACCATCCCAAACCTCACTACCAGCTCCAGCCCCCACCCCATGTCTGCACTTCGCAGCCTAGAAGAGGCATCAGAACCTCAAACAGTCTGCCCCATCTCACCTAAACGTTCCCAGGCATTTCTAGAGGCTAGAAGTGCAGAGTTGTGATGGTCAGTTTAAAAAAGGCACCTTATTTCTTTAGACTGTACCCAGACTTCATTTACTCCAAGACAAACTGCACACACAAACAGCCATCACCTAGATTTTTCACTCTACCAAGGAAGAAAAAAAGAACATAAGAAAACATTTTTAAATGTGCCTGTATATTTTTCCATTACATACTGCAAAGCTCTGTCCATCACTACCCAGTCTCTAAAAACTAACGAGCATGTGCTAAAAACTAGGAATGGGAGAAGGAAGAAAAGCTTAGATTTTGGACTATCCCTAAGCAGACCACTCTTGATAAGTTAATCATAAATATCAGTGGGTAATTGCCTTAAGTAAACAAGACTGCCTACAATCACCTTCACTGAGTTCACCTACTTCATGCTCAAAAATGGTGACAACAGAGGCCAGCAGAAAGTCAGTTAGCACATCCATTTGTAATGAATAAGCAATTGTTTTTACAACTGAATACACTTATGATGCTTTTTAATATCAAAACAAATGTGTGTGCCAACCACTCATTTCTTCATTTAACTCAACAGTTTTGCTTCCCTGACTCATGCATGACAAACTGATTTTTAATGCATTTCTCTGACTCCACACAGCACGAAGCATCTCACTTTTTACCATCTGACATATTCATAGCAAACTTCATCAGTTCACAAAACCTGAGACGGCTGTTTCTTCTCAGTTGCCATCTCTGCCCAAAACTTACAAATCAGCCAATATTCTTGCTGGCTGGGATCTGAATAGAGCCTGCAGCTGGAATCCAGCCAGCCCAAAATCCAGCTCCTTCCTTCCTGACTACACACAGCCTACAGAATGCCCAGAGGAAAAAGAACAAATCACTTCTGCCACAGAAAGATCAGCTCACCCTTCAACAAAGGGTTATTTTACGCTATGCTGAGAGACTTCCAGTAGGTAAAGCTTTGACATGAACTTCTTGGAGAGGACTGGTCTAAGGTGCAAAGCAACAAACACACGATCAGAAGCCAATACCCAGACTGAAGTCATACTGCACACAATAAACCCTGAGCTTGACTTAAACCCTGCTAATCACTTAAACTCTAGCTATGCTTACAAACAATAATGTACTTCGTATTTCGTAGCCTTCCTGAATTCTTAAATGGAAAGGTATTTGCCTCTGCATACAGGAAACTCACAACTTGAGTGCTATATATCTAGTTTTACTGCAAGCATTACAGCTGGAAATGTGATTGTGCAGCCGAAGAGATAAAGCAGGGTTGAGCTAGCAATATAACAGTATTTTGTGCACCAACACTGAAAGTAAGCCACAAACCAGCAGTCAAACATTAGAGCTCTTCTGCTCTGATAGCAAGGAGATTGTGGAAATAGGGGGGGGGGGGGGGAAAGGAAGGCTTGTTTACCTCCCAGAGAGAAAACAAAGAACACATTTACAAGTGCCTCGGAAATAGCTCCATTACTATTTATGTGGGTGCGAGGGTTCACTTCCAGACATAGCTATTCAAGAAAACCTTCTGGAAATGTTGGAAAAAGAAAAAAAGTGTACAACCCTAAAAACAAGTGAGTAGCTTGTGTTCTGCACCCCAGCAGTCTGATCAAGACATCTTAAGTCCCAGCATAGTCTGTAAGATCGAAGCACTGCAGCGTGCACAGATGCTGACCACGGAAGCATGTTTCTGGAACTGCTGGGAACACCAGCGTGTCCCCTGGGCAGCTGGGGGCATGTGAAGGGGCCTCTCATCTTTCAGACTTTCCCTGGGTCCCATGAAGATAAGCTGAAGACAAAAAAGGAGTGAAAGAAGCCATGCAAAACCAATCTGTTCAGCTATTGCCAAACTTCCTTCTCAGATTCAGCCCTGATGGAAGGAATTACTCAGCTGCTCATGTCAAACTAAGTTCGCATCCTCTTGATCTGTCCTAAGATCAATTTGCTTAATTTGCTGGTATGTTTGGCAAAAGCTTCTGAGGTATTGACAGTCCATTTAATGAAACCTTCAATCAGAATGAGATTAGGGAATACGTACGTATGAGTGCCAAGTGCTGCACTTGAGTCAGCACAGTCCCATATGCGTACAGACTGGGAGGTCTCCTTGAGAGCAGCCCTGCAGAGAAGGATTTGGAGGCTCTGGTGGATGGACATGGTGGTCAGCAGAGCAGGGAGGGGACTGACTCCCGCTGCTCTGCCCTCGTGAGCCCCCATTCAGAGTACTGCATCCAGGCCTGGGGCCCTCAGCACCAGAAAGATGTAGAGGGGGTGATGAAGAGGCAGTGAAGATGCTTAGCTTAGAGAGTCGGAGATATATGCTATAAAGACAGGCTGAGCGAGCCAAGCCAGTCCAGGCTGGGGAAGAAAAGGCTCCTGGGGTGAACTAACTGTAGCCTTCCACTGTTTAAAGGGAGATTATAAACAGAAAGAAGACTGACTTAGAATAGAAAGAGAATGATTTAAACTAAGAAAGGAGAGATCTAGGTTAGGAGGAAATCTTTGTCCAGAGGGCAGTGAAGCCCTGGCACAGACTGCCCAGAGAGCCACAGGTGTCCCATCCCTGGAGGTGCCCAAGGTCCTGAGCAACGTGACCCTATGGGGGATAGCCAGCTCACAGCAGAGACTGAGCGGGGTTCAAACCCCTTTAAACCCACGCCATTCTGTGATTCTATGGTCAAAGCCTCTACTGCCAGCAGGGACACAGACACACACAAGGCCACAGCCTACAACAAGAAGCCATGTGCTAGACCCATGAATTCAAAGCTGCACGGTGCAGGGAAACAAAGAAGGAAAAAGTAATCCAAACATCTTACACATTTGTTAGCAGAGAGGTAAGGACAATTACTGTGAGATAATGAAACACATGCAGACTAAAAGATTCCTCTTCAGTGCCAAACTCATTTTGGAACTCAAAGACTGAGTTTCACAGCTGCTTGCCCTCAGGGGTCCAATGTGGACTAGAAGGAAGTCAAGCTGGAAGTACAGTAACATTTTGATTTATTAGTCAATGTTCCATAAAAAAAATAGTTATCCATGGAGATGGACAGCATCCTGCCACAGGATGTACAGGGAAGCACAAACTGCACAGCTTTAGTACCTCTCAACAGTTCAGTATTTGCTATGAAAGAAGCACATATGCACATTACTCCTATTTCAAAGACTACAACTACACCACTACTAAATCAGACACCAACAATCAAAATCATGCTGCTCCACGTAAAGAAGTACAGCTGTGCTTATATCAAAGTTTCAGCCCATTAACTTCTGTGTCTAGACTAAACAGTTCTTTCACTCCTCCTGAAGGCACGTGCTAGAGAGTTTACACATTTGGTCTCCAGTTTATTTGGAATACACGAGAGGAGACTTAAACTTTTAGACGCTTCAATTTGTTTTGTTTACTTTCGTACAGTGACTAATTGTTTTCACAGTCAGCATCACTTTATCCCTGACATTTATATGTCCTAAGAGGATGCGCCTCATAGGTCCAAAGCTTACCTATTTGTATAGGCATTGTTCTCCAGACTGATGGCTTTAGTTAAGTTCTTTCATGACCATTTATCAACTTACCAGATCCTAAAATAAAAACTGTATACATATTTCAAGGTGAAGAGTAATTTGAAAGCCTACTAACCACATCAGTACAGTTGAGCATAAAGGCTGCCTTCCAAAACGCATTGTTTAATCAATAAGAGAAAGATTACACCAGAGTTTCTCCTTCGGCCTCATTTCCTTCACTGTAAGGGAGCATTTTGCAACAGGGGTCAGTTAACATTACAGCACTCAGGGACAGAAGTGTAATACTTCTTGACCTTCTCCCTTTTTAAACACATCATCAGCTGTCTTTGTTTCCTTGCCTGTCCCCACTCATTTGTGGAGGCAGCACAATAAACCAACATTTGAAGCATGATTTTGCCTCACCATGTGACTGGTTTGTCTCCACTTAACACAATTAACTGCTACAGTCAGTAACGTAGCTATATTATAGTTAATGTAAGCAATAAAATGTGACAGATGAGTATTAGGTCAGGATATACAGCATACTTAAGTCCTGCAGTAAAGATGATACTGTTAAATGGAAGGGGAAAAAAAAAGATCAGCTGAAATAAATCACTCCCAGAAACACAAGACACGGCTCACCCAGCTTCCCTGCCCATCAGAGGTACAAACTGCTGTTGACAGAAGCATGCCTACAAGAACTCAGCAATCAGCACTTTCATATCAAGCCTAATCAAGCTCATCTCAAAACTACTTTTTTTTTTAATGAATCAAACTGCTCAGCATTGTAGATGTTGCCTTCACCCACTTCCACAACTGTTGGTTACAACCTATTTCACCTCCATTGTAAAACAGAGGAAAGCTGTTAGCTGAACTGCTCTCTCTCTTCACCCTGACCTAATATCTGCCACTACAGAGCAGCAGCATGCACACTTGGGGCTGATCTCACAGGACTTCACACTCCGGCCCTGGAGGAACTGAACAAAACTTCAGTGCAAAACTGCTGATGCACTACAAGGCTGAATGCTGAAGTGATGTCACAGAAGGGGCAGAGTTGATTGAGAAGCACGATGGGGTGCTCCAGCTGGAGAGCCAGGCAGCACTGCTGCATCCGTATTCCCCTCACCCAACGTGCTCATCTGCAGCCTTGGGAGCCCCTCCTGCTCTCAGCTGAGCAGCTTGCTCAGTATGAGGACCGAGACCTGTTCTAGGCCACTAAGAAATAGGATTAAAAGAATCTAATCCCAAATGTTACTTACAAATTGGTCCCTGCTAAGTATCTGAAGGGCATGCAGACTCGGTAATAACCCGCAGAAAGCTACACCAGTAGATGTCCAAAGCACATGACAAAATACAAACTAATAAAATGAGAGTTGTCACTACTCAGCAAGAGCTGACAAACAGCTATCAACCAAAGAAGAGTTTCACACCTCACTGAGGCTAAGACCCATAAAATAGTAAATACACAAAGTGAGCCCTGGTACAAGTGAGAGACATTTACATAAGCATGGAAATAACCTTTCCTCTAAAGCAGGGTGTCCAGACTCTTCCTCGCTAAGAGAATACAAGGAGTTTCAGCAGAAACAACCTGGGACCAGCAGAGGAGACAAAGAGAAAGGATGGAGCTGGTAGAACTTCTAGCTTCTACTTACAGGAAAGGGAGATGGAAATCTAAGCAGCACCTTGCCAAAAGGGAATAAAGAAACCTAGAAGATAAAGAAACCTAGAAGAGAAGAGCCTTCAACACAGCAATAGCAAACTTAGGAGACAATGAAAAGCATGCAGGCTATGCCAGCATCCCCATTCCTGTCCTTCAAGGGTTAGGTCTGGGACAAGCACAACGTAAGCTTTTCACTGTTGGTCTTGGGACAGAGTGGAAAATAAACACCAGGTCTATTTGCTGATAAAATTAAAAGCATCCTCAACACAAATGAGATTTAACACATCAGGCAACACCCAGTGCACCTGGAAACCTGACAGCAAGTTTCTGCATGAAGCTGGGAGGTTGAACTCAATCCTCCTCAATTCCACTTGCTTGGCCGACCAACGAACCACGAGTAGGACAGCACACAATAACCAAACAATCCTAAGGGATACCATCAGAAACACTGCTCCTAGACATGAAGCAAGATCACAGCTACACAGCATGCTCCTTGTAAGGCTGCCTACCCATACTAGTCACAGATACTATGAAACTAAGAACCAAAACACATACAGGCAGTATCACAAGAAAAACAGACAAGGCAAGGCCTAGCTCAGCCTCCTCAAACACCTGTTGCCTACAGGTACAGGTATGTCTACAGTAGTTTGTAAAAGCAGTCATAAAACTTTCCTGCTGGCACTCTCAACTAATAAACCCTACCTCCAGCAAAGCAGGTTGGCTCACGCTCTGCACTGAGCTTCTCATTAGCCTGGAGTACACAACAAGAAGGCTACATCTTCCCAAAGCTGATATGTGCTATCACCACTGAGAAATAACGGTTAAGTTAAAGGACAACATTAACTGCAGAATAAGTGAGCATAAAACAGCCATAAACTCCTAACTTCTTCAGAAAAAGTCTGTTCCCAAGGAACCTTGCAATCACAGTTGAAAAGCAGCGTGCTGTTATGATGGAGCATGAAGGAGCTTGAACAAGATACTGCTTTCAGTAGCAAAAAAATCTTAGTAGCCTAGAAAGCCATATCCAGGTTTATAGGGTTTTTTTTTTTTTTTAATGAAAGGTAAGCAGACTTTCACCTTTTATCTACACATTTAGCTTCCCATTTTCAGCTGAAACTTCTAAGAATCCCCGATTCTGACAAGGTAGGAAAGGAACAGTCATCCACCTCTACACAGGAAGCACAACCACGTACAGGCAACAATGCCTTATATAAAACACAGTGTGCTTTCCATATTCTAAGAAAAAACTACCTCCTGCTTCTACTGCCTTGCACATGCCAGAGGGAGTAGTACAACTTCCAAAAGCACCTGATTTTATTTCCTGATAACAAGCATCCAACACACAGATGAAGCAAATTGGAACATCAAATGTTCTACGTAGGTTTTGCTTCTTGAGTTTATTCCTGCTCTACAGTTTGATACCAATATTGTGATGCCATGAATAAAGCCTACAGCTGAATACAGATCGGCACTCTGAGGAAGACAGGAGTACTCCAAGGAATATGATAGACACAGAGAACCAACTCTGATATGTTTTCTTCCTTAGTGTAAATGAAGCAGAACATTTGCTCTATGCAACCACACACAGGCTCTCATTAAAAAATGAAAAAAATCTGGTGTAGGGAACCTGGTTTGGCAGGGGGGTTGGACTCCATCTCTTGAGGTCCCTTCCAACCCCTATGATTCTATGAAAACACTCAAGTCCATGAATCTTTCCTCAAATATAACCCTTTCTCCTATTTTTTTTTCCTACACTGCAGCCAGTGTTTTACTCAGACAATCCTTTTGGCATTTGAATAATCTACCCACAATTTCTGAGGTGGCACTGACTGTGTATTCTCTGTATCCTGCATATAAGACTGTATGGGAACTGTTGAATCACAGCCTGAACCACTGATGGATCACCTGAGGTGAGCACTGAGTCAGCCATAGCAGCACAGGTGAAGCGATGCACTGTGTGAGCAGAAGGGATGGAGTCTGACCCCACCTCTCTCAGACCCCATGTGAGGGCTGACACCGCTGGGGAAGGATCTCTTTCTGGAGATTGCTCCTTCAGAGTTTCCCACTGTGAGCCTAGGACATGGCTGAGCATTTTCCTTTAATTTTCTCTCTCCATCACGATAATCTTTCTAACTACACCATCTGCTAAACAGCTACAATATTAGTTGGCATTATTCATTCTGTTAATGACAGAAAGACATGCCGTGCAGCCCTTTAAACGAAGCCTAATGCACATTTAAAATAAGGTCCCAAAGCAGAACAAAAGTTACCCAAGCAGTTCCAGTAATACATCTCCACTGTACAGAACAAAGTTGCAGAACCACTAAAGGCTGTACCAAACACCAAATGCATATAAGCACAACTTAAGTCCCCACAGCCAGGATGACCCTCCCCTGCCTGCAGCCCATGAGCAGAAGCACACAGATGCCAAGGACAAGCACAGATGCTACACTGCTTCTGCCTTCCACAGCATTACTGGCACGATGCACCAGCCCCCCTTGCTGTGCAGCTCAGGAAGATGAACAAAACAGTTCTAAGAAAAGCCAAACAGATAATTTAACAACTGGAAACCTGCTTACACATAGGAAACACTCAGAGAACTTGATTTAGCTCATCAAGAAAGTAGTGATTAAGGAGGAGCTTGGAGCAGTCAAAAATAAAGCCTGTACGAGCAACAAGGGACTAAAAGTGAAGGGGTCTCAGATTAACCCAAAGAGGCATGTTCAAATCTGAAGTGCTCACAGCACAGGAATGGTCCATCAGTGATGACAGTCTCCCAAAAGTCACCACAGAATCCACAACCATAAATATGGATCAGAGTTTTTTATTTTTCAGAAAGCTAACTTCAAGCAGAACTACAGCACATCTCTTCAGACGGTGTCCAATGCTCTACATCAACCAAAGCTCTCATACCTCAGAGTCTCCTTGGGCAGCACAGTTAATTAACTCATTGATTTTTAATAGCCAACTCTGCAAAATGTATATGCTAACTACTGACAGCCATTTCAAAGCGACCACTGTAACACCACCAAATGACAGCCCTTGGTTTTCTCTAGCAAGGTACCTTTTATTAGAGGCTGCAAAGTCCATTAAGTCTAGCAAGACCAAGTTGTCCTCAACAAACTGCAGCTCCCTGCTCATGAATAGCTAACAGAAGTGTTTGTTATTAAGCGTGCATATGCAAGTGAGATACTTCTTATCAGAAGCCCCAACCAGAACTCCCAAGAACTGGCAGCAAGATGCTGCAGTGGAGCTGGACCAGATGACCTTTAGGAAACCACTCCAACTCAAAGGATCCTATGCAGAGTGGCTCCTCTAAGCTTCTGTTGCTACAGATCTCTACAACTCACGGTTCCCTGGTAAGCTGACACAGGAACACATCTTATCTGAAGTGTTAACAGCTCACTGACACCACTAACTAGAGGAAAAGCCTGCAGAGATGCATTCCCCTCCAGTGGTTGGTTTGGCTTTCCCCAGCACTGCTCTGACCCCACAGCTGCTCCAAAACATGAGCAGCTACCAGACCAGCCAACCAGCTCATTAAACACCCTGATGCCCCACTGAGGTGCCTGCTACTGCATTCAGCTTCTCCTTCCCAACTCCCTCCAGCCCCATGTTCCACAAAGCATTTAATGGAACACTGCTCTGAAGGGACTTCAAATAAAGGCCTTAAGAAAAAAAGAAAAAAGACTACGGATGTTTCCACTTCATCAAAAAATCCACAGCCCTCTGCAAACAGATGATGTTAGGAGCAGATGTACACAACCAGATGATCTCTTCTTTACCAGCCATCTTGACCTGTCTGGCTTGATTTATATAAACTGCTTTTGCTCACTACAACATAGATTATGTAAAGCTCAAGAAACCCTTAACCCAACAAGAAGAGCCACACCGCTGGCAGAGCAGCAGCCTCGCTCCCTGCAGGAGCACTCCGTGCCACGAGGATTGCCTCCCACCAAAGGAACATTACCACATTCCCCTCAATGTCAAGGCCGGGTACAGAAGAACCCCACTGCAATACTGGCAGAGCAGGAGCAAAAGATGAAGTTTCACCACACTAAAAAAAGAGAGCTCTCAGCAGGTCACCAGGCAGGCCGCTCTCTTTGTTCATCATCATCTCCCCCATCTCACTGAGAAGTCTTACAGCTCAAGGCAGAAGTTACTCGGCAGCATCACGACCCGTGTCTTTTTTTTTCTCCCCTCCCCCTTCTTTTTTTTAGGTTTTCTCAAAACAACTTTTTCTAAATCAGCTGCGAGGTCACCCTAACCATTTACACCGAGCAGCTATGACGAGAGAGAGTCTTAATCACACTGAACTCCGGACTGCACGCTTTTAACACCGGGCAGGCTTCAATGCGCCTATCAGCAACGCGCTGAGCTCGGAGATCCTGCTGCCGGCTCCGCGCTTGCGGCTGAAGAAGAAAACACACCAAGTTCGCCTTATTTACGGATGAAAACACCCCGTAAGAAACGCGGTAGGTCGGCTCGCAGCCCGTCCCAGTGCGGTTCCCCCATCCCGGGACGGACGCGTTCCCGGAGGGAAAGGACAGCGCGCGTCGGAGAGCGGAGCCCAACGCATCCCGGCGCTCCCGCAGCTCCAACCGCGGCTCAAAACAGGGAAGCAGCGGAGAGGAAAACGCTTCCAGCCGCGCACCGCGAGCCTCCGCAGCGCAGCGGCGGCTTACGAGCGCTAATGGAATTAAAACCCCGGCGTCACGTTACACCACCCCCCCCCCCCCCCCATTTCCACACACGTTTCTGTCGGAGATTGAATCGGACGCTTCGCCCTGATCGACTTTCTTCCATTAGAAACACCCCCCCCCCCCCTCCGTCCCTCCCTCCCTCCCTCTCTCTCTCTCTCCATCCCGTTCTCCTCCGGAGCGCTCACCCCAGCACCACCAGCTCCCCGTACTTGACGGGCTCCTTGTTCGGGGCGCAGTGCTCCTCCTGGCTCGGGGAAAACATCGGGGCGGCCGCCGCAGAGCTCACCCGGCCTGGGGTGCGGCTCCGGAGCGCGCCCCGCACTGAGCCGGCGGCCGCCCGGCGGCGGACACTACACTCCGAGGGACGTACCATGTCCTGGCGGCGGGGGGGGAAGGGGAGGAGCCAAGCCGAGCCCTCGCGCCCGCTCTCGCGTTCACCGCCTGCGCCGCCCCTCCGCCCCCCCCCCCTCCCCGTTCCTGGTGGTACGGCCCGGCTGTGTTATGTAAACATAGAGTAAAGGGGACGGGGCCGCTCTTAAAGGGGCCGCGTCGAGGACACAGTGGGGGGGGGGTGGTCGGGGTTAACGCTCTGGGGTAGCGTCCACCCCAGCCCTGGGTTTGGAGCTCGCGGGTGGGTGTGGGTCACACCGTGGGGCTGTGTCACCCACCCGTGGGTTCAGAGGCTGCAGATCCCAGCAGCGCCTGGCTCACCCACTTCCATGGGATCGCCGCATGGCTGTCCCGGATTCAGCCCTATGGGTCAGGCCTCCAGGCTGCAGGGCACAGCCCAGGTCCCAGCAGGCCTCACACAGCACCAAACTGGGCTAGAAGGGCTAAAACCCTTCCAGTGGACTCACCCCTCTGCTACAAAGGCACCCAACGCTGCTCAAACCTCAGTTGCCCTCAGCACGGCCTTCCATTCCCTCCAAACCCAGCAGCAAACCTGCAGAAGTTAGCCCTAAAACAGTACTCAGCCAGGCTCGAGCTCTCTGCACCAGGAGTGTGTTACAGAGCGAGGAAAAGTCATCGCGGTCTTCACCCGAAATCTTCCCTGGACAGAGAGCAGGAGTGGGCCCGGCTTCCCCTGCCCAGGGCTTTCCCCTGGCTGATATCACATTTAGCTATTAATTTTCACAGCAATGCTGTTTTTCTGCCATTTCTGGTGAAGAGGTGAAATGGAAAAAGCCAGCCCATCTCACGGGGCTGCGGAATGGAGATCTTCCCAGGGGCTGTGCGGAGAAGACAAGGTTTTATTAAAGACAGAGAGCTGAATTATTACAGGTTTATCTTCTTTATTGCCCTAACAAAATAGAAAAGAAAGCCGAGCTGTAAGTCACTGTCAAAAAAAACAAATACAGCCTGGAAAACAGTGAGAAAAACAAACCTCCTGGCTGCATCCTCTTTAAGTTCTCCCCCTTCTCCCCCCGAATACAAGTCCTCCACATTCACTTTGCTTTCGCACGGCGTAAACAAACTTAAACTGTCTTCCAAGAGACGCTCCGACACAGTTCTTAGCTCAGGTTTCCTGTAAGCCCCAAAGCCCTGGATCAGGTTGGTTTTATGACATTTTCTGCTGCCTGACAACCACTTCATGTGGGAATGGAGGACCTTGAAGATCTGTTTGAGTCTGTGTTTTCTTCTTTCTTGTTTTCTAACACTTCTTTGGAGGCTTTCTTACCGAAGCGCTGGTTTTCTTACTGCATCTCCCTAGGAACTACTGCTCCCAGCACCAACAACCTGTGCTTCATTTTCTAATGGGGGCAACGAGGTTGAGATGGAGCACAGAGCTGCCCCACAGCTCCACATCCCCTGCACTCAGAGCCCCAGCACTGACACTTCCTACAGCTCCAGACATTACTCTTTGCAATGGGAACACCAAAAAAAAAAAAAAAAAAAAAAAAAAGAAAGAAAACAAAGCTGCATTTCTCCCCAGACCTACTGAAATAATGGAGTAATGTGTCCACAGCCACATTTGCACAGGGAGGTGGTGGAGTCACCATCCATGGAGGTGTTCGGTTACCGTGCAGATGCAGCACTGGGAGACACGGTCAGTGGCCATGGTGGGGCTGGGCTGGGGTTGGGGATCTTGGAGGTCTTGTCCAGTCTTAATGATTCTGTGATTCTGTTATTTTTAAGCTCAGAATGTCTTGTGCTTTCCCCTTCAGGATGTCTCCGTGTGGCTGCTTGTCTGAGAGCATCCCCCACCTTTTTCACAGCAGCTTCCTGGCCGAGATGTAGCTTTCAGGAGGGATATCCAGTGAAGCCAGGAGGGGATTAAAATCAGCATCCAAAAAAGAATCCCAAAAACAAAGAAGTAGTGCGTACCTGCTTGTTTTTAAAATGCAATTTTTAAAGTATTTTAAATGCAGGAAGATTACTGTTTCAGCAAAGTGCTTACAGATGTGCTGGGCTCAGAATAAGTACCTCAGCACCTTCATGAATCAGGGCTTGGGACTGAGCTTGAAATATGGAAAAGGTACTGAGAGGCACAATTTGCCATTGTACCTGTGACTCGTGTTGCACGTGAAGATGATTGGAGACACACAAGCTCTGGTGATAACACAGGTGCACAGGTTTCTGTTGCATCCCTGTGCAACACTGTGTAATGGTCTGATTCACAGAAACACCTCAAATTTAGAAAGGGAAATGACATGAAGAAAGAAGCAGAAGGGTGACAAGCATGACATGATTTCAAATCTCACAGCAGCAGCTTAGGAGTGAGTTACAGGCTCGGTCTTAAGACCCTAACAGATTTTTACAAAGCAGAGTAGTGAAGCAGCAGAGTTGAAAAAGCAGCTATCAAATAACTGTATCTAAGCAGGGAAAAGAGAATAAAGCATAAACAGCATCGAATACAAAACCACAATAAGAAAAGCTGAAAGGATGTTACAGAACTGTTTGCCAAAGGCAAAGGATTTTAAAGGGGTTCAGATACATTGAACAAGTCAATATGGATTTATAGGGATGAATCTGATGAGCCTGATACACTGGGGAGAGGGCAACCGCAGCTTCTGCAGAGAGAAGTCACAGTCTGTGTCATGTTCACACCCTCCAAAGCAACCAATGAACACGATCACATATCTGGATCTTGTTTGAATTTTACCACGTAAGGGCTCTCAAAGAAATAAAAGTAGTGTGAAAAAAGGGAAAAAAATAGTATGTCATGGCTTAACAGCTGGCTGCAGGAGAATTTGGAAGCTTCAAGTTCCCCTTTTAGTGGCAGGGAGAGGTCACTGCTGGGACACTGTGGTGCTGCTGGGGACCTTGGCTGGGCAGCTTGCTGGTAATGGAAAAGTCTGCTGAGAAGCCAAAAATTTTAAGCTGACTGAAAGAAGTCAGCAGAGGACCTAGCAAGAGAATGTCCAAGTCAAGTACATGGAGAAGATGACCTTAGCCATATCTACCTAATGACTGGCTCTAATTGAGCTATTATCATTCAGGAAAGACATCTTGAGATTTTACAGTTGCTCCAGGTCCTTCTCTTGCAGCACTAGCCCAGAGATCAACAGAAGTCTTAAAAGACAAATAAAAAGTGCAAAGGAGCTCTTGCACTTAAAACATGTCTCTTCTTCCAGTGTCATGTGTACTTCTGAGAACATCTGTTCTGTCTCTGGGTGGATGGTCATCATCCTTCTCCATGGGATAGAGCCAAGGGCATTGCCCTGCTCTGTGCCTCAGCTCCCAGCTCCCCTGCAATGAGCAGGGGCACCCACAGCTCCATCAGGTGCTCAGAGCCCTGTTCTGCCTGAGCTGGGGTGTCTGCAGGGATGGGGCACCACCACCTCTCCCAGCAACAGTGCTGCACACTCAGAGAGGCCAGAGGAGCAGTGTGTGTCCACACCTACAGAGATACGTTCATCCAGCCCATAAATCAAACAGACCTCAGCCAACGGACGTGAGGAGAATCCCAAATCGGTGCAGGATATAAAAATGGGATGCAATGGGAGCTCGGTTGTCTCGTAGCAGCAAACCTCAGACCCAGACCTTGCTCAGTTTGCAGCTGCTTAAGGATTTCACCCACCAGCAATGCGAGAACACCCACGGAGCCACTTAAAACTAAAGACCATTTTCACATATTTCTGCTACAGAGAATGAAATGCCATTTAGAAATTATTGCATATTAAAAAGGAGCGGTCCCCCAGCTGCCGTTCCAACTGCAGATATCCAGCTGCAGACAGCCAGCATCCTGCAGAGCTCCAGCACAACCCCACGAGTGTCACACTGCAGCAGGGTGCAGCTCCCACAGCCCTCTCACCCTGAGTAGTTTTATCGTGCTGCTACGTGCTCATGGTCTTGCAGGAAAAGGAAAACAGCATTTAGCTGAGAACTGTAGAATTTATAGTTAATAACTACTCCAGAATTCAGGCTTTCTTGGCAGCAAGAACTCACAATTAATGTTTTCTCCTCTCGTTAGGGTAAAGAGGGCTGGGTCGTAGCTGGGTGTGTTAAAAGCAGCATTTGGTCTGCGAAGTACGTTCATCAGTAAAGTCTTGTAACTGCCTCCTAGCACCTGATCTGCTGTTCATTGCTGCAGTTCACATTGCCGTGTGCTCCTGGCAGGTCTCCAGGAGATGGCTAACCTCGGTGACAGGCTGGAGACCCCAAAAACCTTGACATCCGAGCATGAGAAAAAAAAGGCAATGAAAACAAGCCCAACTCCACCAAAACCAAACAACAGGCGGGCACAGATGTCAGGAAGATGCAGCACAAGGAACAATGTCCTGCAACATCCTGTCGGGTCGATGTGCAAGTGCAACCCCCCAGCGCTGCCTTCCTCCCAGCCGTGGGAGCCTGTGTGGTTATGGATGCTCGCCTCTCCCACGCGCCTGCACGCTGTGGGCAATTATGAAGTCGTTAGCTCTGTAAGCTGAAAGGATCACTGTTGTCAGGATCGGCTGAGACGCCGGTTGAGTTGTCGTTATTATGGGCACTTTAGCAGATGGATGGCCAAAACTGTATTTGCAGCAATAAGGTAATGACTGAGGAATGCAATTCTGGGTAGACCCCTGATTGCTGCTGGCTTTCACTGGCATCATTAGGAGATGAAGATGCTTCGTACCTCAGCAGACAATGCCTTCCCTTAACAAAGTTATTTCAGAGAAGGGGAAGAATTCCTCACCTTTCAGGCCTGGAAAAAGGCACAGTTGTATGCAGAGTTGCAGAGGTTTGCCAGTGACATTAAGCTGGAGAAGATCTTGTATGAGAACTGTGGAAGAAGCTCTGAAAAGACCACAAAACTTTCCTCTTTTTTTTTTTTTTTTTTTTTCTATCATTAAGGGACTCGAGATATTGAAAAAAAGCTTTGAGCGGAGAAGGAAAATCAACATGGATTCAATGCGAAGTGTTTGAGGTCATATATATCGCATACATCCAACCAAGGCAACCAAAAATATGTTGTGGAAGGAAGAAGAGGCAACTACTTGGCTGGCTTAGTGGGCATGGTGGTGATGGGTTCATGGCTGGACAAGGGGATCGTAGATTCCGGCCTTAATGATTCTGTGATTCTATAATAAAAATCATCACCTGCCTTCTGGAATAAGGGACACCCAGATTCAGATGGTTTTAGTCAAAATAAAGCATCTGGTCACTTTTTTCTGAAAGGAAAAGCTCTTGTATCAAATTTGGATAGTGAGGACCGTGGAGCTGATGGGACACCTCCCATGGGAGGATGTGGTCTGACTACTCCAGGCACTACTCACAGCCCCTGCCCAGCTGGTTGAATCATAGAAGCATAGAACCATTAAGGTTGGAAAGGATCTCCAAGATCCTCGAGCCCAACCCCAGCCCACCCCCACCATGCCCACTGCCCGTGTCCCTCAGTCCACATCTCCATGGTTCTTGAGCACCTCCAGGGACAATGACCCCACCACTCCCTGATCAGCATGTACCAGAGCCTGACCACTCTTTAGGAGAAGAAATATTTCCTAATATCCAACCTGACCTTCCCCTTGTGCAACTTAAATCTACTACCTCTTGTCCTGTTCTGCCTCAAAACACCCAAAAACGCCTTCAGGAAAACACACTCAGTTTTCGTCCCTGCAAGCTGCAAAACCCTCTGCTCCCCAGCACATTACAGAGCCGTCGGTGGGAACACACTGACATCTTCCCAAGGAAGAACAGGACGTGACAGCCCTGCAGTGTGTCCGTGTGGTGTTGGGAACAGATGGGAGCGAAGCCACGCTGGGCTCGCTGGCCCAATGTGCGAACCAGCAGCGAGCTGGACCCAGGGCTGCCCCATCTGCAGCAGCCAAAGCCTTGCTGAGCTGCTCGCTGGCCCTGTACGCCTTCCCTTTTGCCCATCAGTAACTTCAGGATACAAATAGGGCTGGTTAGGAGGCTGGAGCCAGCAAAACAAAGGCAGGAGCCATGGGCAGTTCACAGGATTGGAAACAGCGAGAGGTTCTCGTTATGCAGAGGTCGCTGGCTGAGCACGATGCTACATTTAAATATTTCAGTGCGTGCTCGCCTTGCATCCTCCCTGCAATGCCTCTGTGTGTGTGTGCGTGCAGGCAGGAGCTCCTCCAGGTTGCAGCAGTGTTTTGGGTGAGATAAGGAACAAACAGAACGAGTGCAGATGCCCCCACTCAGCATCGTGTGAAAACTTTAAAGCAGACCTGAGCATCGTGGGGGCTCGGGGCTTCTTTCCTCCCTGTGCTTGCTTACTGATGCTTTGAGCCCTGTGTAGTCAAGATAAATGCTTCTGCATCCCCAGAGCCGTGTGGGATCCGTGCTGGCGCTGATAGATGCTGGTCACACGTGCTATCTCCCAAAGGTCTGTCTTTGGACCAGTGCTCTTCAACATCTTTATCAATTACATGGGCAGTGGGACTGAGTGCACCCTCAGCAAGTTTGCAGACAGCTCCAAACTGAGCGGTGCAGTTGGTACAGCAGAAGGAAAGGGATGCCACCCAGAGGGACGGGCTCTAAAAATGGGCCCACAGGACCTTATGAGGTTCAACAAGGCCAAGTGCAAGGTGCTACACTTGGGTCAGGGCAATCCCAGCCATGTGTACAGACTGGAACAAGATGCTCTACCCCTAGAAGCACCCAAAGCCAGGCTGGGTGAAGCCTTGGGCAGCCTGATCTGGTGAGGGGCAGCCAACTCATGGCACTGGGGGTGCTCTGAGGTCCTTTCCAAACCAAACCATTCTGTGATTCTATGGTTCCGATGCACCCACAGTGCACCACAGTTTGCTCTGAGTGTCACCTCCACCACAGCCACCTCATCACCTCCCCTGCACCCACAGGACACGTCTGGCACGGGCAGGACGGAGGGGACAAGGCTGTGCATTTTTTTCACTCCTACTCCTCCTCTTTGCAAGTTTGCAGCAGTGAGAGGGAACATTGTCAGCCCGCTCGTGGGAAGCACAAAGCGGTGGCTGTGCTGCCCTCCTTATAAAAATTCAAGGCTGTCCTCCTTTTTCCTAGAGGTTACAGTGTTTTCACACACATGTGCCTTTGTTGTGCCCACACCCTGTTCCAAAGTCCCCACAGCCAGCTCGGTTCTTCTTCCCACCCAGAAAACAGCCAATTTTGATGTAATCGATCGAAACGAGGACAATTCAGGAGAAATTTTGAAAAAACCTTTCTGGAAAATAAATAAAGAAATGAGTTCTGTTTGCAGCAATTCTGCTGCTTCAGAACTTCAGCTGGGAGCACTGGCAGCTCAGTTTTTCCCCAGATCAGCTCCTCAAAGCCTCGATTTGCTGTGAGCGTGGCAAAGGACTCGATTCTGGGTTTCCCAGGAAACTACTTTACAGGTGAGATCTGGAGATTTTCACTTTAATGTATTCTCTGTGACCACTGAGGTCCCTTCGCTGGAACTTGTGATTTTTCCCAAGTGCAGCTGCACAGTGAGGATGGGTATGGTTGGTAAGTATGGAGCTGGGCTTTCTCCATTAGCCACAAGCAGAATTAAGGCCCAAGAAATCCTTCCTGCCAAAAACTGGGAGAGTAATCCTGTCATAACCTATTAACATGGAGCTGTGCTGGCACTTGGCAGCAAACCACCAAACCCACAAAGTTGTGTTTAATTTGCTGTTCGAGGACAGACTGAGTCTTCTTCGCTCAATTATCCCAAGCTGATCTTTCAGCATCCACTGTGGAGAAAAGCCATTGTGCAACCTCCATCCCTGTATCCCCATTCTGGGTTCACCCAGATGCCTCAGGACCATGGTCCCCAGCTTGTGGTGTCCCCATGTGCATAGCAGAGCGGCAAGGGCAAGCAGGAATAACCCCATGAAGATGGGCTGGGGAGATGATTTTTTGCTTCCTGCAGGGTTTCTTTCACGGAATCATAAAATAGTTTGAGTTGGAAGGAACTCTTAAGGCCGTGTGGTTCAAGCTCCCTGCAATGAGCAAGAACACCCACAGCTCCATCAGTGCTCAGAGCCCCATCCATGCTGACCTCAGCTGTCTGCAAGGATGGAGCACCACCACCTCTCTGGGCAACCTGTGCCAGCTCCTCACCACTCTTACTGTAAAACACTTTTTCCTTACATCCAGCCTAAATCTTCCCTGTTTTCATTTGAAATCATTTCCCCTTGACCTATCCCAGCAGACTCTGTTAAGGAGTCTGTCCCCTTCTTTCTTACAGCAGAAAGTAAGGTACCTTTATAGGTACTGATACAGTACTTATAGTACCCTTCAGGTACTAAAAGGCCAGTGCTGGGCTTTGCTTGTTGCTTTCCCACTTCCCCCTCATCCAGGATGTCCTTCTTCTCTTTTCTATTTTTACCCAAATCCTTGACATCTTCATGGCAGCAGCCTGGAGGAAATGGATTATCCCGGCAGTGGCATTGCACGGCTCCAGCCCCAAGAAAACTTCTCCTTCCCAGGGCTCACCACATTCCTGACCTGCCTGCAGCCCTGCAAAATAGGAAACACAATGCCCATTAGCTTTGTTCAGTAAAACTCTGGGATTAGTCACCATATCCTTCCCGTACATGGGAAATGGCAAGAAAGGAACATCTCCTGCTGGATTTGCACGTTTCAGCGCACACAGCATGGGAGACCCCATATCCTTCCATCTCATCCTCAGGGGGATCTCTGTTTGCTCAAGGCCAGGAAACTGCTTCCCTGCATCCAGTTCATGGTGATATCACAAACAGGACACAAAGATGCACTGAGGTATTTTGCAAACTGCAATGGGACCTCTGTCGGTGTTCCTTTTGTCCCACACTTGCTGTGCAGAATATGATCTTAATGTTTCCATCATTTTATTCTGCAACTGCAGGGCAGTTTTTTTCTCATGTTATTCTTTCTATTATTATCTTTTTTTTTTTTTTTTTGCCAATTCTGATTAAAAATCAGCTGTTGGATCCCAATGTTCCTTTGTCTAAAACACGCAGAGATGTGCAGAACAGCCATTGCCTGAGGAGCATTTAAAGGCAGCACCGGGAGAAACTCCAGAGCAGCTCTGCAGAGAGCTCCTACGTTCCTGAGATTCCTCTTCCAACGCTCCACAGACAGGCTCACAGTTTTATTTGCAAAAACTGGGAAAGCTTCCAAATCCGAGCCTGTAAAGTCTTCCACTAAGAAAAAAAAAAAAAAAGAAGAAAAAAAACACAACAGGAAAATCACATTTTCCCCCACCGTGAAGCTCACAAGAAGCAAATCCTCTGCAGATGTGTCCTGGAGCTGCAAGCACTCACCACCAATGTGCTGCTTCCCAGCAAGGGTGCATGGCCCAGGAATTCAATCTGCAGGCATAGCTCTGGGTCCCTTCACCAGCAGGAAAATCCCAAGTGAGAACTCATAGCACATACTGGAAGCCCTGATGGAGCAGGGCCCCCTGGCTGAGCTCTCCTACGCGTTGTTCTCACTTCTGGCTGCATCCATCCTTGTACAGCTGCTAAATTTCTTGGGGTGAACATCCACCTCGGTGTCAGACCCTTACAGTCACCTTCAATTCACCTGCAAATAGAGAAAAAAGAAAATGGGAGGCCAATTACATCCTGGCTTGTATCAGAAACAGTGCAGCCAGCAGGACCAGGAGGTGACCGTCCCTCTGTACTCTGCACTGGTGAGGCCACACCTCAAGTGCTGTGTTCAGTACAAGAAAGACACCACGACATGAAAGACATCAAGACCCTGGAGCATGTCCAGAAAAGAGCAGTGGAGCTGTGAAGGGTCTGGAGGACAGTTCATACCACAACTCTCCCATGTAACAGTGATAGGACAAGAGATAATGGCCACAAGCTGTGCCAGAGTGGGGTTCAGACTGGATATTAGGAAAAGTTTCTTCTCTGAATGAGTGGTGATGCACTGGAACATGGTAGGGACATGGTAGGCTCACCATCCCTGGAGGTGTTCCAGGACTGGCACTGAGGGACTTGGAGAGCGGGCACGGTGCTGGTGGGTTGATGGTTGGACTCGGGGATCTTGGAGATCTTTTCCAACCTGAATGATTCTGTGATTCTAACATGCACTCAGGACTTTTTAACACACTTGGGTTTTGTTCCTTCATGTATTATAGAAACAGAACTATTTAGGTTGGAAAAGACCATTTGGATCATCAAGTCCAGCTGCCAACCTATCACAAGTTGACCTCTAAAGCATACCCTTAAGTGCCACATCCACAGAGCTCCTAAATGTCTCCAAGGATAGGGGCCACCATAGAATTATTAAGACTGACAACAACCACTAAAGTCATCTATGTGGACAGCCTGTCCCAGTGCTTAATCACCCTCTCCATGCATAATTCTTTCCTGATATCCAACTTGCTATCCCATCAGAGCTCAGGAAAGCTGAGTGCACTCAGCTGCCCTTCTCCCACAGTGCCTCACTTGGCCAGTTTGTGACACCAACAGGAGAGAAATAGAAACCTGACCCCATGGGCATGACATGGCTTTAGCCTAATTTGAAACATCCCAAACACTCCTTTGGTTTGCTGGAATGATTCTTGCAGTAATTGCCTTTCAGATATGATTTGTTCCTGCTTGTTGCAGCCTCTCCTGAAGGATGGAAATTGCTTGACCAAAGCAAGCTGGATGGGTTGCAAACTCCACAACCCAAACTCTGCTAGGTTGCTTGCCCTCATCATGTAAAAGCACCAACATTGGTGCAGAGAGGTCTGCCAGACACAGTTCTGCAGGTGTCAAACTGTCAGCAATCCACACCAAAGTACCATGCCAAAAAGGATCATTAAGTTCACATTTTCCCAATCCAGTCTTTCACTTTCTGTAACGCAGAAGCAGCCCAGCACTGAGACCCATACTCAGATCTGCAAACAAGTGTATCCATTCAATTATCTGTAAGACTGCAGTTGCCCTGCAGATAGTCCCAGTTAGCACCGGGTCCCCTTCTGGGCCATGGGAAAGGACAGACGTGGTCCTGGCACAGCTCAGCACCAGAGCTGGGAGTTGTTGTAGGGTCAGTTTGGAGACAAGATGGAAAACAGTTTGGAGACAAGATGGAAAACTTGCATTTTGCTGAATGGCTGTGATCAGTGCACTGCGTGCCCCCTCTGCCAGAGCGAAACCCATGCCACTGCGCTCGCACTGTGCAGCAAAACCCTGCTGAAGATTTTATCAGGGAAGAGAATTATTTGCTACTGGAGAATGTGCTTGTGCCTCGCAGCTATTCAGCTGCACAAGTATGTGGAGCATTGCCGATAACTCACTGAGGGAAGTCTGGAAAATGGATTCTGCAACAAGATAATTCTGCTTGTAGACTCTTATTTTATGTATTTCAGTTTCCTTCCTCCTTCTTCACCACTCCCCCTCCCACCTTTTTCCATTTACATCTAAATGGGATCTTTGTTTTCTCGGAGTCAATATTTAGCCACTTGTTCCCCACTCGAGCCTCCAGAGCTCTGTTTCCAAGAGCAGAGCCCTTCCCTGGGGTGGAAAAGGACTGAACAAGATGCCAAAGCTGTGCCCTGGACCTCCTCTGGGTGCTCATGGTCCTCTCTTGTCATGAATTTGGCATGGGGATTTGTAACCGACTGAGCCAAACTTCCTAATTCCAAGCTCCCAGAAATAAAAGCCACCTCCCATATACTGTCATCAGTGGCATTTGATATTATGGAGATCCAAAATTGCACCCATCTTCAGCGTTGATGACACCAACAGACAGAAGTTCCCATAACTTCAGATACAAAGACAGTTCCTTAAGGCCCCTCACAAACAAGGGTGTAGTTTCAGCTAATCGCTTCAGATCCTCCCTCTGCAGATACATGCATTAGCTCCAGGAATGAGGAAACCTGTCCATTAATAAATTGATTTCCACTGAGGCATCAGCTGCTCATTGCCCACTGCTGCCACAACAGCTGATGGAGCCCAGCTGATGTACAAGACTCCATCACTCCTGGTCACTGCTTTTCTTGTTTTTTGCAGTAAAGCCACAATATATAGGCAGTGTTTGCTTCTGGGCTTGTCTATATGCAAAGGAATTATTGGTTTATCGGCAGGCTGAGCTGGAACACAAAGCACCACTTGTCGTTATTTTGATGAAAGCCTCTCTTAAGGCACATACTCTAACTAGATTTAATTTATGTTTGTAAATAAGCAGATACAGCAAGCAGGAAAAAAAAATAGGTCTTCTTCAGTCTTACACTCAGCAGCCACACCGACTTGTGCTGAAGCAAACACGGGTTGGGTTACAACCTGTGAACACAAGAGGTTTTCCAACTGTAGACCCAATCGTAACTTTTCAGTTCCACACGTGGAGAAGCCCATAAGGTGCAACATCAAATGGACTTCACCTGACCTCACGCACATAAACCCATGGACCCTGGGGGTTCATTTCACTCGCCCCAAGCCTGTTCAATCAGCCAGCAATGGGACTCCCAACCTACAGCAGGGAGTCTGCCTTGGCAGGGAGGTGGGATTTGATGATCACCAGAGGTCCCTTCCAACCCCTCCAGTTCTGTGATTCTGCGTGGCAGGAACCAATTTCCTAGGGAGAAGAGGCCACCAACACATCCAGGGATACAGCTCCCTTGTGGGGATAAGGGCATGGATGACCCCAGGTTATCAGCCCACGCTACCAGCAGGATGGAGGTAGGCTTCCCTGTGGCCAGAAAAGAGCAGGAAGCACTGGGACGACTGCAGTTGGGATGGTGGCCAGGGAGCTGGTGAGGATCCATGAGATGCCTACGTAGGGACATCTGGTGGATGACTGTTGGAGTCTTTGATGTGGGCAAAGAGGATCCTGGTGAAAAGATTTTTCTGGTGAAAGGAGGAAAGAGCATCAGCACCTTTCAGAGTGAAAAATGGGGAAAAATGGATCTTACACCTTCTTCCCGTGGGGAGATTTGTAGCGGATCAGAGGGAGATACACTCACCTCCTTCAGCTGAGCTCTCCCAAGGACACACATACCTACTCACATGCCGTTGTAGGCACACATATCTAATTTTGACCAAATGTAACTCAAATCATATGACCTACAAACACTAGGCTGCCGCTTGGTCCCAAACCCTTTCTGCCTCCTAAGCCACTGACTGCAGCAGGACAGTTTTACATCTGGTTTCGGTGTAATTCTTCTGCCCGCTGTCTTGAAAACACATGGAGATTGAATTATATAACAATACTGTTTAAGCACTAGCAAAATGCACGATTTGATTAAACTCAGCAATGCACCAACTGAGAGATCTAAAAAGACAGCCATGTGCATTTTAACAAAGTTAAAGCCCAAAGCTTTTCATTTCATCCTAATGGATAGCAAAGGTCATTCTCCATTTGATAAATGACGACAGCATTGCTGCATTTGTCTTCTGGCTGGCAGTGCTGGATTCCTCTGAAGTTTGTGTTAATGAGATTCCTCCTACCACAGAAACGAAATCCTCCAGTGAGGCACTGGCACTGGATTTACTGCCAAAAAAAAACCCACCTATTCTGCATGCACACAACAGGATAAGTGCAACTCCCCATCTTGCTGGCATGGTGTCCACAGCAAATGTGTCCTGATGGAATGACGTTGTCCATGACATAAGTCCCAAGTGTGAGAAACTAACTCTGTGATGAGACATATTTCTTTTCCCCATGACTCAGCTGAGCGATATTTTTCACAACGAAAACACATCAGTAAAGAATTAAAGCGTACATCCAATATTTGCCCCATGGGGATAGTGCTTAATATAGAGCCATCAGCCAGATTTTAAGAAGGATGATATTTATTTTGCTCGCTAAACCACCTGGCAACACCCAGAATCCATGAGGTCCCCAAGGTGGACAGTAAATTAGCAGAGCTGCATATATGTGCTTAACACTGCTCCTGCATCCAGTGCAATGAGAAGTGGATGAACAACAGCTGTGGGAGATATGGGATGTCTCTTACAAGGGTGAGATAGGAGCCACAGGGGAAGCAAGAGACCAAGGATCAGTACAGGGAGTCAGATCCTGCCAGACAGGAGAAAGATAAGAAGATACAGGAGAAAGACAAGGAAAAAGACAAAGGAAGAATTTCTTCATGAAGTGCCAGAATGGGCTGCCCAGTTTGGTGGTGGAGGCCCTGTCTTGGGAGGTATTTAAGAGATCTGTGGACGTGGCACTGAGGGATATGGTTTAGCAGTGGGTCAGGCTGATGGTCAGATTTGGTGATTTTGAAAGTCTTTTCCAATTCAGATGATTCCATGATCCTATAATTCATGGGGCTATTCTGCACATAGTGGAAGAACAGAGCCAAGGGAGAGCCCATTGCACAGGCTCCCAAAAGGCTGCTTATACTCTGATGTCTCAGCAGCACCAACCCTACTATCCCCAGCTAGGACAATTCATGGGCAGCAGAAGATGCCAAGGAGCCTGGAGCTACCCAAAATATGGCACCTCTGGGGACAATCCCTTGTGGAGCAGGACCTATAGCATGAGGGACACAGCACAGCCAGCCAGGAGCAGGGGTGGTTTAAAACAGTGCATCCATCACCTCACCCTGCTCTCTCTACATCTTCATTTCCAGCCTCTCCATCACCACTACCACCTTTCCAAACTCTTTGCATAGACAGGACAACAGCAGAGACCTCACACTGTCACCATGCGAAACCCCGTGACTTCAAAGCCCAAAGCAGCCCCAGCCTACAAGACAACCAACTCCAGGCTGAACTTTGCCCCAGGGAACCAGACCACCCCTCGGCCCCATATCAAAGGGCACGGAGCTGACACATGATGGGTTCCCAACCCATCCCAAGCCAGGCACACACAATGGCTCCTTTCTTCCCTGCTCCTTGGGCAGACACACGGCCCCTCTGCCCGTGTGACTTTGCAGCCAGACAGGCAGGAGCACTAAAACCCAAACCGTGTTTACTCCTTTAAGGCTGAGTCACAGGGATTTGGATGGACTCACAGGCTCCTTACCCATTCACATCCCGATGGGTGCATTTTTGGGGATCTTCTTTGCCCTCCCAGTTCCACCTCTATGCTACTTCCAATGATGCTTCATCTCCGTCCTGGGCTCTGCTAATAAAGCACACAGCTGAGCTTGAATTCAGAGCTGTAACAGTGCCTGCAACTCGTTAAAGGTTATCACGGCTGAATTACTCATCCCGGGGGGCAGGCGGGGGGAAGCAGCTGACTCACATTGTGAGACCGGAGCCCTGATTTTCCCCCTGGCACGGGGTTGCTATGTGAGCACAGGCTGTGCTTTTCCTCCAAAAGTGCTTTTTTTTCAGCTCTAGTCTCACCCGGTGATGCTCAGCTCCAGGGTAAAGGGTTGGGGAAGTACCAGGATAACAGCAAATTAAAACCAAGCTAAGACAGCGTGATATCTGCACAGTGAGTAAGGAACTTTGGACCTAGTCCTGAATTTTCAAGGTTTGGTTTGAGTTTTTGCAAGATATTTGGGAGAGATGCATATGCCTCCCTCTTCACAGCAGAGATGCAACTGCAGAGCCAGCAAGGATGGGAAAAGAAGGGACCTGCCCAAATGCCAAACCTCTGGTTCCTCCCCATGACAGTACGCAGCACTTCTGGCACCTTGAGGGTGCCTGGTTCAAACCTCCTCCCAAAGTTCCCCCATGCACCACACAATCCATCCTGACCTCTGCTGACATCTCACCTGTGCTAAGGGAACAGCTGACACATGTGTACTTCAATTAAAAACAGCCATTAAGGCTCTTATCACAGCCATAAACCCACCAGACCCCTCCACGTGCCTGGGTGGGCTCAGCACCCAAATCTCTGGACCCAGGGCTCATAGGAACTGCTTTTACTCAAGCCTGACCTTGCGACCTGGACAGCTTTACAACTGCCCTTTGCAAACCTGCCCCATAGCCATGGAAGCACCATGGGGCAGCATCTCCTGGGGCAGGATGGCCGTGAGCAGGCTGCTGTTAGGACACTTCTTGCTTGCAGCAAAACCCCTCTCCAGCAGAGCAGCCTCTCTTGTTTTCTTCCAAGTGTCTGCATTACTTTGGTGTCGCGTTGCTCATTAAAAATACCCCTCACTGGCAAGAAGGGAGTTATCTGGGGCACCCTTGTTTATCTTGGTTTAGAGTGAGTACCATCAGCTGCTGCACTCCTCCTGAAAATCAACTTCTGCAAAACCCATCAGTGCTGCGCCGAGTGTCTGCTCCTGGTGGGATGCTTGAGTCTGGATGTCGACAGTGCAAGCACATCAGAACGTACGTATCCATCTGATCTTTAGTCTGGGGGAGATCCCAGAGTCCCACGCATCACTTTTTGGGGGTTCGAATAAATTTATCTGCAAGTGCATCCCTGGCTGCAGAAAAAGGCAGAAGGAGAAAGCCCACAGTGAGCACAGGGAGAAAGCAGCACAGCCTGTGTCCCAAGCACAGAGACAGAGCTGTGAAGGCTGGAAAGGACCACTGAGGTCACCATCCCAGCTGGCCCCCACCATGCTGCTGCCCATGAGCCGCATCTCCACAGTTCTTGAACACCTCCAGGGACAGTGACTCCACAGCCTCCCTGGGCACCCTGTGCCACTGCATCACTGCTCTTTCCAAGAGGTAATTGTTCCTAATGCCCTCGCTGTTGACACATGAGGAGGAGGACTGTGCCCTGAAGGCACCAAGTCCCCCTGGTTCCTGCAACCAAACAGAAACATGGAGCGTGTCACTAAGAATGGTGCCAAAAATACTCCACCTGGGGCCCCACCAAGTGACCCCCACCGCACAGTGATTCTGCCTGGCTTTTATTTACTATGGGACATTTTAAGACCAGAAAACATTCCTGGGGAAACTGTAACACCCTGTCTGCAGCCACGGCCTGCAAGCCCTCATCAATGAATCAGGCCTTTCTTCTCACCCTCCACAGCATTGCTTTTTGCTTTTTTAGTTTTTTTATTTTTTCCTTTTTTTTTTTTTTAACAGGTTAAAGTAATCACATAGTAAAAGTCTGGAATCCAACCGCAGGGAGCACAGAAATATTTGAGCAAGCTGTTTCAAATCAGGGCTCTGACTTGCTCATCTGACGGCCCCCTTGGTGGATGCTGAGGCTGCTTGCTTTGAGGTTGGGTCCCCTCTACGGAGGGAATGAAATTTTCGAATCCTCTATCTTTCATGATTTTTTTTTCCTTGTCTTGCACCAACCCGAGGTATTCTGCACAACTTCCAGTGCTGCACGTCCATGGAAGGAGACACACAGCCCAAAGATGACACCAAGTCCTTCTCACAGCCTCCATTGCCTCCCTTTGTGCCCCTGCCTCCATGCAGCTGGAGGGGCCAAGCCAAGCCTGGAGCCCAATGAGGGCCAGAGCTCTCTGCTTTCCAAGGTAAATAATGACTTTAATTAGGAACTATGCATAATTAACCACACCGGGCTGATGACTCAGCTGGCTGTTAGAAGACCCCGCAGCCCAGTTTTTTCCTCTGCATCGTTTTTGAGTTTTCTCAGCTCAACTCTCTGCTCCGTGGATGTTGGTACAGCGAGGTGACACCGAGTCCTTGGGTCCCCTGAGCCACGATGGAGAGGCGAGGGCAAAGCACCTAGCGCAGAGGACAGCCAGCTCCTGGAAATGAGATTATTGCTGTCCTCATTTGAATTTTAAAAAGCAAACAGGCTCTGTTGGTTCAGACATTACGTTTAGACTGGGGGTTGTAAATAATGCAAGCGTTGCTCTTTTTATCAGCTTGCTCGGCAAATCAATTGGAGGACTCGAAAAAAGGATTGTCATCATAAACGAACGAATTCATTAACGCCCCTTGTTTGCCTTCGTGTTTTAATCGAATGTAAAGCAAATACAACAGGCAGAGCGCACCGAGACAGGCAGCACACGTACTCCCTGTGGGTTTAAGTCCTTAGGGAGGGAAAGGGAGCGGGACCTTGGTGCTTGGGGAGTTGCATCCAAAGGAAAATATTTCATCTCCTGTGTAGCTTATCCAGATCCCCAGTTCCTGCAGAGGGGGTCGGTGACTGGCTGCTCCACTTATTCATCTGGAGGGAGAGGTGTCATTATATGCACACAGAAAGCACTAAATGCAAGAACTGCATTTCTTCAAGCAAAGTGTGTGCCCTCCAACAGTCTTCCATCAGTCACTCCAGCCACGCCAGGACGGCTGCACTGGTGCTGACACGAACTTGCTAATATATTTGGCAGTCAGATGGGAGGTTCCTTCATAGCACTTTGAATGTACAAAAGGGGAAAGATGCAGAGCATCATCTCTCTTTCAGTCATAGAATCATAGAATCACCAAGGTTGGAAAAGACCTCCAAGATCTTCTGGTCCAACCGTCCACCTACCACCAATATTTCCCTACTGAACCACATCCCTCAGTGCAACATCTATGCATTTCTTGAACACCTCTGTGGTTGGTGATTCAGCCACCTCCCTAGGCAGCCCATTCCAGCCCCTACGATCTCTTTCAGAGAATATTTTTTTCCAAATGTCCATGGTTGTGAGTGGTTTTATGAGCAATAATCCATGGGGCATCCATCTCCAACATGTCGAGAGCTCTTCATCTCCCCCCTCACACATCCCCCCGGTGCCTCCAGGTCCAACACAAGCCTTGCTTATTGCAAAGATGTTTCTCACTGAGACTTCTTACATAAACCCCAAACCAGCAGTCACGGAATCATGGAATCATAGAATGGTTTGGGTTGGAAGGGACCTCACAGCCCATCTAGTTCCAACTCCCTGCCGAGAGCTGGTCTCCCACACCAGATCAGGATGCACAGGGCCCCATCCATAGCCTTGGCACCTCCGGGGTGGGGCACCCATCACTGCACTTCTTTAGTGGAGCTCCTTGGTGCTCACCTCACCACGTCCCTGGTACAGCATAAAAATCACACCATTTTACAGCACTTGCAAGTTATCCAGGTGCCTGCAACCACAGCTGGCTGGTGGGCATTGATCCTGATGGAATTGAAATGTTAAACGTGGTGTTTTCACCCCACTTTCTCAGCACCAGAAGTGACCCTTGGCCTCCATCACCAATCCCTCAGGCACCACTGTTCCATGGGAATAATGTGGCCCCAAATAACTCCTACGCTCATTTACACATATTTATCCCAAGAAAAAAAAATAGCCGTTCACTGATCCAGAACATTCATCTCTAAATATTTACAAAGCATTATTTATCCAAACGAAAGAGACATTTTTCCACTCAACAAACCAGGCATATGGTGGCAGCGGGCAATAGGAGATGAAGTGTGCAGCGTAATTCTAAACAGATTTAATGCCAGCAATAATTATTTTTAATCAGACAGCGAGTTCCCTGGGTGATAACCGAGCATCTCGCATTTTCAAGCAATTGCATCGGCCACACATTGTTTGATGCTACTTGTTCCAGTGTGCTTGTTGTGCCTTTTGATATTACAATGCAACTTTGCCCCTATCCATCTCCCTTGGAAAAAAAAAAAATACTGTAAAGGAAAAAAATAAACCAAGCCCTCTGTCATTTACTTCAAGCATGCCTTTTAATTACAGCGCTGTATTGAGATAGTGTACAAAATATTCTGGGCTGGATGCCTGTTTTGCAGACTCCCCGGCTGCTGCTTGGAGCTGCTGGGCAGAGCGGAGTGAATCATTCCCAAATCTCCCACTTCAGCCCATACTGGGGAAAAAGGAGAACAACATGTGCTGATGGAAAGTGTTTAACAAAGAAAGGCACGGGAGGGGGGATTCTACCAGGCTTGGGGTTTTAGAGGGGTATGCTGGATGGAACCTGCTGCCCTTTCCTGGGATTTGCAGTGTAGGGTCTGATGCAATTCAAGAGTTTCCTGATTAAGGGAATGTTGATTGGGGTGCAGCTAGCACCATTGCCTAAACCCGCACCAACACACCGTGAGGGATAGTCCTGGAACCTCAGCTAGAGATCAAAACTGCAAGGAGATGAGGAGCAGCAGCACGGGGAGTTCACAGAGCGGGATCCAAAAGGAAAAAGATCTGGAGCCCAAAAGGAAAATGTTTTGGGGTCCAAAAAGAAAAAGAATTGGGGCCCAAAAGGAAAATGTTTGGAATATAAATATCCTCCCAGGGCTCTCCTCCTGTCTGCTGGTGTATTCCCCATAAATCAAACAGGGCGAGTGCTGGAGCCAGGAATCCAGCGGGCTTTTCATCTTCAGTTTGGGGACTGCTAACAGAAAAAAACATCTTCACAGAAAACTATCCCCTGCGTGCGAGAAATGCTCTAACCTGCCTCTAAACGTGACAGACATTCCGGTTGGCTTAATATCCCTTCCGAGCACCAGCATTCAGGGAAGATAAATGAGACTTTGCTTCCATCCATGGGGCCTTTGTGCTTTGGGTAGGCTTGAGCTGCCGGCATGCACAGGCTGAGCTGGAACACACTCTGTTCTGACCAGAAGAAAACTCAAGGAGGATCATCATCTGCCTTTGGAGTGATATCATCAGGCCCAGGGACTGGTGTTTTTTAGGAGAGATTACTCAGAGCAGGGAAGAGGCAGTGCTGCTCCACGTTGGGGACACGGCCAAGCATGACGAGGTGGCTCAGTGTACAGCATGGCTACGGCAGCTCTGGGTGCTGGGAATGGTTTTGGAGGTGCTAGGGAGGATTTCTCATCCAAACCTGGCTTTGATTATAACTAAGGCCTGGGAGCAGCCACCTGCCCACAGGTGGGACACTGTGTGTGAATCTGGCCAAAGCTTCCACCTGGAGCATGTCTGGAGAAGAGCAACAGAGCTCTGAGGGTCTGAAGCACAAGTTTATGGGAGCTGGGGTTGTTCAGTCTGGAGAAGAGGAGGCTCAGGGCAGACCTTATTGCTTTCTCCAACTACCTGAAGGGAGGATGTGGTGAGATGGGGGTCAGCCTCTGCTCCCAGGTGACAGTGAAAGGATGAGAGGTGATGGCCTCAGGTTGTGCCAGGGGAGGGTCAGGTTGGATATTAGGTGTTCAAGAACCATGGAGATGTGGCACTGAGGGACGTGGGTATGGTGGGGATGGGCTGGGGTTGGGCTGGGGTTCTCGGAGACCTTTTCCAACCTGAATGATTCTATGATTCTATGACCACAGACAGCACTCAGCCCCCAGAACCATGTGGTGGATTTTAAAGCACTAAACATTGCAATTATACCCAGATGTACTGGCACTGTGCACAGAGGTTGAACTATGGTTCCTCGTGGCTACTATCAAAGCAGTGGTACACAGAGCGCAGCACTACCAGCAGTTCATTATCCCTCCCCTGCCCTAATAGGACAGGCGTCTGAAAAGAAAGGCTCATTCTGGGGAAAGCTCTCAGGATCTGTTCATCAGACTTGCCCTTTACTAATGAGAGCCATCTAATTTACATGCTCATTTAGCACTGTAAGCAGCCATGCGTCTTGCAGCACCTTTCAGGTACATTATTCCTGCATCTGAAATCCAACCCATGTACAAAAACGTTTCCCTTAAACCATAATTAGGTCACAGTGACCCCGCATAAGCTCTATCAAACCCCTTTGTGTCTGAACAGCGCAACCTCAGAAATGCTTTATCCCAGCACCCTCATCACGAGGTTGGGCATGTTCCAATCCAATGCATTAACAGATCTGCAAGCTTCGTCCGATTAGCAAAACTGAAAAGCCTGGGGGGGTGGGGGGGAAGAAAGGCAAATCATACCTAGATCTGTTCCTGCTGCAGAACAAGCTCTCTTTTCACCTTGGAAAGCCTTTCCTTGCGTGACCCTTTCCAAAATCCTTCATGTAGATCCTTGGGATAGAATCAGAGAATCATAGAGACATTCAGGTGTGATAAGACCTCCAAGAACATCATCCCCAGCCCATCCCTACCGTGCCCACTGCCCATGCTCCCCAGTGCCGCATATCCACGGCTTTGGAACACCTCCAGGAATGGTGGCCCCCCCACTGCCTGGGCAGCTGTGCCACTGCATCACCACTCCTGAGAAGAAATGTTTCCTAATACCCAACCAGAGCATCCCCTGGGTAGGTCCTGGGAATAGGTCCTATGCTAGGACCTAACCCAAAACACAGCAGGAGTGCTCTGGAAATCATCAGTGTGGAGACCCTCAGCCTGCAGGATTTATTCAGTCTGATTAGAGGGAAAAAGCCCCCTCAGTTTACAAAGCACTCATGCAATATTGTCATTTGGAAACACCATGACAACAGCAGCTCAGGGCAGTTTTGCTCCCCTGTCCATCCTTCTCCCATGAAAAACAAATCTTTTTGCTAATAACACTTGGGAAAGATGTCAGAAATCCTGTGGTGCTGTAAATAGCCACCAGGAGCACTCCCCATAGAATCACAGAAACATCAAGGTTGGAAAAGACCTCTCAGATCACCAAGTCCAACCATCACCCTGTCATCTCTATGCCCACTAAACCACATCTCTCAGTTCCACATCTAGACCACTATGCTCAGGGCAATCCCGTAGCTCACCCCCAGGACCAGGAGCTCAGCTCCTCCCAGCTCTGTCCCTGCTCAGGAGCTGTAGGTTTTTCTGCTGACATCGCCCTTCGCTCTATTTGCTCCCCACCCTGATGTTTACATTCCTGCTGTATTTATAGACAGGCATCGCGTCCTCTCCCAACCTCCTTGGCCAAACACAGATGGTGTTTTTTGCATCCTCTCCTAAAATAGCCCCTTTTCCCCCAGCAGCCCCAGCAGCACCGTGCTGCACCTGCTGAGATGTCAGCCCCTCTCTGGGGTGTGCAGAGCAGACCTCGGGGCCACGTTCCCAAAGGGGTTGCTGAGCAGGGAGCACCACCACTTCCCTATGGGACTCTCAGGTCAGGGCTCTAATTCCCCTCCAGCTCATTAACTCACCCAGCAACCCACACTTTACATCTCCAATTACTCCCTCCTTCCCCTTTCATCCCAGCCTTGTGAGCTCAAGAGGGAAAAAAAAAAAAAAAAGCCCATTATCCTGATGATTAGCTCTTTTTTTTTTCCCCCTCTTCAACCCTTTGCCATTCTCCAGGCAGAGGATGCCCCCTCCACCTCCTCTGTCCACAAAGGGCTGCCCTAAGTGTTGGCTGCAAACACTGCGGGGAGGAACCGTTCCGGGTTATTATCTCGGCAGAATGCCATACATTATCCGGCGATCTCCAGCCGAGCAGGGATGGGGGGTGGGGGGGTGGTATCACTGTATCAGCCCTGTATGGAGAGCACAGATTGCTCGCCTCGTGTTTCTGCCCGCAAAACCAACAGGAAAGCATCCACTTGGGCTGGGTGTTGCAACTGGGGATAAAATCCTCGCAGCCCTTGGAGGATGCTGCTCCGCTCTGCATGACCTCACCGCTTTGTGAGCGGGACTCTATGGGACGCTGCTCTCACGTGTGGAGGTGGAGGAGGCTGAGTTTGGCAGCACAAGGCAGAGTTCAGTGGGGCATGGTGCCTCTTGGTGCCCAGGGAGCCAGAAAGCCCTAGTGTTCCTCCAAAATGTTGCATGCCTCTAAAATACATTCTATGACAGCCCCAGCACCGTGGGTTTCTGCTAAGAAGAGCTGCCAGTACCAAAGGTGTTGCCTTGCTGTCAGCAGCTCTGGGACCCCCTGGGCAGCACTGGGACATCCCAGCTATCCCAGTGCGAGTTGTTTATGGGGTTAAAGAGAGGAGCAATTTGACATGGCTGTGGGAATCGATTCCTCCGCTCAATTAGCCTTGCAGATTTAAGGAAAGGATGGAACTTGCTTCTGGAGCAAAAATCGTCAGCGTCACCAGTGTGGCTGCTCGTGGAGGGCCCCCCCACAGCTCTCAGCTCTGTCCTCTCGTTCCTCTTGAGCAGGCCGAGGGGTCTGCTGAGGGGCTGAGACACCACGGTGTCCCCAGCAGCAACAGCACAGCCCAGGGCTCAGAGCCCTCTGCCCCCACCACATCCCCATGCATTTCAGGGTGGTGTCACAAGTCACACTGCAACCTCAGACATGGGCCACTGATGCACTGTTTCTTTCTGGTTGCAAAAGTGATGCATCACTGCCCCAAAAGTGATGGCTCATGAAGGACTGCAGAATTGCAGCAACTGCCCTTGCTCCATCCTCTGCGGATACAAAGCTCCCATCCCTATTGCACAGCCCCACTCTGCAGCTCTTAATGCCCTGCAGCACTGCAGAGCAGTTGTTTCCCCTGGACTACGCGTGTTTAACTGTGAATGCTTTGCTCCTTCCACTGACAGAAGTGGTGGGAACTGCAGATCCCTCCCTAGGAAATTTGCTTTTCCCACGTTCACCGGTGTGACCACAGCCTCAGATTAAATCAGGGTTACATCTCGTGTCCACAGAGCGAGAAGGTGGCTGAGGATGCATCTCCTGAGAGTTTGAGGTGGAGAATGAGAACTGTGGGACCGAATCCTGGAGAACCCCATGTGTTCTGCTCCATGGCCAAAGCCAATCTGCAAATCTCTCTTCTTTCCCTCTTAGGGGAATCTTGGAAAAAAACACTAGTCCGTATACACACATACACCAACTGAACAGCACCTTACTACAGTAGATTTATCACACAGAGAACTAAGTGCAGTTGTCAACCTCTGTAATACAGATGAGAGCTGCGGTGCAGATCTAAGCACAAAACGCTGCCCCAGTTCCCCTAGTAAGCTGAATACTGTCAGATTTCTCATGTGCATATCTTACTGTTCTCTTTTCCAAGCCATAATGAAAAAGAAACTGCAAGGCTGAATGAAAAGGAGCAGTGCTGCTCCATCTAGAAAGAAAACAGGTTTTTCTTAGCAAGGAAAACCATGCAGAGAGTTCAGAGACAGTCACAACCAGGGAGTTGTTCATACCAGAGCTCAGCCCACATGGGGCTCTACAAGATCTTCTCCACCACTGGTATTATGCAGAATTTGGGGTCTAGAAGAATATTTCCAGGGTATTTCTCAGTAGCTCTTAGAGTGAGCTGAGTCCTGGGCACCGATACTTCAATTTAATAATTCATTCCCTCTCTTCAAATTAGGATAATAGAACATCCCAGGTGGAATAGACTCCATGAGGATCACAAAGTCCAGCTCCTGGCTTTTCTGGACTCCCTGATGGTTTTGCTGCACAGTGAGCAGCATTCTGTCCTGGTGTCTTCAAACACACCATGGCTCAATGGGAGATGACACATCCCTGCACAGAGCTCCTGCACATGACCAGAGGCCCAACTATTTAATGCATTTATGTTAAAACCCTTTTTACTGGTCTGTTAATCACAAGCACATACACCAGACACGTTTCTTGTGGCTGCTGGGCAGTGTGGACAGCCAACTATCTGCCCTTGGCTAGCAGCAGCAGCAATTTCTGCCCAAATTTATGCCAACTTGGCATAAATAATCACATGATTATTTCATTTGTTGAGTGGCTGTGGATGAAAACACAAAGAATTTTGTGAAATAGAGACTTTGGAGCATGACACATGTCTGCTAGGTGGGCCAGAAAGATTGGCTGCTGTTGGGTTGTGTCTTGGATTCCCTCCAGGTCAACCTTGGAGACCTCACCAGAGACCCCAGGAGAAAAACCCAGCACAAGGGACATAGTTACCAGCCTCTCTTTGTCCTCATCAGGGCTGGGATATCATCCCACAGCCCTTGAAAATGTTTCACCCTCTTCCTGAATATTAAATCCAGGGATCCCCATAATAGAACCACAGAACTGAAGAATGGCTTGGTTTGGAAGGAACCTTAAAGATCATCCAGTTCCAAACTCCTGCCATGGACAGGATTGCCAACCACTAGATTAGGTACCAGATCAGCCTACCCAAGGCCCATCCAACTGGCCTTGCACACCTCCAAAGCTGAACCATGGAGCCTGCTATGAAAATATATCAGGAGACTTTCCAGAGATGAGGAATTCCTTTTGGCATGAGTCCTCTGAAGAGCTTGGGCACCCATAGGAAGGCCACTACCCAGGAGGGCGCAGCAGCCCTCAATTATTTGGTGGGGGACTGCAAACCTTAAGCTGGGAGAGACCACCCCAGGCAGCAGTCAGTCTGCTGGGTGCATCCAGAGAGCAGCAGAGCAGTGCTGGTGCATGCAGACAGCTTGCCAGCCGAGCTCATCCATGGCAGCAAGGTGATGGAAATCTGCAGTAATTGAATGGGATAAAATACTGTGCGCTGATTTTAAATATTTTTCATTCAGGGATAAATTAGGCTTTAATTAAACGGTGTCATTTAATGCACTGCCCAATGGATATGGTAATTGCTTTCTTTTTTTTAAGAGGCAGCATGGTTATAACTACTCATTCGTAAAGTGCTAGTGACGCTAATCCAACCCAGTGGACACACAGATACAGCCGTGCTATACATCACACCCTGGTAAGGCCAAACTGGTCATAGCACCCATGACTCATGCATACCCTCATACTCCTGCTCCCACTCAGGACCGAGCCCAGGTCTCAAGGGCAGAGGTGTGATTCTTATCTCCTTTTTGGCACCAAAAGCAGAACGTGCTGGGTAAACCCTCCTCACGGGGTTTGCCTTTGAGGATGCAGAATGGCAAAGGAATGCCTCACCCTTAGCTGTACACCAGTTACACCAAGTTACACCACTTACACCAAGTACACCAAGGGCAAGTAGCCCACTGGGTTTGTGCTGTAAGTATGGCACAGGGTGCACCGTGCTTGCTCATGGCCATTTTCCTCTTTGGAAAACCCATGGTTAGCAGAGCATTTCCCAGAATTTTAAGGATTGCTCCAAATACCCCTTCCCTCCCACTTCTGGATGCCACATCTCCCTCCCTCTGCATCCTCACTCTGCTCCCCGCTGGGTTAATTCCCCTCGCTCCAAGCTGCCCTCCCTTTCATCCCTGATTTAATGAGCTAAGTCGTGGTTAATGATGCTCCTCTTTTAAAGCAACAAAAGAAACCGGGTTAATATTCAGGGCTGCTCTCTCAGGCTCCCTGCAAACTCCGTCTGGAGCAGATCTGCCACGCGATGCGGCAGGTGGAGTGATGTACGGCGCGGCCGTGACATCCGCACCGCAACCATTCTGACAGTGCAGCCAGCACCCAGGCACGCCAAAACTCCCACGTCTACCACTGCTATTTTTCCTGCATTTGTTAAAATTTCAGACTGAAATAATAATTAAAAAAAAAAGAGATCTATTTTTGAAAACGGAGTAGCTAGACGCTTGTGAGTCTATGGGTGCAAACACACGCTCCACAACAGGTAGTGGGGTGTTTTTTGTGGATAGCAATCCTCCAGCACGAGGCTCAGGGCAGCAGGACCAAACCTTGCACGAGGTGAACCCAAAACGATCTCCTGTTAGGCAAGGAGCTGTGGAGCACACTGTGCTGGCGGTGGGGGGAAGGATGGAGCAGCCCTCATCGTTAGCTTCAACAAAGCACACATTTTTCTGGCTCTATAATGCACTTGCATATTTTAACTCCTATCTTGTTCAGCAGCTAAAAAGAGACTTTCATTCCCGTTCTGGCTGCTGCGTCGTGGTTCCTATTCATGGGCTGTCACACAGGCTCTCCTGCAGCCCCGTAATGGGGGAAGTCGGGGTGCAGGGATGCCCTGAGCCCCTCCACAGGCAGGTGGGGTTCTACAGGCTCTGGGTTTTGCAATCCTGTCACTGCAACGCTGGCAGCGAGGAGGGAATGTCAATCAGCACGGTGGCTAAATTAGCTTTCTGCCCACAGCTCGTCCCAGGAATTCTCACAAACAGAGATATATTTGTATTCGGCAAGAGAAAGATTGTAGGAAACTATAAATGCAACCCATCACCCACAATTAGAAATAAGAGAGAGCAGGATCAAGAGAAACTTTCTATTTTCATGTCCTTTCGTATAGCATGCTTATCGATATGTATGTACATTCATGTATTCAAGGACTGTTTTAAAGCTATAGAATATACATCTACATCTACATCTACAGTGTGTATGCATACGTATTTATCTACATGGAAATAGATAAATGCAGATATACAGACGTAGATGTAGACACAGACAAGACAGAGGTAGAGATGAGAGAGACAGAGACGTAGATTACAAGATAGAGAGAGAGACACAGATGTAGATTACAAGATAGAATGATAGATGAGAATCATAGATCCATTAAGGTCATCTCTTCCAACCATCAGCCTATCATAGGGATGATAGATACACAGAAGCAACCCAAAGAAACAGAGCCCCTACTGGTCTTGCCCAAGCCCAGGCACACTGACACCCAAAGGCAACTTAATCCTAGTAGTTCACCTCTTTTTGCTTTGTCTGTTTTCCTTACAGACCCAGCTGAGGAAATCAGATGAGCCTTTCACAATCACAGCTTTCTTCAGCAAGATGACCAGAAAAGGCTGTCCAAGTGAAAATCACACATCCCATCTGCTGTCCACCAAGACCCAGGATCTTCAGAACCCCAAATATTGCTCAGGTACCAACCAAAAATGCTCTTAATCAGAGTTAGATCCCAGGAACAGCTCCCTGCAAAACCCAAAGGGCCAACACATGGCCCCAGTGCCCTTTTGCTGCCTCTCCCACCCTTTCTGCAGAAGGTGCTTTCCTGAGCACTAAACTTACCAAACCCCCCTTTAAAAAAAAAAACCTTATTCGTTTGGAAAGTGTGGGAGGTGAAAGGTTTCTTTAAGTAGATTTAAAGCGAAAACCATTAGCAGGGCATTGTTCATTCAGTTCCTTTGCTCATGACAATAGAACAAAATGATCGGATCTAAGCAAAACTTCTGGTCTCATAGCAACTACGAATATATATATTTTTGGTGGGGAAATATAATGCAAATCAGTGCTTATGTGCATAAATTGTGACTGCTTTATTTCCCATTCTCACATCTGTTGAAAAAATATTAAAATATAATTTAGCTAAATGGCTTCCTGGAAAATAACAACAACAACAACAATAATAAAATTGCTCTAGTTTAAAAGTCCAAAAATATTTTTTTAAAAAGCTTCTATGATTAAGTTGTTAAAAATAATAACAGTGCTTAGTCCTTATGTAACACTTTGTATGAGAGTTAGCATAACTTTTTGAAGACAGTCAGATGCATTAGCCCTCCTCCAGTGCTGGGAAGCAAGAGTGAAATGTGATTCCAAAGCATCTTCTATGCTGAAGTGTAGATACCTCCACTAAGATTTCCATCCCCAGCCTATGATGCCAAAAATGAATGGTGGCAGGTCCTTCTGGCTTCTAAATCTGGGTGAAAGTTACAGAATCACAGAATGGGTTGGGTTGGAAGGAACCTTAAAGTCCATCCAGTTACACCCCCTGCCATGAGCTGGGTGTCCCCCACCAGCTCAGCCTGCCCAGGACCCCATCCATGGCCTGGGGACCTCCATGGGTGGAATATTCACAAGGACTTTGGGCAATCAGAGAAAGTATCTACATCTCCAATGCTCTGCTGTAGCTTGGTGCTCTGGCACCCAGCAGATCCCAGGGACAGATAATAGTTTTAGAAACAAAAATTTAAATAGATCATGCAGAGGGTTTTAGCCTTGATCTTCACACAGTGCCACCAACCATGTTTGAACCTGTGGTCTTCAGTCCAGCCAGGGAGGTCATGGTCAAAATACAGGTGATGGGGAGCAAGACAAGATGGATTATGACTTCTGGGCAGCAACTTAACCAACCTAATGTCCCAATCAAAGCAAAATTTGATTGAGTTTCCAGGGCTGTTTTATCAGAAATTCCTCCTGCAGGCTTCTACTTCTGAAGTTTCCCTTCCCCAAGTGGAAATTTGGAAAAATAAAAAAAAAGTTTCACTGCCCTTCCCATAACAAAAATGCTCCTGGCATTTAATTTAAACTCCCTTGCTGCACTTTAAACCCTTTATTTCTTTTCCTGTCCCTGATGAACAATGACAGAGAAATATTATCACACAATATAAAATATTAAACACCTGTTGTTGATATTGAATTATATACAAATAGAGCTTGGCAAAGATAATACTCAATACATTGTTTACATTGCTACTGATTAATACTGGAGATTAAAATTAATACTCATATAATATAAACATCAACATGCTTTTAGCGTTCAATTAAGCCAAACAATTTCATCAGCACAAAATGTTCTCATCCTTGCAAAATGAGACAAACTAAAACCCAAGTCGGCCTGAAAATACCACCAAAATCAAATTCCCTGCTGCAAGAGTTCTGGATTGCGAAAGATGCTTTTTCTACTTTGGAAAATCATTTTTCCAACCTGGAAAGAGCTTGTTTAGAGCATGTCTGATGCTGCAGCATCCTCTGGTCTTCTCCACCACAATTTCCATCTTCAGTGATACAGGGCCATGAGAGCCAGCAATATTTTCTTTCCCATTAGATGGAATGAGTTAACACAGTGGTTGGGTGTGAGGCATGTTGAGTTGCTCACCTGTGTTTGAGATCCCTCCTGGAGCACCGCAGGAGGATCCAAAGTGGGCAGAACCCCACAGGCTGAAGGAAAAATGGTGAGGAAAACAGAACCCGGTGAGGAAGAACTGAAGGGAACTGGGGAAAAAAGAGAGAGGGGAGTCTTCCCAACGGTGCTCAAAGGCAGAATGTCACCTCGGAGAAAGGAGTGCATTGTTCTCCTTGTCTATGATGAGTGGGATGTGACATGGTAGATTAAAGTGCAGCACACTTGGGTGACACTGGAGAAAACCTTCCTAATGACAGGGATAATTAAAGAGAGCTGTGGATTAGCTTGGGAAGTAAAGGAGCGCATTACTGGAAATGTTTAAGAACAAGTTAGGCAAATGTGTAGGAACAGTGTAGGAAAACGTCGATCGTTTCTAGCCAACAGGAAACACGATGACGTGTTTAATGCCATCACTTTTCCCCAATTGCTCTTATCCTTGGCTATTTCCCTTCCCAGGAGTCAGTCCTGATAGATTTTAGCACCCGGGAGCTAAGAGTTGCATTGGGTCCCAGCAAGTTCCCAGAGGCCAACCGACATGAGTGCAGACCAAGGCCAGGAGATGTCTGCAGGGAACCCCCTTCCAGGCATCCCATAACCCAGGGGAGTACCTCTTGGCCCTCAGGACCCACACCCCATGCTTCTGCAGGGAAAGAGTGAGACTTAAAGCTGAGAAGAAAAAGTGTGTGCATGCAATCAGGTGATGGAACGCGTGGTAGATGACTGCGGTGATAAAGCACGCCATATGTCCCAGCTCCAATGTAAATCTTCCTCAGATGAAATCATTATGGAGCATCTGAGAACATACAACAGTCCCTTATGCTTTCTCCCTCCTTCCTACACACTGCCAAGCGCTAAATAGCTAAACATGGCTAACCCCTGACATTGCATGGAAAGGATCTGCTGCATCCTCAAAGCTCAAAGACTGCTCATCCCACATCTAATCACTCTCAAGAGCCAGACGAAGGCCATGCAGTGGGTGCACAGTGCAGAGAAGAAATCCCATGCTCAGTAAATAGCTTTGGATGCTCCCTGCCAGACTGTAAGGGCTCTGGGTGCCCAGGCATACAGAATTTACATTAGTAACCCAGATGATCGACTGAAGAGCGCATTACAATAACTCAGGGCTGGGAGGGCTGCAAGGCGTCTGGAAGGCAGACAACTAGCAACAATCTGAATAAATTCACAGTGATAATTTTGAATGAGCTAGACCAAACTAGGGGAAGTAAAGAGCTGTGTTTGGGATGGATAACTGCGACAGCCAAACTGGGGAACAGCTTCTGGGGAGGTGTGTAATCCCAAATAGAGTCTGAGGCTGTGGTGGACCAGGGTGGATGCTGACGAGCAACCAGATGCAGTCAGCCCACGTGGGGAGGACTGAAGACTCTTTAACCATCCACTATCAAGGAGAAAATTAAAAAAAAGGAAATGCTTTATCTACATTACCCAGAGACAGTGATAACTGGCTGTGGCCTGCTGCAGAGTTTACAATAAGCAGCTTCACATCAGTGATCAGACACCAAGAAGGGGCTGCTGGGACTGGTCACAGCTCCGTCGCTGCATCCCCTCGGGTACTTCTGACCTCCTAAGTCTTTCCAGAGATGAGCTTCTTTTATTTTAATTCATTTCATTAAATTTCTGGAATGGACACTTATTTTGCTACACCTTTCCTGGAACAGCTGCATGACCTCATTCTTCATTCAGCCCCTGCTTGCCATCGGGTGGGTCTCTCCAACCCCAGCTGAGGGCTGAGCATGGCATGGGAGCAGGAGGTGTCACCCGAGCAGCCACCATACTTATTGTTCTTTGCATCCGTTGCTGCCACCAGGGAAGGAAATCTGATTTACCTGAACCAAAGAAAGACATCAATTATGAAAGTTATCAGGAAAAATTTCCTGGCAATAGAGTAACAGACATGGCATGGGAACAGACAATGCAGACAGCTGTGGAAGCAGCCATATTTTTTAAACAGATGTATGGGAGATGTTCTCCTTGTGCCATCTCCTCCAATGCTGGGACACTGTCCAACTGGTCCTCTCCCACCCATCGTACAGGGTTCCTCCCAGCCCATCACTGCTCCCTCCTGGGCTCACCGTGACCCTACAAATTGCAGGACAAGATTTGGGTGAGCGTGGGCACTTTGCCATCCTTCAGGAGCTGTTCTCAGATGGGGAAACTGCACGGTGGCAATCACTACGAGCCCATCCCATGGGGCTGCTTCTTTACCCCTGTGCTCTGGAGCCCACCCAAACACCATCCAAGTAGGGAGCCCTGGCTAATGGGAAAACCACCTGTTCCTCCTTTGCAAGGAGAAAAAAATAAATAAAAAATGAGTTTTTCTCCTGCTAGCCCCAGCAAAGCAAACAAACAGACCACCCAAAAAGTCTCCTGTAACCAAATTACTCCTTTGGAATAGAACGTAGGAGGAGAAAACAGGGTGCCACGTGCTGCAGCTTGGCACAGAACAGAGCAACCCTCTTGGCTGCCCTGCTGCCTGGAGAGGGGGCAGGGGGTCATATTTATTTATGTGCTGGGGGGGGGGAAGGGGCGGAAGAGTACTGAATGATGAGATCTGGTGCCCACTTGGCACAAAGAGGCACCTCGCATCTCTCTCAGATGCCAACAAGCTGCTCCTGGCATACTGTGCTCGCAGCATCCCTGCCCTTCCTGTCCAACATCCCCACTTCAGGCTGAATATTGGGAAAAAGAAATTATTCTCAGAAAGAACAGTGATGCAACATGATGGGCTGCCCAGGAAGTGGTGGGATTGCCATGTCTGGAGGTGTTCCAGAGCCGTGGAGATGTGGCACTGAGGGACGTGGGCAGCGGGAATAGTGGGGGTGGGCTGGGGTTGGGGATCTGGGAGGGCTGTCCCAGTCTGAATGCTTCTACGAGCTGTCTGCTAGCAAGCCCATAATGGTAACACAAGTGCTCCTGGATCACACTATACAGAGGAGCATCTCTCCCCTGAGTCAGTCAGTCCCTGATATCCACATCTATCTCTCTCCATTTCAGCCTCATGAATGTTTGCTGCTTGTTTTCAGCTGGCAAAATAAATATAGTGCTGAGCTGAGGCTCCCTGGGGCCTTGCAGGTTGGGATGCTCATGACAGAGAAAAGCACTGGCAAAGAGGCACGTTTTGGTTACTGTCCTTGTGTTTGAAGTTTCTACAACTACCAAAAGTGAGGGAAATGCTCCTCATGCACCACTTCTGAGTGGAGAGGCAGGAAACAGCGCACATCAGAAAGGGGATTTGATTTCCCATATTTAAGCACTACTCACCCTCTCCATGCTCCTTTCCAGGTGGGACATTTGGCCACATTAGTGAGGCTTCACAGAGCTCTGGGATCAGATTGCAGGGGCAGATGCCACACAGATTCCCTGCAGAGCTGTGGGCAGTGGTAGCCAAGGAGCCCCAAATCAGCTGGGGAGCAAACAGGCTTGTGGTCCTGGGTACCAATACCATGAGCTGCTGGCTATCCTTTTCTGGATCCTTCAGAAATTAAGACCCTGCATTTTTCTTCCCTTTCCCTTTTTACATTAGTCCTTCAGCATGTACACACGCAGCATGCAATGGATAACCTTTAAGTCAGTTATACTTCTGCTTTCTGATACTAGGTAATCCAGCCCTGAGAGTGAGAGAAAAAAGACCCAGAAGATGGATAAAAGAGAGAAAACCTTCCAGAAGCCAGAAGCACCCCTCTGGGCCCTGAGAACACCTTTGCATTCTGCTGCCTGCATCTGCAGCTCACTGCAAAGTGGTAAAATCCGCTTTCCTTCTCAAAACAACGAGCCAGTCTTTACCTTGCACTAAGGAATAATGTGTGCTCTGTTATGCACGGTGCTGAAATCGCTCCAGGGGACAGAGGGGTACTCAGGCCTGAGATGATGGATTGGGTGTGAGGACAATTTCCTCAGTGGGGTTGAGGTATGCGAGTCCTAGCAGTAATAGGACCCGTTTTGTTTTGGGATGAAGGTGTTTCTGGAGGAGTTATCTAGATCCAAGGCATTTCTTCTCCTTCTGCCAACTGCTGGGACACAGCAATCCAGGATGATGCGCTCACTTCCCTCTTTTTTCCATTCTTGAAATAATGCAGTTGTTTTTCCACGATGAGCACACACACATGCGGAGATGGGCTTGTCCCTCCGTACGTATGAATTAAGAAAATGAGAGGCTCAGGAAATCAGAGGTTGGGTTCACACAAACATCCAGAAGTTCAAATATTTCCCCAAAGCTGGTCTGAACTTTGCATGACCTTCCTTGGACCAGAAATGCAAAGCAACCAGTGTTCCTCAGGAGATTACCAGCACGTCATGAATCTTGCAATGCTTGCAGCATCACCAGCACAAAATGCTTTTCCTGTAGCATCCAAGTGACCTTGGCTTTAGCTGCTCACCGAGACTAGGAGGGCTGGGCCCCGGGTTGTAGTCAGATGTCAGAAGTTGCTTTGGATGGTTTCCAGGTGGATGTCATCGGGGAGGTGTGACCAGCAGGGTGAGGGAGGGGATCTGTCCCTCTGCTCTGTGCTGTGAGCCCTCACCTGGAGCACTACATCCAGATGGGGAGACCTCAGTACAGGAGAGATGAGGATCTGCTGGAGGAGGGCCCCAAAAATGATCCCAAGGATGCAACACCCCACTATGAGGACAGGCTGAGAGCTGGGGCTGCGCAGCCTGGAGAATGGAAGGCCCTGGGGAGACCTGATGAGCACCCTGATTTTGTTGTGGGTGCCCCTGTTCATTTAGAGGGGTTCAACCAGAGGACCTTTACAGGTCCCTTCCAACTCAAATGATTCTGCATCCATTATTCCAGTGTGTGGCCTCCAGGCATTTCTCCACCCATCTTTGAGAGCCAGGACAGAAAGTAAGGAGAAATCTTCCTTATGGAGCAAAGCCACTTGCTCTGATCGCCAATCTGCCAGCATGGATGACCACTGGAGGGAGGCTTGAAGATGACAAATGAACACCATTCAGTAACATTGTTATTCTGCAGTACCTGTAATGTCCTGCCCTAATTTATGCCCAACCTGCTAAATGAGCACTGTGTCCCGCAGATATTTGCAGTGTAACAAACCACCCAGCAGCAGCAATGAACATAGGCATATTGGTGGGCATTTTTCTGTCTGCTCATTGAGATTACATGATATTTCATGACATTAAGAACACTCCACTTCTTAACTATATCTCACAGACCAAACAAAGCCACCTTGGGTCACTGTTTTAGTCACAAGATGCTTAACAGCATGCAAATTTTCTTGCTGTTGCCCCTAACAAACAGTTTGCTACTTTTGCTGTTGCCCAAAATGCCAGGAGATTAACAGTCTCTCCCCTGGGTCCGCAAAACCCCTTTTTACCACTGAAACTAATTACTCTGTTAACCACTAATGCCGCCGGAGGAGAGCTAATGAGTTGCGAGGCAGTGGGTGTTTTATCTCCCATGCACAAAAAGCTACAACAGAGCAATGTGCAGCACCAACAGAAAACTTCTGCAGTTGCTATGAGCTGCCTTGTCAGAGGGAAAGCCACAAAGGAGGAAAAAACACTGCTCTAAAGCACCTCCCCCTACCCCATCACCTGCAGTGCCACGGAAATGGGACTGAGAGTGTCCCACTGCTTTAACACTCCCAGGATGCTGTTGTCTTTAATGAGTTAATGTTGTTAAATCCATCTGAGACCAGTTGGGAAATGCTGCAGGAGAGGCGCTTCTGAAGACAGCCCCCCAAACATTTGTGCCTTCCCTTCTCTTCCAGATAGGAACAGTCTGGAAGGAGATAAAGCGGGTCACCTACTCCTTGTGGAGGAGGAGCTGGACATCCAGCCAAAAGTCACAGAGCCATTCAGGTTGAGAGAGACCTCCAAGATCCTCAAGCCCAACCCCAACCCACCTCACCACAACCACTAACCTCATCCCTCAGTGCCACATCTCCACGGCTCTGGAATACCTCCGCGGATGGTGATCCCACCACTTCTCTTGTCCCCACACCAGCACTAGTGAAGAAGTGCTCCTGGGAGCAGACTCAGAGCTGGAGAACATCACCAAGGTACTCAGTTCAAGGACTTTCAGTGCTGGACACCTAAAACTCTTCCATCCTCTGTGTTCTCAGTAGCTGTAGGATGTTAATAGCTATTCTCGGTCATGTCACAGTTCATGTTCATTGAATCCCATGGAAACATCTCCATCCCTGCAGACACCCAAGGTCAGGCTGCATGGGGCTCTGAGCACCTGAAGGAGCTGTGGGTGTCCTTGTTCATCATGGGGGAGTGGGACCAGATGACCTTTACAAATTCCTTCCAACTCAATGATTCTATGAGTCCTTGACCTCAACAAAGCCAGGGCTTGGCCCAAGCAAGGAGCAGGACAGAGCCCAAAATGAACTCTAGTAGATAGGGTTGCACAGACACACCTGCACACTGCTCCCTGACAATGTCTACCATGATCAATTTGCATTCACCTCCACAGTTCACTGAGCGTCTCACTTGTCCCTCAGCAGGTGTTTTCCCTGCACATCACCAATTTTTGACGTACAAATTCATGTTGTTAATTATGTCCACACCAAAAGCAGCAGTTCACACCATCACAAGACAGCCTCCACAGCTGCCAGCCTTCCTTCCTCGTTCACATAACTCCCCAAATCCTCCGCAACCAACTTTCTACACTTTTCCATCTCTACTAGTTTGAGGGTAAGAACATTTTTACATGGTATTCTTTGCTGGATCATTCAAAGGCTTCAGTAACTACATTTCAGGTTTTGTAACCTTTCCTGAGCACTGCCTACAACTCTTATTTTCACCTGGGACTTTCTGTTACTCAAAAATTCCTTCATAAAAGCATGAGTTCCTGGCACCTGGGTTGAATTCATGGCTGGAAATTTTATTTTTCTACGTGTTTATAAGCTTTTTCTACACCTGGCATGGGCAGACAGCAGTTCTCTGCATCCTGGGGAGAAATCGCCTCTTCAAGAGAATCCCTTCAATTGTTATGATGAATTCTGAAGGAAGAGAACAAAGTACAAAGTGCAGGCGTGTAGGAAGAAGGAGGTCAACACACATCAAAGACTCGCCCACCTCTGACAAACTTCTGGATGTCAAGTAGGGAGCATTTGCAAGGGAGATGTTGCTGAGGGAAAGCTGTTTTCCCTTAATTTCCCTTTCATTGCCTTTCTCATGCTTGCAGCAGAACTGAAGGCTGTTTCTCCTTTTGAAAGTGCACCGATCCCATCCCAGGTCAACTGGAGAGCAGCTGAGAGCCCAGAGAGGAACCCAGCTGCACCTTCAGGAGGTGCTTCCAAGATGGGCTCAGGAATCAGCACCAGCACCACAGATGCATGCGTGGTGTTTCATACTGGCCTTGATTTGTCATCTACCCCTGCAAATGTCTCCTGGGGCTCCTCAGCTTCCAAGGTGCTCTGTGGGCAAAGAACAACGATGTCACATTGGAGGCTGAAGACACTGAATTATAAAATCACATTGTCCTTAACACTGGAAAGACCAATAGGATCTTTGAATCCAACCATCATTCCATGCCTGAAACCACATCCTTCAGTGTGACATCTGCTTTTTTCTTGAACACCTCTGGGGATGGTGACTCCCCCACCTACCTGGGCAGGCTATTCCACTGCATTGTCACTCTTCCCATGAAGAAATTATTCCTAATATCCATCCTCTTACAGGCTGTTGTCCACTTCCCTCACTACGAGAAGCCCATGGGGTCTCCCTCACTTAACCTCTACATTTTCTGGGTGAGGTTTTAGCCTGAACCTGAGCCTCTCTCCCCAAGGTGATGGGAAGAACGAGAAGAAGGGGAAGAGCATGAGCTAAACATTCAGACACTTCATCTCCAACATCAAATCCTTTCCAGGCATCACCCTTCCAGGATGAGGAGCCAAAAATGCATTTCAAACAGGCAGCTGTAAAGGTTGCAAGGGAAGCAACGGGTGCTCGAGGTGGGAACTGCATCTTGCAAAGACCTCTTAGACACAGTAAGCTCTCATGCCTCCACACAAGCATTCTTCTGTGCAAGAAATGCTAGCTGGACAAAAAACATTGTTTCTGGAAAGGGGCAGTGGAACACATTGTGTCAGTGCGCTATCTGTTTATCCTGTTTTACAGCGGCAGCAAATGTACAGGAACAGAGATGCTTGACCACATAGCTAGAGTTTTTAGGGCACATGATGGTGGGCAAACTCTGCAAGCAGCTGCATCTGAGCAAGCCCTGGCTGAAAAAGATACAGAAAAAAAAAAAAAATCAAAGCAAAACTGATTATTTTTTGCCAGGAGAGGTTTGTTTTTGTTTGTGTCTTCTGTGAAAAGAAGAAAGGATATTTCAGGGGTGAGGAGGGGAGGAATACAAAAAGCTCTGTTTTCCTCTATCTGGCTATATCCAAGACAGCTCCACCCAGGACCAATGCTAGCGGGCATTCTCAGACCTGCAGGTGAGACATCCCATCCTTTCCGACTCAAGCTCTTAAGCCAAAACTCCCACAGGGCAGTGTCATTTGCTAATGGAGAGCAGGGCAGGGACCTGTGAGGCCACACTGATGCCTGCACTTCTCAGCTGCTGTGCCCACCTCCTGGTCATTTCTCCACCAAGGTTCAGCCTCTCCTCATGCCTCTTTTTTTTTTTTTCTTTCCCAAGCCCTGTGGCCCAGTTCTGGACCTTGAGCCAGGTTCTTCTTTGTTTCATTTGCTTTCCCATTGTGTTTCCCCTTCAGTATACCCTTTCAGCTCCAGACACTTGTTTGCAAGGTGCCACATTCCTGATTGCTGCCATAAATCCTTAAATCCTTTGGGCTGTTTGGTCTGGCGTCCTTGCCTGTGGCAGGGTTTGGGACTGGATGGTCTTTAATAATAGAATCATAGAATCATTCTGATTAAAAAATCCTCTAAGAACCATACACTTGAAAGTCCAGCCCTGCAACGCCCTGGAAATCTTGTTGATTGCTGTATACATTCTACAAACCACAGCAAGCCTGCCCTCAGGCAACTCCCAGTCCCCAACTACAGCAAACAAGAGGCAGCAAGAGCATCCTTCCACGTAGCACAACCTAGTCAACTTCACAGACTAACAGTATCATCAAGGTTGGAAAAGACCATTAAGATCATCTAGCTCAACCACCAAACATCCGAGTAATCCTTAACTTATCCTCATTCCTGGGTCTCTACATGCACACCTGTTTTCCTGTATCCTCAGAGTAAACTTCCATATTATTCATTTGGGATAGAGGAAGGTGACTCCTTGTGCTCTCATCCATATCCAGAGCTTGCCAACTACCTTAAGAGATAAACAACATTATCGGTAACATTGATTCCAGAGCGACCTAGGCAGGTTTGTGCAGTAGACCCAGGAGAACCTCGTGAGGTTCAGCAAAGCTAAGTGCAAGGTCTTGTACCTGGGTCATAGCAACCTCCCCATCAGAGTAAAAGAGGTGAGATTTAGACTGCATAGAAGGGAAAAATTCTTTACAATAAAGTTGGTGAGACAGTGACACCGGTTGCCCAGAGAGGTAGTGGTACCCCATCCCTAAGGACACCCAAGGTCAGGCTGGACTGGGTTTTAGCACCTGATGAAGCTCTGGGTGTCCCTGTTAATTTCAGGGAAGTGGGAGCAGATGGGCTTTAAGGGTCCCTCCCAGTTCAAACAGTTCTGTGATTCCACAGAAAAGCTAGATGTCTCCTGTTTTTCCACCAAAACCAACTGGAGGATACTTCAGGGCTTCCCTGGAGGTAGCTCACATAAAAATGGCAGGTCTGGTTTTCACATTTAAGCATATGGAAATACACAGAGAGCTAGTGCTGGCCAAGAGGGCTCTACTTTCAAGTATCCAAACTTCAGGAGGGATCAGAAGTTCTGAGCTTCCTCCAAGCCCCCCCATGGCCAGGATGGGAGAAGTGGGGCCACATCTGCTTCTTGCCAGCCCAGAGACCTGCTCCAAATTTTCCCTCTTTATGGGCTGCATAGCTCAGATAATTGTTGACTTTTCCCTGCTACAGGCCATGGGAGGTTTGAGTTTTATGGCCTCAGAAGACAGAGCTCTGCTTACAGCAGCTCTTGCTGCTGCCTGTGGAGTTATATTTGCTCTTCCTTTCTTTGCTGTTTTCCTTAAGCTAAAATAAAATGTCTCAGACTGAAAAAAAAAAAAAAAAAAAATAGGGGAGCATGTTTTGCTCCTAATGTCTGGACAAACATATCACATCCCAAGCCTTAAATAGAGCTAATGGGATGAGTCAGTGTGAGCTTGCTGGGATGCTACAGCTGCAGAAGCTAACAAGAGAACGAGGCAGCGGAGCCTCCATGGGGACAGCTGCTGCCTTCAGACTTCTATTTTTTCCCCACCAAAACACAGCAATCGCGTGCGAAGAAGTCACCCGCTGTGTGCTCCTCTTGGGAAGGTGTGCTCTGCCTCGTATCAGCAGCAATGGTTTGGCCTTATGGCCACAGAGGAACTTGCAGATATTTTTTTTGCTTGGTTGGGTTTTTCACTGCCTCAGACCACCTCTCCCCAGATTAAATGAAGTGCTGAAGCGTTACCAAGTGCTGGAGTTGCATCCTCCACTGGCTGTGTTAAGGCTGGCTGGTTAACCTGCTGTGTTTTGCATCAGCTTAAGATGCTGAAAGCGTGGGTCCTTCCTCAGGATGGGCACTTCAGAGTTCCCAGTTGAGAAAGGAAGATGCTCCCCTTAAGCTGCACCCATGGCAGATGTCAGGGTAGCAAGTTCTCCACCTCACTTTCTTCCACTCCTCCCCTATGTCAGTTTGGATAGACCAAGGGCTTCTAGCCAAAAAAACAACCTAATTCAACCAGAAGTGTATTTTCTATTACAAAATAATAAAGCAACATTGGCTGTGCTTAGCACCAACAGCAGCCCAAACCACGGCTTTCAGTACAGCTTCATGTCTGTAAATCAAAGTTACCTGTGCAGGAATCACAGCCTCAGGAGATGTGGGGACAATCAAAAGAAACCACCTATCCATGGATCATTGCATCACCCTCTAAGCCACACCTGCAACATCTTACTTCTGTGACTGTGGTTGCCCTTTTGTATTTCTGGGGGAGGGGCTTGGGGGGGGGGGGAGAGGCTTGGGGGGGGGGGGGGGGGGCTTTAATCCTCTTCCAAGCTGGCCCTGCAAAAATTACCTCCCCCCTAGAAGGAATGTGGCTGCTTCTAATTTAGCACTAGGATTTAAATCACCTGCTCATGGCCGAGTGTGAAGGATGCCCTTAACGGCACTGACTCAGCTCCATCCAGGGGGAAAAGCCTGGGAAGAACAAACATAGCTTTCTTCAGTCCCAGTGTGAAGCTATTTAAGGGCAAGGACTTACCCAAGGAGAGTCCCACAGTGATCCCCAAAGTGTCCTAGCAGCCTGCTGGCTGAGTAATACACATCCAATATGACAGTGAGGAGCAGAAGCCTTCAGTCTGTGGTCCACTCCTACTCCTTCTATTTGGTGCAGCCTCATGATGTTGTCTTGAAATAAAGCAATCTTTTCTTGGACGTTTCCTTCATGCAGCTGTCATTGCACACTTTAAAGGCCAGGCTGTAAACACAGAGCAATACATCCCTGATCACTAATGCGTTTCCAAACAGTGTTCTCACTTCTCTGCTTTGCTTTTCACAGCTCAGATGACAAAATGCTGATGTGAGCAAATCTAAAATTAATCATCTGAGTGTCTCACAGACTGCCAGGTAACGAGGGCAGCTGTGAATTGTTGTCTCTGCAGGACACTCAGACCTTCGAGGGTTGCTCATCTCCTTGCTCCTCCTGCCCTTTCCCTGGGTTTGGTGCTCCAGGACTGGAGCGAACCTCACATCCTTAGATGAAAGGCAGAAAGTGGATAGTTTCCCTGCCCTGCGTGGATGGGCAGAAGCTGGCTATATTAACATAACCCTTCTTCTGAAATAGGTTTTGCCCCTCCGTGCCCCATCCCTATTCCTCCTTGTCAAGCAGCTGTGATGCTCCAGAGGGATTAAAGGGCTTTGTGTGAGCACGAGCACTGGGACAGGCATGATGCAAATCTGCTGGAGTTCAGAGGCACTTTGCACTGACTCAAACCATAATCCAGGCCAGTTGTGCTCCAGGAATCCTTACTGGATTGCAAAGTCCTTTGGGCTACGGGGAATGTTTGAGCAGATAGGAAAGGATTTGCAAGCAGGGATTAATTTGCAAGAACTGAGAGCTCGAGCCAGAGCCCTGGCCCAGCATGGCAGGCCTCTTTCATTGCTACTGTTCAATAATTGTTTGAACTATGGCTGTGTTTTCCCAGAGACTGCCCTGAAAACCTGTAGAGAATTTGATCTACAGCTTGGCAGAGGGTATGCTGCTGCCTACCTGCAGAAAAACAGCATCAGCCTGCCAACAGCATGGTCTGAATTCACTGGAGTTTGGACTGGAATTCACAATATCCTGGCTGCTGAGCACACATTCAGCATAGTGGGCACTTTGATAAAAGAAGGAGGAGGTGCTTTTCCCGTAGCTGCTGTCTTCTGTTGCTCTTAGAGCACCTTTACTGGAGGTTCTTTTCCCATTTCATCCTGCCCCTCTACTCTGGTAATACCTTTTCCTGTCTCCAGCCCCTTTCATGGATCTTAAAATCATTCAGGTTGGATAAGATCTCCAAGATTCCCAAGCCCAGCCCCAGCCCATCCCTGCTACATCCCTCAGTGCCACATCTCCACAGTTCTTGTGCACCTCCAGGGACAGTGACCCCACCACTCCCTGGGCAGCTTTGCCAGCGCATCACCACACTTTCTGAGAAGAAATTTTTCCTAATAACCAACCTGAAATGGATATTAGAAATGGCTGTTGCATCCTTTCCAAGCAAAGGCTGCTGCAGATGGCATCCACCCAGGGCCAGCTCCAGCAGTGTCCCCTTGCCTTTGGCATCCCCTTTTTCTGGAGCTGAGCAGAGGTTAACTTTCAGTCAGTGCCTCAAGTGTCTTCATTAGAGGCTCCTCTTTGGTCAGAAGAAGTACTGCAGATTGGATTTGTTATGTCTGAAATGATAAATCCAAGAGCAGGGAGATCAGCTTGAAGCCTTCCAGTTTGGAGGCCCATATCTCATAAAATCCTAAAACCCTCTTTTCTCCAGCCCAGCTCGATCCAACACATTTGTTACTAGGCTAAGATCCAGCCAAGAGTTTTATTTTGAGTGCCAACAGCAAATTTTTATAACCACAGAGTAAACCTTGAAATATGATATGTTTAGATAAGCGATGGGAATGCTAAGAGACTCTCAGCAAATTGAATCAAGAGGTGTGAACAGTTCTGCTTAAAGGACATTCAAAAATAATAGCACCAGGGCTGTGCTGCAAGCTCCAGGAGGAAATATGATAGAGGCAACAGTCAGCAGACCATAATAATGCTGGTTGAATTATAGCTCTGCAAAGATGAGCTATAAAGGAGCAAGAGGAGGTGCATAATGATCAGTCCTGAGGCAAGGGCAAGCTCCTTGGGAAGTTCAGGCCCCTGCAAAGTGTCCCAAGCCTGCCTGACTAGGGCTGCTTCCACAGCATGGAGGGAGAAAAGTCTTCTTCCCCTGCACATCCATGTCAAAGCAGCCCTATGCATCTCAGTGCATTTTCTTCCTGCACTGCACTGGAGCATGTCCTGTGTTTCTACATGAAACGTTCAGCCCACACCAGCACCGAGCTGCTCACCAGCCACAGTTCTGTGCTGAGCTTGCAACCTCCCTGCCCAGGCAGACCTTCCTGCCAGCTCAGGGCTGAACCACAGCTGCAGCACAGACCCAAACCCAAGTCCTTGTCAGCGTGAGTACCCCAGGGAGCCGTTGCAGTCCATGTCCTCAATCCCTGTCTGTCCTCTCCTCTCTTCTCTGGGGACTCAGAGTCACCGCCTTTATCTTTGAAGCACCCCACGGCCAGGCTCTGGGCCAGATGAGCAAACCAGTAACAGGCTCCATTGGTGGCCATTCTTTGTGCGTGGGACAGAGCTCAGCTGTGCATTAGCAGTGCATTCTCAGGGGAGTCACTGGTGATGGGGATGAACCAAGAGTCATCGCAGATCTCCCCATTGCGTGCAAAGGGCACTTTGCTCACCTCTGGAAGGCAAAACAACACATTCTCAAATTAACAGGGACAAAACAACTTGAGAGGCTGCTCAGGCTGCCCCAGAGGAGAGGATAATGTGACAAACCCTGAGCAGATGCCGGCCACCTGGCTCCAGGCACGACCCTCAGCAAGCAGCTCTGTGCTGAAAAATAAAGCCCTGGCTTCAACAGCTCAGTGTGTTGCCATTACATTGATGTGACCAAAGGGTATGTGATTCGGTGTCACTTAACCTCAAATTCAGGTGTACCTCTCATTGCAGCTAATATTTCAATGGAAGCCCCACGTTCCAGCATCAGCGTGATGATGGAGAGGGCTCCACTCTCTATTTTACAATCAATTCCAGCCCCCGAAGCCTGAACTGAGACTGAAACAGAATTTCTTAGTTTTTTGTTTTTTTTAATAATAAATCCATATCCTGCATCCAGACACAAGGGTGAAGTGAAAGCCACCCAAAATTGTCCCATGCTTGGCTGAAAGATGTAGTGGGATCCTCTCCTGGTACTGAGAGCCTGTCTCTGTGTCCTGAGCCTTGTGTTGATTTCTATGGTGAATTTTTCAAAGGAGTGAACCCGAGCCTGGGTCTCCTCTCTATTTTTATCCTGTTCCATCACTCCCAGCAAGAACCAGACAAACAGCCCCAAGAAATGCCTCAGAAAGTCTAGAGGACAAAAATAAATGCCCAGACTGTGGTTAGAGGGGCTGAGCTTGGCTGAGCCAACTTGGGCTGGAAAACAAGCAGGCTGTTTTCTTTTAAAATAACTCCAGTGCCCAGAGATGCATAAACACCATCCCATGGCTCAGAGCTGTGAAGGAGGGAACAGCGCTGGACAACGCCAGCCTCAATGCACAAGAGAGAGAAGCTCCTGTAATCCACACTGAAGTTCTTTTTCCCCCTTTCCACATCTTCACTGCCCTCCTCCTCTATTTAGGTCTGTATCTGGATGTGCCAAAAATAAGCTTGGAAATCCTGCTTTCACCAAACTCCAGCTGCACACGAGCAGGGCTGGGGAGCAGATGTGGGACACAGTGCCTTTGTAGTTATGCAGCTCAGAAGAGTTGGCTTTTCCTCCTGCTTCACCGCAGAGTTTCTTGCTGACCTTATCTCCACAGCTGCTGAAATTTTGGAGGTTGAAATAAATCAAATGGATATGAAAAGCAAATAAACAATAAAGCAAACTCTGTGGTTTTTCCAGATCCAATGCAGGCAGAGGGTCACCCCACTGATGCCCTCCAAGCCAACGCTGAATTAAAGGATTCATGGCAGAGCAGGGCTCGAAGTAAAAGAGACATACAGACCTATGCGGGGCACAGAGAGGCAGCCTGAACCTTCTAGGGTGAGAAACCTGGGTCTGTGAATGGGGTATAGAAGCACAGAGCCACAGAACCGTTCAGGTTGAGTGGTTGGAAAGGGCCTCCAAGATGCCCAAACCCAACCAACCCCCACCGTGCCCACTGGCAGCTGTGCCAATGCATCACCAGGGGGATATTTTCTAGAAGCCGAGGTGAAGGGACGGAGGAGGGAAGAGGCACCTGCATCATTTTCATGAGGAAAGCAGGATCATTATCCTGGTAGGTCCTTTGATGAACCTAGGGCCAGTAAGCATGAAAATCACCTTGAGCAGCAGCAGGTATAGCTCTGCATGTCCCTGCCTACCTCTAAACAGGGTCTTGCTTAGCACCCTGGATCTCTGGGAGACCTTCATAAAGGATTCAGGATGCTGGCTGTGGGTCCAGGCTGCATGTCTCACTGCCCTTGCTGGCAAATCAAACTCCTCCTGCTCTTTGTCTGCTATAAATGAAGACACAGCTGTCTAAACTCTTCGTACTCTTGGCGGCTCTTAAGAAATTCACGCAATCCTTAGTAGTCAAAATAATGAGATTGTCTCCTAATGTGAGATTTCCTTTGCAGGATAAAGTACACCTAAGGGCTGCTGATGTAATTCTCTCATACTAAGCTGATTAAGTGCTGAGGAGTTAGAGCCTTTTATAATTTTATTACATTAGATTCCAGAGATGAAATGAATAGAAATGACCAGACACCGAAGGAGGCAGAAATCTGTGTCCACAGATTGTAGAGACTATCAATTACATTCGGCCAATATAGCTAGGTGTCTGCTAGAACAAATCTAATAATAGAGTGCCCGTCTGTTTGACAACATGGATAAACTCAGGCTATCTGTATTGTACGGCACTAAAAGGAGAATTACAAGCAGGAGCACAGAGAACAAGTAAAGGTCGTCAGATCCCAAGGATTCATGCCGTCCATCCAAGGGACACCAGCGGCCGTAAGTAGTGCGTAGCAACTGACTGCAGACTCTTATTATCTCTACTAAGTATCTGTGGTGAAAGATGAAGGTTTGCTGGGCTGGACAGGGGATACACCATGATAAATCCACCAGCCCTGCCTGGAAGGTCTGAGCTGGATCCAGCTGGACCACAGCTGCACATAAAGGAAGTAATATGGCTGAGATTAGGGAGAAATAAGGATAGCCCATCCACCTGAAGAAAGCCCAGATATCTCCTCAGCTCCCAATGGAAACAGCGATATCCTTCTAGACACAGCTGTAGATGTGGATTTGACCTTGGGTGGCTTGACTCATTTCAGACATCCCAGAAGGAAAAAAAAGTCATTTCAATGGAGTGTCCTACACAAGTCACCTGGGGATGGCCATTACGACTGAGGCTTCTGCTCCTCAAGCTCCTTCCCGTCTGGCTTTGGCCATTATTGGCCACATGACCTGGTCTGTAGTCACTCGACAGGGTGATTTATGCAACTTCCCAACAAAGCAGACAGCGTGAGTCATGCGAGCTACTGTACAATGTGAAATTCAAGGGATATTCATGCACCGATGCTTTACATTTTTCTCTGGGCACCGCTGTCAGCAAAAAGCTCCAATATTCAGATGAGGGTCCTAAGAAAGGTCGAATTGAAATTTGCTTGCATATCTCAACAAATATTTGTGAACAATTTTCCCCATTATTCCCTAAGCTTTACATGCGGCCCATTCAGCAGAGTGGTCCTTCTCAGAATGTTGGGGAGGGATTGCAGCGACTTATAAGCAGCCTGACACCAATTAAGGAGCTGACTATTCAAACACATTTTCTGCAAACAAAAGTTTATTTGCTATATATAGATAAATGCTACCAGTGGGCTAATTTGGAAGCATTGTTGATTACCCATTGTAATGAGGCCTATTACATAATTAAAAGAGTTTTCTCCTAACTGCATTTTCCTGCTAATTAACATTTTATGCCATCTACAATGGACACTTTGGGCTGCATCAAAGACATTATTATGCAATTTTATCCTAAGAGCAGTCTATGAATTATTAATTAATATTAAATCTGTTGATTAAAGGGTAATTTGTAAGCAAGCCAGTCATAACTACGAACAAGCTTGGCCCATAAGTATTCCCCTGAAATCAGCTCCAAAATAACATGTACTAAAGAAAAGGTTAAACAAGAAATGAAAAAAAACTCCAAAGGATTTGGAAGTGTAAAACATGGGAAAATGGGGTAATTGGTTTATGAGAACCTCTGATGATCTTCCAGAAATTCCATTTGCTGGTGTTTCAGTTAAATAGAGTCCTCTAGGATGCTTTGTCATGTCCCAGCAGGATGCACAATGTGAAGGCAATGCAGTCCTTGTTCTTTTTGCACTTAAGCAATGACCACAACCTGGAAGCCTGGGTCAGAAAACACCCGTAGGTGGAGTGTGACTGGAGGCAGAGGATGTTGGCTGAGATCAGAGAGCATCTAAAGACATGCCTGGGCTTGTTCATCACCTTAAACCTTGAAACGTGGGGCACATAGCCTTCCTGATGGTCACTAATACAGGAGCGTTTGTCTTCAAAAAGGTTCAGAGTGACTACTGAATCCTATCATCATTAAGGTTGGGAAATACTTCCAAAATCCCCCACCCCAGCCCACCCCCACCATGCCCACTGACCATGTCTCTCAGTGCCATGCCTCCAGCATTCTGGAACACCTCCAGGGACTGACTCCACCACTCCCTGTGCAGCCTGGGCCAATAACTCACCTACTGCTCTGAGCAAGCCACCAGGATGAGTGGGCAACACCTTGGCTTGCTGGAGTCAGGAGCAGACTTCCTTCAACGTCAGCCAATATGTCATCTGAGCTGCCCACCAGGGGTGACTTTCACTGCACACCAGGCTCCATAAATGTGTTTCTACACCAGCTGCTCCCCAGTGCATCAGCTGTGAGGAGGAGGGCTGGAGGAAAACTTGCATTTGGCTTTATTTTATAGATAAGGAAACAGGCACACGGGGCTGGTAGGACAGGGTTATGGTCCCTCTCAAGAGGCGAAAACAGGACAATGGAGCAAGTCACCCAGAAAAGTCACACTCAGGGCAGCAGTGAAGGCAAGTATCCCGCAGCCAGGGCTCATCCATCACGTGCTGTCCCAGGGCTCAAAGACAAATGCACGGCCCCAACCCCAGCATCTGCTCAGTGCTGCTGCAGCCCCTTTGTGCTCTGCACTCAGGCTTGCATCAGCTGCAGCGTATCTTGAGGTTGGGAACGCTATAATTGCAATAGCAGCAATAATAATAATAACAATAATCAAAATAATCATCATCAAAATAATAATCATCATCACTACCATCAGCTAACAGCCTGCTGGTGTGTGTGCTGCAGCACAGGGAGAGGCAGCCAGGCTGCTTTTTCTTCAACCTGTCAGCCTTGCTTGCCAACACGAACAGGCTGTGGGAGTACTGGGGGTTACCAGGATGTAATCAAGCCCTTGTGCTTTAATTACAATGGGGGAAGCAAGGAGGGAGCACATGAGGGGGTGTTGCAGGCCTGACTGTGCAGCGGCTTGTGATGCGTCTCACACGCAATGTGATCAGAATGGCGTGTGACTCGGGTGAGAAAAGTAGCAAAATAGGTCAAAAATAGAAAAACAGGTCAAGCAGACACTCCAGGTCTTGGACCTGCACAGATGTCTTGGATGGAAAGGCTATTTCTGAAGACAAAATCAAATCCAGCACATTCCTGCTCCCCCCAAAAAAGTGACAATGTCCCATATTTCTGGTTCAGACCAATACCCATCCCCAAAGGATACTGCCCCATCCACCCTCACTGCAAGAGCTGCTCATATGGAATCACCCATATCCTGCAAGCCTGTGCCTGCACACAGCCTGGCCAGAGGCACGTCATTAACTCCTCGTAGGAAAGCTAACGAAGCCCAGCATCAATTAGTTGCAGTCCTCCTCCAAAGAGAAGTACACAGAGAAAATAACTGTTGGAAGCCCTTGGATACAGAGATACTTAATGAGAGCAGCTAGCTAGAGAGATGTGTAGGAAGAAACAGCTCTGTTTACATCAGCCCTTCTCATTATGTTTCCCTCGTTTTGACTGCTCCCATTATTCTGGAAGACCTGATGCAGAGCTCCTTTCAGTCATGCCATTTCTCTTTGCTTCTGCCCATCTGGGCTGCAGAGGGAGGTACTCAGATGTTGAACCATAGCATCAAAGTGGTTGGAAAAGACCTCTGAGTCCAACCCCAGCCCACCCCCACCGCACCCACTGCCCATGTCCCTCAGAGCCATATTTCCACAGTTCTTGAACACCTCCAGGGATGGTGACGTCCTCACAACTGGATGCACCCGAAGGCTCAAACCAACCCATTTGTTTTTAAAGCCACACAAACACAGAAGGCGAACTCCTCTCCCATCTGGAAGCTAACACCGTGCTGTATTTCCTCCTCCTGCCAGACGACACTGCACTTTTTGACCCGGGCTGCTGGCAGAAAGCCACACCACCCTATGGCTTGTAGCATTTCTTTTTTTTTTTTTTTTTAAATAAACATATTGCACGGGAGAGCCTATAAATATCTAGGCAATTTACCGCAGATTTACCGCTCTCCATTTTTCTGATCTCAGTGCCAGAGCTCCAAGTTCAGCCCCCAGCCAAATTAATACACAGGGGTAGCTTTGCATGTCAATTAGAGCGAGAGGGTTATTCTCTGGCCTGACCTCTGATAGCAAGTGCTAATGCACTACAGAAAAACAGAGTGATTTATCATCCAAACTCCAGCAAGGAGCACTTTTCGCTATGAGAAGGGTTGGCAATAACTTACATGATGCTATCCGTCATTTCTTGGCCTTCCTCGCAGGGGCATTTGTGGTGTTATGTCCAAGTGCTGCAGGACCAGCAGTAATCAGCCCCAGATGATGATTGAACTCAACGTGTTATTATTCATTTTATGGCAGTAGCCTCATGCTCTGGTCACGGAGCAAGACCTAGCCATGGAGAGTCAAAGAAGTCATAGAATGGCTTAGATTGGAAGGGACCTTAAAGATCGTCACGTTCCAACTCAATTGCTGGAAAGGGCATTTGTCAAGGAAAAAAAAAAGTGAACTGGTGAACAGTTATGGCTGGAAGCATTCAAAACACAGTTTTTAAGCAATCTCACAGCCACGTGTGCATATTAGAAATCAAGGGGCGAGTACAGTGTGGCACAGATATGAGATGTTGCCATCAGCGGGTAACATGGTTTGTGTGACGTGGTTTAGTAGGCACAGTGGTTGTGGGCTGATGATATTAGTGGCCTTCTCCAACCTTAATGATTCTACGATCAGCCTCCCCTGAGCCATAAAACCTCTCCCGTCTGGGGCTTTGTCGTGCCTTCGCGTGCCATCATCCACCTTGCTGGTGAGCATGGCTGGGCTTATGGAAGGGCAGGACAAGCAGGACGTGCTCATGTTCTACAGCTGCAAGGAATAGCTTCCAGAAAGAAAGGAAAAAAGGAACCTTACTTTTCCACTTTTCCTTTGCTGTTTTTTCCTCTTCTTCCCTCCCTCTCCTCCTGCTTCCCAGAGCCCAACACAGATGGTCAACAGCAAACTGTCCCCATTGGTTGATGTGGATGAGAAGGACACCATGAGCCTGGGAAACGTTTCCCAATACCTGCTGCACAGCACATCCCCACAGTGAAGCACTCAGCAGAGATGCTCCTCAGGAAGCAGCAGTGGGAGAGGACTCACAAGCAGGAAGGGCTCTGTTTCCATGCGTCGCTTTGTTTTCAGGAGCACAACACCATCCCAGGTGCCCTTCAGAGTGCATCAGAGCCTCATTTGCCTTTTTTCCCCAATTGCATATTCATCTGCTTAGCCTGCGAATCCCTCGAGCCTCGTTTGTCCAATTAGTGTTTGCTGAGTCTCTCAATACTGGCCAATAATAGGCTCTTCCATGCGCTATTGCATTACCCAAAGGAAAATTATATTTGGTGGCTGAGAGCTGAGCATCTCAGTGCCATGAGGAGTAGAGAGGCAGCTCCTGCCCTTTTGCTGCCCTGACACCAGCCCTTGCGGGGACATCATGTTATTTAAGGAGACCCTTGCTCATTTAGTGGAAAAAAGAGAGATGCAAAAAAGCAGCACCATGATACAGGAACAAGGAGAGCATGTCACTAAGGAAATCACCCATGCTGGAACGTAGCAGAACCACAGAGCTCAGGTTCTTTCCCGTTAGGCTAACATTCAGGCTAGGCTTATATATATTCCTTGACAGAGGTTTGTGAGCAATTTGACCTGTGCTAATTCTTCACCCCAGCTGGGAGCGTACAGCACGCCAGAAATCAATCTGCTCGCTCGACTCCTTGTCCAGCTCTCTGCAGTTCCTTAGGAAGAAGCAAGCATGTCCTTCCCTGATTTATCATACAACTGCAGTAAGTGCATTTTATGGTTTAGGGCATATCCTTTCACGACTCTCATTATTTTAGACTGGTTTTAAAGCAAAAAAAAATAATGCACCGTAAAAGTGTCTTTCTCTGGTGGAGTCAATTAGCTCTCCAGTTTAAGCCCCCCTCATGACTTGGAAAGAAGGAGCTTTGTTTGTCAGTGTAGAGAAAGACACCAAGGTGAGAATGCAAGAAAATGCCTACAAAAGGTGTCTAATGTAATTGAGATTGCAATTGGAGTCTGCTGTACACTGGTTGTTCCCCAGGATGGGATGGATGTGCTGCCTTTTCCAGATTACCAATTCACATCCATAAAAAAGACTTTTCCCTTGGTCCCATTTTGGCTGTACAGAGGGGTAAGGGAGAAGAGAATTGAGCCTGCACCCGTTGGAAGACCATCCATCCATGAGCCAGCCTGGTATCCAGCAAACTCAAAGTTGCATCAAAGATTTCAGTGGGCATTGGGTAGAACCCTTTGTTCTTCTACATAACTGGACATTAGCCAAAACCAGAAATATTTGCCCAAATTTCGGAATAGGCTGACCCAAAATCAGGAGTTCAGTTTAGGGTTGAGATTGATTCAACCATAAACTCCAACATCTGTGCATCCTCACGGGTCTTCTACGTGCTAGTGAGTTCAGTATCCTCTGCTGCCTAACCTCAAATTGGGTGAACCTGGGCTTCCACTTGCGGAGGTTCTCATTAAAAGAGAATTTTACTTCATGATCATGGGGGATGTCAGCATCTGGATATGTTCCCCATCACTTTTTGTCCTCTCCAAAGCAGGGGATCAGCCCTGAGAGCTGATCCTGAGAATCACTGCTGTGTTCCAAGTGGTGCAGTTGAGGAGAGACCAAGGACTGTGGACAATCCCATCCTCTGGCTTTTAAAACCTTATTTCCAGATAGCACAGGCAGGGAAGAAACAGCTCTAAACTTAAAAAGACATCTCAAATTAGTAAACATGAGCCGAGCCAGACTGAAGGATTAAATAAAATAAGACAAGGGCTGCCAGTGCCTGTTAACCTGCTCAATGCAGGGTAAATGTTTGCACACCAGGTCTATCCTGCTCTTCCAGCAAACATCCCTGTCAGCTCATGAACCAGTAGATCTCACCTCCCAAGCGTGCTCAGAGCCTTCACCATGAGTTGGAAGGGACCCTTAAAGGCAACCTGGTCCCGCTCCCCCGCGATGAACCCACAGCTCCATCCACCAGCTCAGAGTCCCATCCACCCTGACCGTGGGTGTCTGCAGGGACGAGGCATGCACTGAATGGGCTGAATCTCACTTCTGCAGAGACAAATGGAGGAGTGCCCGGCATCTGTGAGTCTAAACACAAAAGAATTGGCTGTTTTAATTCAGGGTCCTGCCGTGCTAGCTGGGAGGAATAGCAGGACAACAGCAACCCCCCCACCCCCAGGCAGCAGGAGATGCCCCTCTGCTGCTTTCAGAGGCAGAAGGGATCTGTTCTGCTCTATTTCTGCTGTGCCATAGTAGGAAAAAGAGGCCATAAAAAATTCCTGTACAATCTAATGGGGCATACACATATCTGCTCCCAAATACTCTTCCTTCAGCAAAAAAACAAGACATCTGCCTTTGGACTGCACACTCAGCATCGTGCAGCAATTATTCCTCACGATCCCAAATAGGCTCTGAGTGAGTCACGACTCCATTGTGGAGCCATTTTTGCTCTATTTTACAAATATTTGCTCTCGAGAAAAAAAGAAAAACATTCCGTTTGTCACGGCAGCAGACGGTGTCCTTTGTGCAAGGAGCCTCATTGTGTGCAGGGAAACATCTGCTAAACACAGAGACACAGAGGACCTCGATAAGCAAAGGCACACACACGGAGCGGGGTCGCAAATACCACGCAGATCCCGCCGGTCTCCCTCCAGGCAGCTCCCAGCTAAAGCTGTTAATTACGTGGGTTAAACGCTGCCATCGTCAGTGTCAGCCTCAGTTCTGGTAGTGGAGGAGGAGATGCTGAGTCTGCCCAGGTTGGATCTAATTGTTGGTTGGGGGTATGAGCTTGTAATAGATCATAGGAACAGAACCTGAGTTGTTGGGTGCTTTTGTAGGCTGTGTGCATCAAAATGCTTGGAGAGGTAGCAACTCCAATAATCCCATGCAGTCAGGGCGGCAGCATGTAGCCCAGATACTGCAAATTACTTGGAGGACCAATAAAACGATGCTGTCCTTGGGATGGGAGCAACACTGAGCCCGATGGGAAAAGCCCAAATGACCCATGCACACAATTCATCATAAAGCCGTGGAGGCTTACAGACAAAGTTTTTCTTTCAAGCAATTCCAGCGTGGACCAAAGCAAATAGGTTCCCATTCCCAAAAACTCTCTGTTAATCGGTTCATCATTAGGACAGCTCTCTCCAGCAGCCAGCTCAAGCAGACAGCAGCAGCACTGGTTGGGATGGGCGGCTCATCAGTGGGAAACAGGATTACGTTTGCAGGATATTCCCTGTGGGACACATTAGTGTTTCTATCCAGCACAGACAGGAACAAGGCCAGTTCCTGGAGCACAGGATTTTCCACTTTGAGATAGACAGAGGTGGACAGAGCATGGAGCTATGCTTTTCCTGTTACGTGGCCAAAGCTGCAGGTGAGTTTTTTTTTTCCATCCCTCTCAGATGATTCAGGCTTATCTGAGAGCACCACACCTATTCACTAGGGTTCTTCACCCTGGCTTTGGTATGTGCAATGGCCATCCATTTGCTTGTGCACGTGCTTCAGACCAGGAGGAATTTCACACTGTTCAGAAAAGTGTTTGCTGGCTGGAAGGGGCTGCACCAAAGAGCCCCAGAAGCAGGAGGAAACGGCACCAAATAGGAAACTGTCAGCCAAAATCCCAGCTCATATACGCAAGCACAGAATTCCAGCTCCTGTGCACAACCACACACCCACACCCCTCTTTTTTTCCATGTCATCTTTCTATGCCGTTACTTAGGGCTTCATTCATGGTGCATAAGAAGCAACAGTTAGCTCTTTGAAAACTCACTCACTTGACACCTTCATCCGCATTTCAGACTGCTGCCCAAAATGAAAGTCTGGTAAGAGCACGGAGTACAGCCAGCGTGGTCCACCTACCCCATCACCAACTCTGGAGGTGACCAAGGCAGATGGCACCATTCCTGATCACCATGGGGTTGCGGGAGATAAGCCAGGAGAGTCCACCATCAGGTCTTCTGCAAGGGGCTAAAGTATTTCAGTCTCATCCCATAATCAGGAGACCATGCAGGGTGGGATTCAGCTGTGTTCAACAAGGATAGTGTGCTCACTCGCAGATGATGGCAGGATATTGCAGGGCCACCCAAGGGGACCCAAAGCCCTGGGAAGGTGATTAGCAGCTGATAAATACCATTTATATCTTTGCATGTAAGGAACTGAGCCAAGAGGGCACGGAAAGGGAGATGTGGGGGACTGGGCCAGTAGGATTCAGTGTTGGCCACCTCCACTGGCCATGTGCTTGATGCATTTGGAACATCTCCTGGTGTGGCCAGATACAGAGAGATCTGGGTTAAGCACTGCCTTTTTTTCTTTCTTTTTTTTTTTTTTTTTTATTAAAAGCAGGAACATTCCGTGATGGATTATAGGGCTTTAATGAACACGTGCCCTGCAGTCAGCAGAAAGGAGTGGAAAAACCTCTTTGCTAGAGGCAGGTAAGGCTTTGGACAGGTCTTAGGGTGGTATCTCCATCCCTAGAGGGTTTCAGTGCTCAGCCAGACCACAGGAAACAGCAAAATCCCCTACAGTGTGTTGGAGAACCCGCAGCATCCCACCTCACTGCTGTGGACCATAACCAGGTGTGTATGGTTTGCTTTTAAAGGACACAACATAGGATGACCTCTCCTCTGGTAGCAGCAGTCCCATGGCCCCAAGCCAATGTGTTGGCACATGCTTGGTGCAGACATAAAAATTCCCACTGAGAGCACTCTGTCAACAGATCTGGACCAAAGAAAACTGAAGTAGCATTGAATGGTGGTGATGGGTTGCTGCTTTTCCAACCTTACTGATTCCGTGAATTTCCTCAGGATCTGACTGCTGGCTCACCAGCAGCAAATGCACACCTCATACTTCTGTGGCTCTGATCCCCAGAATATTCTGTGTGTCCTGAAACACACCGCTGCCAGAGTATCCAGCTCCGTGGGACGGGCAGACACCATAGGTGTGGACACACATCACTGACTTGCTGCCTCTAATTACCCTTGATATTGATGCTGTTAGGAGATTATAAACCTGTAATTAGAAGCAGGAGATGGATGGGTGGCAGGGGAAACTGGAAAGCACAAGATGCAGTGGGTCAGCTCGACAGGCTGGAGAACATTGGCAACAAGAGACCTCCACGAGCATCTTTAATCTGGATCCTCTAATTGGGAGCTTGGAAAAAGCTTTCTCCATCTGTTATCAAAGAGGGCAGGTCAGGGATACCCAAGGTGACTGGAGCCACACACGAGGGATGATGGCTGGTCCTGACGTCAGATCCTCTACATGGATTAAGGGCAGCGAGGCACTGGCCCAGGTTGCACATGGAGGCGCTGGATGCCCCATCCCTGCAGACATTCAAGGTCAGGCTGGGAAGAGCTCTGAGCACCTGATGGAGCTGTGGGTGTCCCTGTTCATTGCAGGGGAATGGAACCAGATGGCCTTTAAGCGTCCCTTCCAACTCAGAAGATTCTGTCATTCTATGATTTCCACCATCCTTCACTGCCAGCAGCTCCTGGACAAAGGACAGGTATCATGACACGTCCCTGCCCATTCCATCTCCTGGGCTTGATCAGCCCCAGCAGCCCCAGGGGAGGATGGATTTCCACCACCGCTTTCAACTCTTACTGCTGATTATTGGTTACCGTCGTATCAGCCATCAAAGTTCCCATGAAACCAGTGAATAGGACACAAATTGCAAATTAGTCTTTAATTAGAAGCTGGCACCTGCTTTCGGACCAAGAAACACAATGAAGATGTCTATATGTTGCTATGGCAGTCCAGCAACATAGATTTCTCTTTCAGGACCCTTTGAAGACAAATTTACTCAGCACTATAAACTTGTATGCCAAAGTGATTAACACTTTAATGCTAATATCAAGCCGGACCAGTTACACACATTTTATTCATTAGAAGGCATCATTTTTCAACTGTGTCTTATCAGTATGTAAATGAGATTTTGACTCGGTCGTTGTCTGCTCCCAAAAGCACAGCCAAAATGAATTCAATTAATGCGATTTACATCCCAATGTGACACACGAGGCTGTGCGGGGCTTGATAAGGCAGTCCAGATGGGAGCCAGGCCCCAGCCCCTCCACACCATCATTTCCATCTCGCCAGCTTCACTCCATGGAGCTGAGGATGTAGGGAAGGGAATGAGAAAGAGACTCAGCTTGGCCAGCTTGAGCTCAAACCTGATGTCTTCTTTCACGTTCCTAGCAGAGTCATGGAACTGTAGGGGTTGGAATGGACCTCTGAGATCATCCCATCCAACCCCTATCAGCATCCTAATCATGAATAACGGATACCTCCTAATATATCAATAATCATGAATAACTGGTCATGGAGCCTCCAGTGTTGAAAATTCATGGGCAGAGAGTTCAAAGATGAGCCGTGGAAGTGATAAAAGGGAAGGATAACCTGTCCTGTGAAGACAGGCTGAAGAAGTGAGGTCGTTTCACCCTGGGGAAGGCTCAGAAGGGACCCCGTCCCAGTGATTACAGGGCAGGTTCTCAATTGAGGTTCTCAATTCATGAGTTGCTACATGAAGAAAACACAGAGCAATGGGCTCAAGGTGGCTACAAGATGTCCCAGGAAGAGCTTCATCTTAATATAAGACAATTTCTTTCTGACATAAGATTTTTTTCTTTAACTATTGCAATGATCACCCCAAGGACACTGTAGGATCGCCACCACTGGAGGCTTTCAAATTGCAATTGGACAGGATGAAGGATAACCTTCTCCAAGCTCCCTTTTCTCCAATAAGATTGGACTTGACGCTCTTCTGAGGTCATTCCCAGCATGAGCCATTCCATGTTCCTAAGACTTCCAACTACATCCCACCTCCCAACCACCATCCTGCTGCCAAAGCCACTGAAATAGCCCTGAAGCCAGCACAGGATCTCACTGGGGCAATCGAGGACAAGTTCAGCTTTTCTCCCCAGCTCCTGCAGAGGTGGAACGCAGCTGGCTGAGCAGTTGGCACAGCAAGGTCCTGCCTCTCCTTGCTTGCCTGTGGCACAGCAGGCAGTTGGCTCCAGCAGGGATGATGCTCCACCAGCATCCACCCCAAGACCCCTAAATAGGGTTCAGTGACTCTCCTAATGCCAAATGCAGCAATTAGCCCAAAAGAGCTACTGATGCATTCAAGAACACGCATCCCTGGGAGAAAGGCAGAGCCATTTCATAAAGTGGCTGGGTCTCATCTAGAAATTAAATAGTGCTCTGTGCCTCTGCCCTTGCTGGGAAACTGCCCAGATGCCATGTGGCAGCAGCCCCTCAGCTCAGCAGGGGCATGGGGCTGACTTAAGCACCATGCTATGAATTTCCTTGCTAGTGAACAAGCCCTCGCTAATATCTCCAAAGCAGGCAGTATTTATAGCTTTGTTTGTTCAATGCTGCGCGTGTCCAGGTAAATCACTGGCATCTCCCCCGACCTTCGGAATAAATACAAGGGAAAGGTCCCTGTCTGTGTGCCAGCAGAGCCTGATTTACAGCTGGGCAGCACTGCACACACCACCAGTGCTCGCAGAGGCACCATGTACTGCTTTCCCCAGTGTTGAGCCACACGTGGGGACAAACCAAGGGCACAGCATGGCCCCAAAGCATGCCCCTACCCCATCCACACCTTGCCCACTCCATCCGTGGCTGCTCGTGTCTGAGCACGCCCCTCTCTGCTTTGTGTTGCACAGAGTGGGAAAGCTTTTCCACGTCCAGCTGCCAGCAAGCTGTTTGTTATCATACCTGTGAGCTGGCTGAACATTTTTCCACAGAGAGAAACTTTCCACCATAATTATTTGTCGTAACAGTTTGATCGTGGAGGGAAGCAAAGAGGAAAACGGGTTCCTGCAGAACAGGAGTGCAGGAGGGGCTGAAGCAGCCCCTGGGACCCCAAACCCAAAATCAATTCGTGCTCAAATTTCTCCTGGAGAGGGTCCAAAGGACAGGCAATGGACGAGCTCACGTTATTGCTGTGCCTTAATGAAGTTGCAGAATTACCTGCTTATTCATGCGAATCCTCTGCAACTGGCTTAAGTGCATTATCCGGCGTGGGGAAGTGAAAATAGGCAAGCTGGGTGCCTGGAGGAGATTAACGGAGGGAACTCAGGACCCTGCGTGAGCGTGAGCAGCTGAGGTGCTTCCAAATATCCCGATTAACTCCCGAATTGGCCCGGTATTAAGACAATACAATAGGCCCTTATTGTCTGAGCACAGACATTAACAGCCTCGCATGGCTGGGGACAGCCCTGGGGTGAGAGAAAGCCAAGGTTGGGAGGGGGGGACCAGCTTATGGCCAGGAGATGCCAAAGGATACCCATGTACCACCCTCTCCTTGAAAGATACCCAGTGGCACCAGCAAAGCAGAGCTCAGCTTCATTTGTGCAACCTTTATTATCATAGCATCGTAGAATCATGAAAGTTGGAAAAAACCTCCAAAATCCAAGATCGAATACTGGCCACCAAGGCCATGCCAGCCTTGGAGAAAACAGGCTCACAGCTCATCTTGTCCTGTGATAAGTGCCATCCAGGATCCACCTACCACTCAGGCAATGAGCTGAACAGAGGGACGTGAGTGCAGGCACCCAGGGGTTTCCTCCTCTGGTTGTTGGTGACCTCAAGTCTAGAGACATGAGCAAGAGGAAGGGGATCCCCAGAGACAAGAGCCATGCGACTGGGCAGAGGGAGCTGTGAACGACACTGAGAACCCCACAAAACTCATTAAACTTGATGTCTCTTACAAAATATATCTATATGGATATTTATATAGATATAAAGAAGATGTAGGTGTGCTTGTCTTGAGGCTGGGGTTTGAGGGGCAAGGAGAAATAGGGCAAAGGAAACTTGGCACAGCACAAAGGGCGATGCCATCTCACAGCGTTTGCTCCCCACTCAGACCTCTCCTTCCACCGACATTTTAGTGCAGATGGTGTTGGTTTGAAAGCAGCGCTGGGGCACTCCCAGAGCACACGGTGTGGATGGGCTCATACAAAACAGACGAGCAACCTCAGCTCCTGTGCACAAAGCAACTCTTGCTCAGCTTCAGGAAAGAGGGACACCTTTGGAAATGTGACTTTTCCATGTGTTATTTTCCTATGTGACAAGGCTGCTGCAGGAACACAAATATTAACTTCCTTTTCCCTTATCAGCTGAGGGCAAAGAAACCAGCAGGCTGCTCACCCCAGCTAACCCCTGCCCACAGCAGCAGCAATGCTGTGCACACGTGCACTGCTCCCCGTGTAAATAAATGCATTGAAAGTATCAGGTGCCAGGAAATCAAAAGCAGCTTTGTGACTCTCATAACTCAGAACGGGCTCAGAGCTGGGTTGTTCCAGGTCCTGGTGCCATGGTGGATGGAGTCTTTGGAACGTCAGGTCAGGCACAGTACTGGGCTTTCCAGAGAGTTGGGGGTGCTTTTTTTTTCATTTTTGGTTGGGGCAACTCATGGATACAGCGTCAAAAATCCATGGAACGTGCTGCCCTGAGTACTTGTGGATACCCCATCCCTGGAAGTGCTCAAGGCCAGGTAGGACTGGGCCCTGGGCAGCCTGATCTGGTGTCCAATTTAGAGATCGGCAACCCTGCCTGTGGCAGGGAGGTTTGGACTGGATTATTTTTGAGGTCTTTTCCAACCCAACTTTCTGTGATTCCACGGAAGATAAAATGCTAGGGTAAGGTACGTGTAGCTCAAAACAGAGGACACAGGTGTCACAGTGCTGGTTCCCTGGCATTTTGGCTAAGCAGGGACAAAACTTGTGTTGGCAAGTTCTGATGGGAGATCCAATAGCAGATCCAAGAGCAAATTAAGCCAGAGAGCTGAGGGCTGAGACACCTCCCAGCCTATTCCCATGGGCAGCTGCTGCCCTGATCCCTTGCCAGGGCTGGTTCCCTTGCCCACCCTGTTGTCACCCAGCACATCACCACCTGTCCCAGCATGGGGCTTGCAAAGTGCTCTCCCATCCAAAACACACCTGCTGCAGAGAGGTTGTTTGGGCTTTTTATTTTTCTTTTTAAACGTCTCCATTTCCTTCTCTGCTTTCCATTCAAAAATAAAAGCAACAGCAGCTCTCTTTAGGAGCAGCAAACAAAAGAGCTGTAAAATTAGGCAGCTTCATCTGAAAAGCAGCTGTCTGTGCCATTCGGGAGGTCGCGGTGCCCCTGCTTCCCTTTTGAAGCCTGTTTGTAAAACCCCATTATTCTTCACTCAAACATACAAAACAACTGCAGTTAGGCCTCTGCTGGAGGAATAATATCTCTGCCTTCATACCAGCACACTGACATTAATGTTTTATCGCTCTTAAAGCACTTCACATCCTCCCTTTCCCCTTTCCCCAGCTCAGAGACATGGGATATGCTTACACCAAGCTGCCCTGCAGCCCTTCATGCTTCTTGTGTGGGAGTCACCATCAGTTGGGAATGCTGGATTCAGTGGATTAAAGCCTGGAAGCTTCTAGGACAGCGGTCTCCTGACTTCCAAGGTCTTTTTGGGTTGGATTCAGCTCTGTCAAGCTGAGCCTTTTGGTGAACCTTCCCATGGGAACGTGATGTGTGTATATACAGTGTGTATGTCCTGGGATGGGTGAGCACCATCCTCCCTTCTGCTCTTCTTATTAAGAAATCAGCAGCTGTGATAAGCACCCTGCAGCAATACTGCTATAACAGCACCAGCCAGCCCTATCTTCCCTCTTCCCACCACCTCAGCGAAGCCAGGACAACTGCACCTTCTGTGTATTCCCCATCTATTTTCTGAGCCTTTCCAAAGGTAAGGAAATCTGTTAACCCTCTACGCTCTTCTTTCATAACTCCATATCTCCTATTACAGCCCGTGACCTGCACTGATGCAGTTCTGCAACCAGTGAATGGTGGCACAGGGCAACAGTGCTGTCACCAACCTGCTGTGGAGGCCTTGGGAAGTGGAACAGCAATGTCCTATCCAAGCACAATGTGAAGGTGCTTCTTGAAACCTGTTTCTGCCTGCAGGAGGGTTCCATTTCATAGAACTATAGAAACACAAAATCACCAACGTTGGAAAAGCTCCCCAAGATCATCCAATCTAACCGTCCACCCACCAGGAATCACAGCATCGTTAGGGTTGGAGAGGACTGCCAAGATCCCCCAGCCCAACCCCAGAGCCCTCAATGCCCACTGCCCACGTCCCTCAGTGCCACATCTCCGCAGCTCTGGGGCACCCCCAGGGACGGTGACCCCTCCACATCTCTGAGCAGCTGTGTCACTGCATCGCCACTCTTTTGGAGCAGTTTTTCCTCCTGCCCACCTGTCACTGCTGTTCTCACTGGCTGGGCACCTTCCATTTTAACACCCCATTAAATCACGCCCTCTCAAGACGGACATGTGGCAGGCACAGAAATTGCAAATGAGATTACTGCCGCCTGCTGCCACACAATGCCAATTATTTTAATGCAGGGTGAGGGGGCACCAGCTGCTGCCCTGCTGCCGGCCTGAGGCAATAGGGCCACAGCAGCACGGCTCCAAACAAGCACTGTGCCCAAGCCCTACCACGATCCCCTCCTTAGTGCTGTTCCCATGGGATGCAGAGTGCCCGTGCCCTCACCTGAGCCAGGCATCAGGACATAAGAAAGTCACCAGCAGCAAAACCCCCAGCCCCCGAGATATTTCTATGTCAATGGTATCGCTAGCAGCATCATGTCCTGTATCCCTGGACCACGCCGGTCACGTGCAGGGCAGAAAAATGCAAAGCACAGTAATTATCTGTTGCAGAGCCCTGTTAATGATTAAGTTTGGGAGCCACTAACAATCAAGCCTATTGAAAGGACTACAAGGGTTTCAAAGTGTTTCCTCCGAACCATGTGATGGCAAATTGTTCTGAGTAGACGGCTCTTAATTCAAATGCTGGTTGTCATGGGGATGGGATAACACCCCTCCTATTCAAGGATGCCACACAAGAAGCCTACTATTCGCCACAATAGGCTTTTAGTTCAGGCTACACTTCATACGTAGCCAAAAATATATGTATCCAGAGAGTGATATTGGCACCGACCTTCCTTAACGCAGCAGAGCCCAAGGGCCAGCGGGTACCAGGGCTGGAGGGAAAGCAGTGAGGGCATGGACAGGATGGACAGAGCCTGTGCTCTGCCTGCACCGATCGGGCTCAGCCACATATGTGTGGGTGGGCAGCTTCGTTTTGATTTCAAAATGTCACCAGCGAGGTCACCTCCCACTCGAGTTGGAGCGAAAAATCACCCTGCATGTGGCAGGCTCCTGCAGACCTGGACTGGAGGAGCTGGGATGGGTCATGCCCAGCCCCAGCTGGGAAGCCCACTTGTCACTGAAGAGCCCAGATCTGGAGCCACCACCCCGGGAGTTCTTCCATCAGAGTGCAGCAGGGCCTGCTGAGAAAGCTGGCCAGAGTTGTGGATGGGAGCAGAGGTGTGAAGGAGGAAGAAGGCAGCCTCATGGCATGAAGGGAGGAGAGAAAAAGGCCTCAAGCCCATCCCTGGCCCCATAAGACACAGGAGATGGGCCATACATGAGGTCCCAGCCAATGAGGCCATGGCTGAGCAGCACCACTGCCTCCACATACTCAGGGAGATGCCTGCTGAACATACTTGCTATATAACTGGGGCTCCACCAAGGAAGCACCTGAGGAAAACATGGAGAACAACAGCCAGGAGCATGTCTTACATCATCCTGAGCAAGAAGACATCAGGCTCGCTGCAGCTGTGTGTGACCCACGTTTCCAACTGAACCACCTATCAGCCCTCATCCCCTCTGCAGTGCCCCGTGCCCCACACCAACACAGCTCTGCCACGGATCACCCACATCAGCACAGAAGAGGAGGCCCCACATAGCTCACCTGCTGCTGGAGAGCACCACTGTGACCCTGCTCTGCCCCAGGGCTCTGCCATGCATTGGCAGCTGTAGGAGATGCAGGAGCAGTGAGACAAGCTGTATTGTTTCCCCTGACAAGGAAGGAAGAAAACCACCTTCCTGCGTGGGAGCAGCACTGAAGGGTGAGAAGCGACCTGCTAGACGGATGAGTCATTCCCTCGCCTCCTCCTCCAGATCCTGGCACCCTCCAAAGAGCACTGGAGGCAATCCTTCCCCTCCCAGCTCCCGCTTTGCCTGCAGGAGAATACAGAGCTGCTGCAGTCCCCAGATCCCAGTGCCCAAGGCAGCACCCACAGAGGATGCACTGCTGCTCCACAATTATGGGGTGAAAGCGTTGTGTGGGAGCACGACCTGTACCCAGTGCTCCAGCTGGTGATGGGTGAAGAGGCACTTTGCTCTGAGAGGTGGAGGTCTGATGGGCTGGAAATGCAGTGTGTAATTGCACCATGTTTGCATCCACCCTATTCACACGTACACAGTGTGTGCCTTACGCAGCCGGCGAGTGATTGGTAATGGAGGTCATGTGGAGGAAGCAGCAGTTTTCTAGAAAACTAGGGACAAAGTCATAACGTGAGCAGGACAGGAGATGGGCTGGCTGGGAGCTGATGCCCACTGTGGCTCCTGGTGGCCACAGCCTGGGTGAGAGACTCTAGCAGTGCCCAGCCCCTTTCTCCAGCTGTTATCCCTCCCAGCAATGGCACCCACCTGGTTTGGGAACACGGACACACGGAGGATGAGCCCCTGTTTCTGGTCACAGAGAGGTTCCCCATCTCCTGCCTTAGTGCTCTCCATTATTCTTAATGGATGCGGCACACCTCCATCCTCCAGACTTGAAGGCTGACAATAATTATCACAGTGAGTCCCTATTGATCCAGACCTCCCTCCCCTTCAGGAAGCACAGATCTAACGCCGCAGCGGTGAACACCAAGAGCAGCTCTGAAAGGCAAACCTGTGGTCTTGTAATGAGCAGATTAGCTCAGGATGCATATGTGTCCCTTTTAAAGGGAGTATATATTAAAAACACATCAATATGTCACTGCTGTGGCACACATGCAGCTAATTAGCAAGAGCCCCCCTCTTGAGCTGGCTTTTGTCAGCAGCAAACAAAACCACAGAGATTAGCAGTGGCTCCTGTAACTAGAAGTAGCCCTCACATGAACACAGATACCTCTTAGAGCAGCACACTGCTGTCTGCAAGGCCAGGAGAGCACCGAGGGCGAAGTAGGAACCCAGCACTCCTAGCTTTAGGGGCTATAGGCACATACGTGCATACGTATATCAAGTCATAGGTTGGAAAGACCTCTGAGATCCCCAAGCCCAACCCCAGCCCACCCCCACCATGCTCAGTGCCACATCCCCATGTTTTTTAACACCTCCAGGGACGGTGACCCCACCACTCCCAGGGCAGCTGTGCCACTGCATCACCACTCTTTCAAAGAGTAAATACTTCCTAATGTCCAACCAGACCCTCCTCTTCCTCCCCAGGAAGCCGTGGCACTGGCTATGCCACTCTACAAACAGAGCTGCACCACAACCCATCGAACACCCCAAAACCTCTGGCAGATTTGCCACAATCAACACCATCAGGAATCCAAGGCGAAGGGAAGCCCAGTACACCTCATTGGGTTCACTGGGAGAAGGGAGGTGTCATTATCTCCCCATTTCAGATGGGAAAGATGATGACAGTGTTCGTGAGATGTCCGAGTTGCTGGGGATGGGACCCAGCTCCACCAGTGCCCCTGCTCCTGTGCCATCACTGCTGCTGGAACTGGGGACACACCATATAGGGGGAAACAACACTTGGGTGTTGGGACTGGACAATCTATACGGTCCCAACCAAACCAAACCCTTTTATCATTCAGCCTCACTGAAGAGCCAGGAAAACCCCAGTTTTCCCCAAACAACTTTAACCAGACACTCAAAAGTTCCCCTGCAGAGCATCCCAGTGAGGGCGAGGGGAAGCAGTGCTTGTCATTTCAACTGTCATTCAGCCTCAGCCCACTTACAACTGCATCAATTGAATTAATAATGATGAGCCAGGACAGGCACTGCTGATACAGACCTGCTCCTGAAATATTTATTGACTTTCAAGAACAATATCCCCACGCCCAACGTGGCTCAGGTTGTTCTCAGCAGGGCTGGATTAGGATGAGCCTGTTTGTTTAAGCACAAGGCCAGGCCTCCAAGGATGTCAGAAGCACGTGGAATCATTCCGGTTGGAAAAGACCACTAAGATCACCAGTTCAGAAGGCCTGGAAATCTTAGAAGGGACCTTAAAGATGATCCAGCTCCAACATATAGACTTGGCTGTTCCCTTTCCAAGCTTTAAGCAGGGCTGGGGAGGGGATGAGTGCTTTACCCAAACAAGAATACAACAAGGGCAGAGCCCTGCACCTCCCCAGATGGATCCCATCCATCTCGTGGCATAAATGGGACCCACAGCTGCTTTGGGAGGGAAGGTTGTCAACACAGATAATCAACGATGAGCCTGGAAAGCAAAAGCCTAATGAGCCCTCAGCGTACCCGAGCTGGACATTAACTCCAGGTCGCTATAATATAATAGGATGCCCTTTATCACCCGAAGCCATCTCACAGAACCACAGGTTGGGAAAGATGGCTAAGATCCCCAGGTCCAACCCCAACCCACCCCCACTGACCATGCTCCCTTTAGCCCTATGCCATCCCTCACTCAGCTGAGCACTGAAGGAATCTGCAGCCAACACTGCTCAGAGGGCTGAGGCTGAAGATTCAATGGGGAAAGCTGGGGGGAAAAAATAACAAAGTCTTCAGTGGAGGGAACAGGCCCCATGTGAAAGCCTCCATTTCCCACCAGTTTAATTAGCTCTTCAATGACACAAAGGCAGAGCCAGCTTCCCCGAGAGCCTAAAAATGTATTTTTAGGTGCAATGGCTCCAAAAATAGCAGCAGGAAGCTGAGCAAAGCCTCCGAGGAGCCCACGTGTGGGTCATGCTGTGGAAGCATGAGCCAACAGCACACCCGGGGGGATGGAGGCACACAGGGACCTGGGAGCATCCCAAACACAGCCAGGGCAAAACAATGGAAATAAAGGACGTGTAGGAGCAGTGTAAGAGCAGCCTTTGGTACAGAGCCAGGCAGCAGCGGGCTGCAGGACATCTGTCATCCTGGAAACAGGCAGGGATAGCTCAAGGAAGGGAAACGTGGCTGAGGGGTTCGGGGTGTTGGGCAGAGCCCATCCCCAGGCTGCTACAAATCACCACTGCGGATGGGAGACGATCTGCTTTCTTTCCTAGAAGGAGCATCAGACAGGAAACAGGAGAACAAAAATGAAAACAGAGTTTTTTTCATCCGCTTCCAACTGGAAGACAGGAATTCAACGTTTTGGAAGGGCTGGGGTGGCTCAGTTATTTTAGCAGAGCCATTTTTCGTGCACCATCGCTCCCAGCTGGCTTCTCCTTTTAAAAACAAAGCCTGATCCCACAGTAAAAATACACCAAGCGAGGGGGACACGGAACTGGGGTGGCCCGGAGCACCCATCAGCCCTGGGGAGGAAACAGCAGCACCGCTGCAAACTGCTTTAACAGCAAAAATTAGCTGAGGGCGAATGAAAGTTGCTCGAGATTTCTTTTTTTAATCACAGTAACAAATAGCTGAGTGAGTCATGGGCCAAGAAAAGCCAGCAGCAGCTCCGGGAAGATGAGCAGGGGAAGAAATGAGGGGGGTGGGGGGAAATCACACTTGGGGACAAGGAAGAAGATGGACAGCTCCTGGAGCTGCAGGACAGGCTGGGAGCCTTCCCCTGCTTTTCTCCTTTCCTTTTTGTAGAGGTCGATTAGAAGAAACCAGCCCTGAAGTTGGGAAGCGCGCAGTGCTGTGACGCACACGGCTTCTCCGGGAGCAAACTGCAATTAAAAACCCATCGCTGGCATCCCAGCATCCCAGGGCTGGCCCTTCTCCAGCTCAGCATCCATCAGCCATTGTCTCCCTCTAGCGCGGGCCGAGGGGCTCCGGGCTGCAGCTGGGAGATGTGGCCGTGATGACCGTGCTCCCCACCGTTGATTTTTAAGCCCTTATGTTTTGCTGTAGCAGATGCCCAGGCTGTCCTAGTAACCAAACCACCTCCCCACATTGGAGAGGCAGCTGCCAGGGGCTGCAGTGCTTAAGGATCAGGGAGGATAGAGATGAAAGCAGCCCCGGGGCTATCCCGGCACTGCAGAGATGGGATTGGGGTTTGCTCAGCTGCCTTTAACGCCCTGGGACAGTTCCTGAAGCAAAGCAGAAAACCTGCACTGAAATTTCTTAAAAGAAATAAATCACACGTCCTCTCTCCTGGGAGGAGTTCTGCCAAGGGAAGGGAATGACGCTGCAGTTCTCACCCCTTTGTGACTGAGCTCTGCAGCTTAACCCAGCAGAGAAGCCCAAGGGCCCAAAGAACGTGTTCCCATTTCACCCTCACTCCTTTGGATGCTGCATCTGGGTGGGTAGCATCCAGCCCACAGCAGAGGGGTGGGATCAGATGGGCTTTAAGGCCCCTTCCAACCCAAACCATCCTGTGGTTCTGTCTCAGCTGCTGCTTACCCAGAACAACACTCCTGCAGCTGCCTGCTGAAGGATCAGCACCTGGATGGACGTGGAGACCTTCCAGGGCTCAGGTTTCCCTCAGACCCAGGTGCAGGGAATGACCCCAGCACTAGAAAGGCTCACTACTTCAAAGAACCTACAAACAGGGCAAGTTTTACTCCATGATACAATATCTCCAAGAAATGCTGGTTTACTTCACTGTGGAAGGAAACCCCTGCACCGATTTTCACTTCCCTTCCCCTATTCTGAGGGATTTCAGAGCTCTTGCAGGACTTGTGAGAAACTCAGTGGTTTCCTGGGTGATGCAACAATGAATTTTCTCAGTCTCTGGTTGTCCAAGTCCACAGTAGATCAAAATATCAGAACAGAAAAACACAAAGGTATGTGTGTGGAAAGCTCAAAGGCAGCAGCTTAAACTGTTTTATTTCTACAGTTATTTCGCTTTACCCACGTTCTGTTTTATGGACTTTCCTCAAATATTCACATCCTCAAGCCCAGCAAGAACTTCTCATTTTGCTTAACAACATCACTCAGAACTGAAGAGATCTTCTAAGACGTGCAGTTAATGACCCCTGTGTGGAGTAAGCAGATTCATTCAGGTTGGGAAAGACCTCCTCAGATCCCCAAGCCCAACCCCAGCCCACAGTTCCAGTTCTGGAGCACATCCCCACTCCCTGGGCATCCTGTGCGAGCACATCACCACTCTTTCAGAGAGGAAATGCTTCCTAATACCCAACCTGAGCCTCCTGTTACAACCTGAGGCCACCACCTCTGTCCTATCACTGTTACTTGGGAGCAGACATTGACCCCATCTCAGTATTACCAACTTTCTGGCAGCTGTAGAGAGTGGTGAGATCTCCCCTGAGCCTCCTCTTCTCCAGAATAAACCGTCCCAGAAAGGAAGGCCATCTGAGCTCCCATACCCCCAGAGGAACCCCTGTCCCATCTCTGAGCCCTCCTGGTTTGCTCCCAGCAGCAGAACATCTACAGCTCCCTGAGCTGCCCCCCATGCAGACTCCCAGGTGGAAGAAGTTCTCCAAAGAGAAGTGGCAACCTCACCTGAGCCCACTGGAACCCAACGCAAAGAACAGAAACACCGTGAATAATAGCATCCCTTTATTTGCTGACACCATTACAAAAACTGATTACATTAGCAACAACAACAAAAAAAAAAAAAGAACAAAAAAAAAAAAAAAAACAAAAAAAAAAAAACCAACAGGAGTGTTTACTTGAGGTTGAAGTCAGAGGCAGCTAATCCCAAAAATGTATTTAAGTAAAACAGTGTACAACATCAGTATTAAAATGTTATATCCCATTGGTGACTTTGCCACATTGGAGTTTCCAGAACAAGTTTTACTGAGCAAAAGAAGACGAAAGATTACGTGTTTACTGTCTCTCCAGGAATGTAAAGGTCTAATTATCCAAACAGGTTTTCTTGTTATTATAAAACTAAACTCTGGAGGTGTCTACAGAGTCGGGTTTTTTTTTCTTTATATCAGTAGTCTAACAAGGATTAGAAAAGACAAAACTGTTCAGTGTCTCTGACGAAGTAGAAAGGGTGAAAACATAAATAAGGCTTTAATTTGGCAAAATATAATACAATGCCTTCTGCTATCCTCAGATCAGCCATTCCCCTGTGACTTCATTCTGCAAGAGAAAGACACAGCACCACGTGAGCCTGGCTCTTCTCAAAGGAAGGAGTGGTGGAGGCCGTGCTGATGGGAGATGGCAGTGCCCACCTCCCCCAGCTGAGCCATCCCACATGGGTGGCCTCACCCACTGTGAGTGCCCCATTGCTCACCCCTGGGATGAGCTCTCCCAACCCTTCACTAACTTTGGGCCATTTCAATCACAAAAGCCCAGGTCTCAAAGCTGGCTGAATATTAAAATAAAAAGCCCTGATGGTGTGTAGCTGATCAAGAGCTCATGCTAGGCTGATGCCTTAGGTATTCATATCCCCGTGACCACAGCATGCCACTGCTGCTAACTCAGGGAAGCCCAGTAGGGTTACTTTACATCCCCAGTCCCAAAGCCATCAGGGCATGTAAGTACAGACACTTTGCTCCTGTAACACAAAAGAAGGAAGCACGGCACAGGCACTGTGAGAACAGAACTTTAGAAGGGATCAAGTGTGCCCAAACTGAGAGGGTCACGGATGTGAGGTCAGCCCCAGTGGGGTGAAATCTGGCCCCAGAGATGGAGAAACCTGGTGTCTACCAACAGCTTTTAACACAGTGCAGATTGTAGAATATCCCAAGTTGGAAGGGACCCATAAGGATCATTAGAGTCCAACTCCTGGCCTCACACAGGACCACCCAAAACTTAGACCATATGTCTGAGAGCACAGGAAGAGAGATGGGAAGCTTCAGGTTTTAACACCTGGCTCATGAGATCCAAATCAAGTCCCACCACCGTCACAGGGCAGCGCCCCAGCCCTGGCACCCACCTACTAGCTGGTAATGTTCTCGTCCCTTTGACAGCATTTGGCTTACTGACACGAGCAGCTTCTTGAGATGACCTACATCCTGGTTAAGATTCACCGCCACGTTTAGTCTTTTATCAGTCAATTCCTGGAAGAAGAAAAAAAAAAATCATTAAAAACTCATTTACAATCTAATTACCAAGAAAGTCTAGAATTAGCTCCTCCGTATAAAATTACAGCTCCTTGCACAGATGGGAACAATTTCTGTAAGTCAGAGAGTTAGAGCCACGTTTAAAGGGAACATTGTTCAAAGTCAAGAAGCCATTTCCCCTTCCAAGGAATCACCTGCACACGGCATCGCCAACCCCTGGCTCCAGGGGATCACCTTTGCCCCCTGCTTCCAGGAGCTGTGCTGCTAACTGCAGCTAAGCCAGGCCCAGACAAGTGGTGCCAAGCTGCTGGCACGGCCCTGCTGTCCTCTGTGAGGCACAGTCCCACAGCACTGCTGAGTAACCCAGAGAAATCCTTTGGGAAGATCTGGTCAGACAGCCAGCCCTCCATCCCCCACACCAGCGCTGCTGGGCACGCTGACGTGGCTCCCCTCATATGAGAACACCCAGCTCGCTTTTCCTTTTTCCCTTTTTCCTTTTTTAAAAGGTGTTCAACTGCTTAATATTAACAGGGAAGCACTGCAGCTCCGAAGTGGACTCTTCCCCCCCTGCCTGCCCTTCCCCCCCCGAGTCGGGCGTGCTGCGCTAACGGCGACATAATCCCTGTTTTATTACCTTTATTGATTGCCTCCTTCAGAGAGGCACAAAGAACTCCGCATCCAAACTGCTCCTTACTCCGAGACAGACGTGCAGACAGACCTGCAGGAGAGCTTCCCCTTGCAATTCATCAGATAAAAATAAGCCAACCTGCCTCGGTGCCAGCGCTACAGCGGCACCCAATTCCCAACACCAACACGGGAGCGTTTGCCAGCAGCCGACTCCGCTCCAGCTGAGAGCAGCTCTCCTAACAGAACGAGACTGATGCATAATGCTGCTGCAAATCTCTCCCTGGGGTTTAAGGGAAATTAGAGCAAGTTCAGAGAGGGCCACTTTCCCAGCTCCCACTTGGCTCGCAACGCGGCTAGACTTGCTGTAACACAGAGAGGGCAGTAAATCAAACTCAACCACCTGCACCATCACAGAAACAGGGCTCAGGCAAGAGAACAAAGCAGTACATTGCAGAGCTCTCACTTGAATGCAACTGGTAAACATTTTTCTACTCTAAAAACCACTGGCAATCAGTGGTACAGTAGCTTTAGCCCATTTTACCCTTACTAAACTAGAAAAGCAGCTCTGTGAGGGCTGAGAATTCACGTAGCTATCTCCTAAGGACTGATTAAAGCAGAGAGGCGAGTGCAATTAGCATCTCAGCTAATGAACAAACCACGGCACTGACCAGCAGTGCTGGGAGTGCACACACATTAGTGCAGGAACCACCATAAGCAAAAGCAACGGAGGAGCCGCTCAGGTCCCCCAGCTCTCACCCTGGGGAAGTGCTCTTCTCACCTGCATTCGCCTCTTCCTCCTTTCTTTTCTGTGGCTTTATGAATCACAGAATGGTTTGGGTCAGAAGGGATGCTAAAGCCTCCCCACCCCAAACTCCAACCCCTGCCACTATGGGCCACTGCCCCCCATCAGATCCAGCTGCCCAGGGCCCCATCCAGCCCGGCCTCGTTTACCTGTGAATTACAGACATATCCTCAGCTTTCACAGGGTCAACTCCTGACCAGCTCTCAATGGGTCTGGGCTCAACACAGGCACACCGCAGCTCCTGTTAGCCCACAGCTGCACTACGGGGCCGGTGCTGCATCCTCAACTCCATAGTTCTGTGACTCAGGGGAGAGCATCTTTGGGATGTGGGGAAGTAGAGAGGTAGAGGGATGGCCAGAGGAGGCTACTCCAACCTTAACAATTCTACAACCTCCTGGGCACGTCCACAAGTCAGATGTCCCTTCCAACAAGCACTGAGCTGACAGATTCATCCCCGCTGCTCTCCACGCTCTCAGCTTTCAAGGATGGAGCATCTCACACAGATCCAGGGAAGAAAGCCCATTAGACTGCATGTAATCCTCAAAATAAGTTTACTGCCTACGAGAGCTGCTGAATATAAACGACTTCCTTAAAGCATACTAAAAGGCAGCCTTTAGTCATCATCTAGTCCCATAAGTGACAAGGCAGCGAGCTAATTAGAAAACCCAAATGGTCTATTTTTAAATAGAAAGAAAAGGAGTCGAACAAAAACACACAGAATGTGTTTGAGGGTTTGCGCAAGCAGCATTTCTCAATTTTGTGGGTTGGTTCCAGTACCCAGAAGGAACAAATATGCTCATTTGCAAGTATGTGTTTTCAGGTCCTTCTTAAGAAAAAAAAAAAAAATTCCCTGTTGCTAGGTGGAAGTGGCTGGAAGACTTTCTTTTTTCATCTAACAGCTATTTTAAGGGTTTGAGGCTTCTGGGGAGACAGTTTTGTTTTATTTTTTTGTTCTGCAAAAAAAAGAAAAGCAGCAGCGGAAAAAAAAAAAAGGCTTAAGGATGGAGATAATGTTCTAATTTCAGCCTCTGCCAATGGCTACCTGTTTAGAGCAGTGTTTAGACAATTAACTTTTTCTTTTTTTTTTTTTTTTTTAACTAATGAAGGCTTAATTACAGGTTTATTAGGACTGTTTTTCCAAGCTCCTAAGAATAAAGCAACGGATATTCTAAAGGAAACCTGGATGGGGCCCCACAATGCTCCCACGCAGCCACAGCGGAGCAATATGTGACACAGAGGGGTTCTGCAAGGCTGAAGTGATGAGAGCCCAAACTGAGCCATAGCAGGGCACATCTAATGACACCTGGCCAGCATTACCAGCCATCAGATGCCACGGCTGACAGCATCAACATTCTCAAAGGACAGGACAAGGGATTCCTCTGGTGGTCTGCCTGCTTTGTTAGCCCTGACCCAAACCCTGAGCTTGCCTTTTTGGCAAACTGGGCAACCCCTAGCATCACAGCCAAAGGAAGGTCAGAATGGCAAAGTAGAGAGCAAGCAGTTTGTTGTTGACTTGAGGAGGGCTGCTCTTCTCCATCCTACTGCACACAGGGACACAGCACCCACCACCTGGCCTTCTGCTGTCAGCACAGGAGAGGGCTCAGCAGATCCAACATCCCTTCCAAAGCAGCTCAGGGGTTGGGACATCAGTGGTTTCCGAAGCCCAGCTGCAGCTCTGGCCCTGAGGTAGGAAGCCCACAACATGTGGGTCGATGGGCATCCATGAACGATCACTCTGAAAGAAGCCAGCTCTTTCCTGCTAATGACTACAAAAGCTTTAATACAGTACTCCTTAGAGGACTCCTAGCTTCCTGTCTCAGCTGATGAAGCCACATATTTTCAGTGGCTAAAAGGAGCCATATAAATTATTCGTCCTCCTCCTCAAATGACAGCATTTCCTACCACTCTATCCGTCAGATGAAAATGGGTAATGAGTTCCACCGACACCATTTAGCTGTGTAAAACATTCTGGGAAGACATCTGCTTTACCCTTCCCAGCTGCCCACTGGAAAGCTCTTCTGAAGCCATTTTGAAGCTGGTGGGAAAGCTTTTGTTTCCAGAGATGGGACAGCCCTGCAATGACACCAGGACTAAGGCACCTGTACAAGTGGTGAAGTCCAGCACTCTGGGAGTACCAGCTGCAGAAACAGTTCAATAATCTTCCATGCAAGCAGGAACCCACAAGGCTTAAGCAATTACCCATCAACATGAGAAAAAGCCACTTCAGAGTCCTTCAATTCCAGACCTTGCAACTACAATTCAATTACCAGAGGACCTAAAAACACCTTCTGTCTGAAGAGTTCCATGCTCACAGTACAAAGCAGCACTTGAATTTGTTGCTTACTGACACTAAGACCAGCAAGATCTTGCTGCAGGGCCATGCCAAATTCAGCATGGATTCCCAGGAGTTTCATTCAGCCAACTTCCTGAGCCTAATGGCAGGCTCCTGCACACAGCTGCAGAGAACGAAAAAGACTTCCCCAGGATGCTCAAGATTGCCCTCTCCCTTTGGTATTATTTATGTTAACCCAACAGTTAATATTTTAAGCTTATATAGTGACCATCAGATTTACTTTTAGCATCTCTTTTTGAGGCGACAAGTCTGGGGATCTTCCCTTAACTCTTCTCTTCCCACATCTGCTCAAACCAAAAGCCCTCGGAAGCCCAGAACCGATGCCCAGAATCTCTCCCCTTCCTCCCTGCAAATTTGAGCCACAGGAACAAGGTCACAGATCAGATGACACTGGAACAACCCAATGCTTAGAAAGAAAGACATCAGCATCCCTTGAATACAGCTCCATGCTGTTCCTGTGACACATTGCAAGACAGGAAATTTCATCAAGCCTTAATCTTTCCCACCGAAATCACACCTAAGCTGCACCTAACTTCCCAAATTTGATGCTGTACACGAGATCTGTGCTGCTCCAAGCACAGTCTCAAGAGAAACACTCACCGACTCTGTGCGAACGTCGCTGTTTTCAATAACATTAGCATCCCCAACAACTTTCCCAATTTCTCTCTCAAGAGATGCCAAGGACTCCTGGGCCTGTAGGGTGGGGAAAACGAAAACAACAAAACAGAGGAGGCAATTAGCAAAGGCTGAGAACTGAACCCCCCCCCCATCTCTCCAGGAGCAGCATTAGAGACACAGGAAATCATTGTTCAGTAGGAAATGTGTTTTATGCCAGATTTGCTCAGGGGACCAACACATTTGCCAAGATTGACATGTCTCCTTACAATCAGTATGTCTTGTGTCAGCTTGCCTGCATTTTAAAGCAATTCTATGGGGGAAACTCTAATAGTCTTACATCAAGTTGCTAGGTTAAAAAAAAAATGCATATCTTTTTTCATGTGAGAGTAGCTGCACAGGCAGGCCTCCAAAAGCCTGACTGCTGATCTGCATTTACACTGAGTACACCACAAACCACAGACACCAGCAAAGCTCTCTTCACATGTCAACATCCAGCATAACTGTCCCAAGCAAAATGTTTTAAACACTTCATCATAGCAGATCTCCTTTGTCTTCTCAACTCCTGGCAGTGCTTTAGAGACCCTGTCAACCATCACTGGCCCATCACTGACAGGTCTTAGGGTAACTCGAGTTGCAGGACAGCTGTAGAAGATGCCTGTAAGAATTACTGTTAACCCCAGAGCACTACCAACCTGTGGCTCTGGCAGAGAAGGCAGCATCACAGAAGGAACAAAGTGTTGTAGAGCCTAGAGCCTGGCCACAGCTATTCCTGTCTCTCTCTCTCTGTTGGTTCTACCACGAGAGGTTCCTTTCTGGGGTGACAGACAGCACTGAGACCTCACACGTTTAAAGATTTTCCACTCCAATCCATCTTGTAAGAGCAACCAACACAGAAAAGCAGAGGTAACCCACCTGCTCTTCTCACTGAGCCTGCACTGAGCTAACTGGAAAGATTTGCAGTCGCCTGGGCTACAGCCAATCTGTAACCACGTGCAAATGGGCAGATGGCTCGTGAGCCAACTTGTAACCACCACCATTTGAGTCTGGATTTAAAAGCTTCAGGCTGTGATGTGGGTGTAGAGCTGTGAGATGGGGTCTTATTAGGCTGGGTTTCTTAAAATAAAAGATTATTTGTCATCCCCAAATCACCTGTTGGCATAAGATTATCACAGACAAGAGACACTTTCAAGTAGGGTAATGAAACAAAGCTGTTTGTTGCATTTCTATCATTTCAAAAGACCCACAGGTATCTTGCACAAGCTCTTATACCCACAGTCTCAGCCCGCTGGGGAAGCAGTGAGTGAAGCAACACCCCAGCAGGCAGGCAAGCAGCTGGAACCACCACGTTTTCCAGCACTGTCAAACTGCAGATTGAAAGGGCTTCAGCAGTATTTACATCTGCAACTGCTGAGGGTCTCTGCTTACCTTGGGCAGGTCACCAGCTACCTTCTGCCTCTCGTTTTGATCAACTTTGAGCTTGGACAGTGTTTCACTTAGCTTTGTTTTCAGCTGCAAAACAGTAACAAAGACAATCAGGTCTCCCCACACACAGACAGATGTAATTTGTCTTTCCCCTAGGTTGCCCTAGTGCACACTGACTGCAACAAGAGTAAGACTACTAACAATTATTGCACATACTGGATTAGTGAACACACATGGTAAGGTTTACGAGGACAGCCAAAGAAAAGAGAGTCCATCTGTAAAGATAAGTGTAAAGAATGGAAACTACAGAAGAAAAGAAATGGCTGGAATCAAATTAACTACAAGTGGACTCAACTATATTGCCAATAAGATCATTAGCAATACTGAATGTAAGCCTCTCTAGCACTCCTATCACAAGCCAGTCCCAGCTTCAACTTAATTCATAGCAAATATCTCAAGATGTAGACTGTCATCTTCCTAATTCAGGCTAAACAGTCACTTCACTGCTGACTAAATTAAAAAACCCTCTGCTTGTCATCTTAATAAAGCACTACTTGTTACAACTCTGTTGACTTAATCAGTCTGCTAATGTCAGATTGGGGAATGAATCACTGGCAGGGGTATATTAAGTTGTCGATTGTGTTTAGATTCAGTCCAAAAAGTGAAACTATTTCAGACAAGAGAGATGAATTCTGTGCACTGGCTGCCCTTAAAACACAGGCTCTCAGAGAAAGGAAATCAAGATTTCTTATTTTTGATAAAGAATATTTTGATTGCTCTTCAAGGCAGCACACAGACCCACTCACAGCACTTAAGACTCGAGCCTCGAATAGGAAAACCACTAAGAAGCTTGAGTGGCAATTTTGTAGGATTTGTGACTCTGAAGTACACTGTGCTAACGTCCACTATTCCTGCTGTCAGTCTTCTTGGGAGCCAGCAGGGGATTAAAGCACTGAACAATGGGCTACACAGAGAGCCAAATTCTCCCTCGTTCCAAACCCCTGCAACACATTTGTCTCATAGCACGGGGGGGCTTCCTCCTTTGGAGCACCTGTACTAGTGGATGCTGGCTTCTACACCTCAGGGAAGCACTGTGCAGTGGTGCCTGCTTCTCTCTGTGCTCAACCCGAAGTTAAGTGGGAAACGTTATGAAATCCCATCATTTCTATTCCTCAGCCTCCTGCATACTGCCAAAAAACAAAATAAAGAGGAAAAAAACCCCTCCTGTGCACTGGAGGCTGCTCCTGAGCCATCTGCACACAGGCACTTGTTGACCACCTCCTCCAACCAGCACAGCATCATCACACTGCTGAGTCAAGCTGCCCTAGCAGGGAGCTCAGCTTTTTAAGCTTTTGTTGTTACAGAACATAATAGATTGTTGCCTCTTATATTCAAGAGGTTGGCGTTTACTGATTAACTTTAAGATATGCATTCAATTCCCATTTCCCTTGCTTTCAAAACAGGAGGCTCTGGTTGCTGAGGCAAGATGCTAATGAGTGCTGTACTACACTTGCCAAGCATGCGATTAAACTTAAGTCGCTTGTGATTTTGTTTTTTTTTTTTATTGACTCCCCATCTGTGGAGGTGTCCAAGGCCATAGATGGGGCCTGGGGCAGCCTCAGCTGCTGGGGGAGCAACCAGCCCATGGCAGGAGGTGGAGCTCAACAGTCTTTAAGGTCCCTTCCAACCTCAGCCATTCTAAGATTCTATGACACTTTACCAACTACTCTAAAACCCACTGAAGACATAGTGGAAGGAACAACCTTCTCTCAATCCTGGCTCAAAAGCACAAAGCACTGTTCAAACACAAACAAGGGAAGGAAAAAAGACATTGAAACAAACGAGAAGTGAAAGGACTCAGATTGGAAAACCATGCATCTTTGGGTCTATAGGTCTGGCCTCAGGTAATCCAACTGCTTCTTGAGAAAACCTGCAATGGGGGCATTGTTGGCTGGATAGTGCTTCTAGCCAAGCATGCTGCACGTGGTGTATGCCACAAGCCAGAAGAGTTATTCAGCCACATCAGAACGCCAGCTGCAGAATGGCTGGATACTCAGGATTAATTCAACACTGCTTTGGATCGATCTGTGTATGTACGGAGAAGGATGGAAAAGCCTCTGCCCAGTCAGAGCACGGATATCACAGGTGCATCCTCAAAAGCTTTGAAAGAAAAAAATATGGAGAATGATCCTCAAATTGAAGTGACGAGAGCACGTCTGTTGCTCCAAGGATGTTATATCTGCATATGTCTACTCTATAAAGCATTGATTCTCAAGAAGGCTCAGGTATTAAAGTCTTTAAGACTTTGGAAAGTCTTAAGAACCAGACATGCTATTGTTAGGAGCAGAGAAAGAGACAAATTGTAGAAGTCAGACTACACAAATGATCGCAATGGACAAAAATATCAAGCTGAAGAGGTTAGCAGAATGGACAGGACTTGGAATAAAGTCTCCACTCCATAAGTGTGCTGGGAGCCTTGGTTTGTGCCCAGCAGAGAACAAGCTTCTTACCAAATTTAACTCTTCATTCTGTCTTACTGCTTCAGAATATGAATCATCAAGTTTTTTCTGCAACTCAGTCAACAGATCTTTGAGCTGAAATGAAGTTTAGAGTTTTAGGATTTGTCTCCTTAGGATGTCCACTTTTCTTCTGCTCATTATTAGTGTGTCGCTCTACCCTAAGGTCACAAGCATACAAACTCCTCAGCCCCAGGGGCTAAGCTTTAGATTAGTTTGCCAGCCAAGTGCCAACCAAACAAAGGAGAAAGGACAGCTCAGTCAATCATGTTTACCTCTCTGACTTCTGAAACATAAGTAGATCGCTCTATCTCTGCCTTTTCTAGTTCACTTTCCAAATGTTCTCTCTCTTTTTTAAGCTAGAAACAGAAAAACAGAGTTAAAACAAACGTTTTCAATGTCTTCCCCGCAGCATCATTTGCTTAATTTATTATTAGCTACAAATTTCTATCAAGTACTCCATGACATTTAGAGAGCATTTCAAATCCAGAGACTCCATAGCACAGATTTAAACTGTTAAAGGCTTCAAAAAGATAAAAAATAAAAAGATTGTTAAAAAAAAAAAAAAACAAAAAACAAATCAAACCCAAGATTACTTTGATATATCTGCCTGTTGGCAAACTGCTTGGTCTCCCAAGGAAAGGGGTCCACTTTCCAAGACTCAATCCAGTGGATGAGTACCAAAGTAAAAACAGAACAGTTTCTGGAACTCTGCACCTCTGCTTTAAAAGCATTTGCCAAAAGGTTCTACAACACAAGCTGCACACTGCTTGCAGGAGAGAAATCCCAGGGAATTCAGATTTACAGCATAGGATTAAGTTGTGCTTTGAGTAACAAAAAAGCTTCAAAGAGAAAAAAAACACCTGCACGTACAGTTTCAACTTCTTTGATCTCTTCTTTTAACCTCTCTACCTCGTGCTCCAAAGGGGCGACCGACGAGCGCATCTGCAGTTTAAGAAAGACAAACGCATCGTTCAGTGGTGCTGATCTAAGACAAACTCTCCACACACACACACAGGCTTGTTCCTGCCACTTAAAAATATTAGGGATGATGAAAATCAGTGGCTGAATCAAAGCAGATGCTCACTCCAGTGATTCAACATACCGAGCCCCCGTTATTACACTCTGCTTTCTCCCCACGCGTGAAGTTGTGGTGCATATTTACAGCCCAGATGCCCAAAAGATTTGGAGTGTAAGGACTAAGCCAGTTGTCCACAAGTCATAGTAAGGAAAATACCTTTCCCAGACACCTAACAAGGAGACCAGTCTCCACCCATGAGATGCATGCAGCTAAACCCAGAGTATGCAGCCTTACTAAGGACTGCATAAGCACAGCAGATGGTGGCACATCTACAGTTCAAGATCTGACAGCCCTTTATAAGCCCCCAAACAAGGGGTTTATAAATTATCTATATGTTTGCTTCAGGCTCACACTCTCACGCTCAGATTTGCTAAATAGAAATACTTTTAAGAAATAACTTCTTGCAAAGGAAAAAAAAAGAAGACAACAGACAGTTTGACCTACTTTAACTCTAGATAAGGAAAGAAACATAAAAGGCTTTCTTCTTGCCACTCGTGCAAGCAACAGAGCCTTCCTAAAAAGGCAAGCTTTGCAGGCGATCTCAAGTGTAATCAGTTGACCATAAAGGATTAAGTGCCTCAAAGAAACAAAACAAAAACATCTTGCTTATCGTTATATGATACTCAAACCTTCGCAAGAGGAATCTGCATCTGCTTACACATGGACTCAAAACAACAGGATCCTAACAGAAACACACTTTGAGCTGCCAGGATAAGAAAATGTATATTCCTGGGCCTTCTAATGGGATGCATACATTTCTCTTTGGCTTCCTATACCATCAGCTTTGATATTTCTGTGTGCTATTTGACTGTTCCCTGCAGCACCTGTAAGGGACTGACAGTCTTGCTGTAAAGGCCAAAGACCTTATATCTGTCCTGTATGCTCTTGCTAGTCTGAAGGTGGCACACACATCTGAAGGCACAACAGTTCCTGTTTTGTTTGCTTAAACAGAAGGATTTTCCTCAAAAAGTAAATAAATTACTCTTCACATAAAACAAAATCCCCTCCAGCACCAAAAATCTTGCTGTTATAAAGATGGGGAGCTCCTATTATCTTATTTGCAGAGTTCACCTTTTTCATCCCTGGACACGCTCAGATCAGACCATGCAGCTAGGGCAGTTTCTGCAGCTCTCAAACACCCTCTGCTACTTCAAGCAGAAGCTGGCTGACTACAACAAAAAGCAGATCTTCAGACACACCTGTTTGAGCTCCTTCTGTGATTCTTCAACTTTTATCTTCCACTTGCTTTCTTCTTCTTCCACGCTCCTCTGTAGCCTTTGTAAAATCCCCTCCTAGAAAGAGCGTGGTTTGAAAGCATTCAGCAGAAGAAAGGCAGCTTAGAGCATCACAGGACACAAGGAGCAGGCATCCCGCTTACCGTCTCCGCCAAAACCGATTTGTATTTCTCACACTCCAGTTGCAACAGTATGTGCAGCTCCTCAGCCTCCTTCAGCTTCTGCTCCATAACCTGCCAAAGGAGGAGTTATTAAAAAAAATTCTCTTATCACCTGCTCACCAATTTGAACTTCACAAATCTGCAAGATTTGTACCAGAAAATACACTATGCCACGCACAAGGAAATCGTCCACTGTCTGTGCTTACCTTGACATCTTCAGATCCCGAAGCTCCTCTCAAATACTCCTTAGCCATCTTTTCAAATCCACATATCCATTCGCTATGGCTCTGTTGGGAAATGCATTCAGGTAGAGCAACAAATAACCTCAGTAAGGTTATCTGGAGGACATCCATCCTCCAACTGCAGTGTTTCAGCCCCCCCCCCAGTTCCCACAGCCTGACGTTGGTTATTCATCCAGTACAGGGAGGTTTGAGGGGATATTCAGACTGAATATGAGGGTTTTGTTGTCGTTGCTTCTGCAGACACCCAAGGTCAACCTAGACAGAGCTCTGAGCACCTGATGGAGCCACAGGTGCACTTGTTCACTGCAAGGGAGTGGGATCAGAAGGCCTTTAATGGTCTCTTCCAACTCAAACAATTCTATGAGTCTACCTAAAGAACCCAGAATCAACAGGCAGCAATCTAAGAGCATAGGGTTATGACAGAGACACAGCTCATGGGGGCTCTGCAAGTACTGAAATACAATGGGGTCACAAAGGTCTCCCTGCAAGTGTCAGGGCTCTGTGATAAATATTTCAATACCTAAGGAATTTTTTGTTGTTGTTGTTAAATCTTTGAACAGTTAAAACAGACACTTGCCATATGATTCTGTGGACCTCAGCAGGAAGGTTCCTTTATGACCTTGCAGGAAGTCATTTTAAAGGCTTAGTCTTGTGATGAATGATCATCACAAGGACACTGAGAATACTCAAATAGGGGTAAGCACAGACAGGTGAAAGACATCAGGGAGGTTAAAAGGAAAAGAATGAATTAAAAAAAAAAAACTAACACTGTTCTTGAGATAGCCAAGCTTTGCACAGATTTCACCAGCAGAAAGCACTTGCTTCCCACTGGAGAGCCCTTGAGAGAAGAGACTGCAGGGACACGCTGCAGACTGCCAGTGCAGTGGGACCCCAGTTCCCAGCAGGGAGATGAGCCCACTTCTCTTACCACGTTGGTAGGAAGCGAGACGTTGGGGAACAGCTTCTGGAGCAGCTCTCGTGTCTCCACCTCGGCAGCTTCCAGATGCTGCTGCTTCTCCTAAACCAAGGAAAGAGCTCATATGAAATAGGGCAACGCACTCCTCCGGTGTGGCAATAGCCTCTCCTACACACAGAGTAACTTGTTCAACCCAGAAAGGTGGCTTGCAGTGAAGAGGGCTCTGTGGTCTCTAAAACTGACAGTAAATTGCTTCAGAATTTGGCCTTCACATTTGTTCATGCTTTTAAACTTTTGTTTTCATAGAGGTCTCCTCCAGCCCAGCCTGCTGGCACAGTTTTTACACCACCACTCACTTGTTCACAACACAACACCAACTACACTGTGCTGAGTGACTGATTCCATAGATCACACCACCACTTCCACTCAAGTGACCTCAAAACCAAGAGGCTTGGTCAGTCAAGGTTTACAAAGTCCATACTTTTTTCAAACAATTTTAGGAAGAAAAAAGGAATCGCTGTAAATTAACATCATCTCATCGATAATGGAGCATAAAAGTCAAAAAGTAAACTTTGTGTTAATGCACATTTGAACCAGGCCAAGAAAGCAAGACTGTTCCCTGTTCATTGCAGGGAGGCTGGACCAGATCATCTTTAAAGGTCCCTTCCAACTCAGAAGACAGAATCACATAATGATTTAAGTATTACTTTTGAGTATGTAACAGGAGGACCCTTACACCCTCCTTCTCCAATTTAGGTGAAATGGGAAATAATTATTAGAGCTGTGTGAAATTCTTCAGGTTTTATGCTTTGCAAACTGAAAAAAAAAACAAAAAACACACAGAGCCAAGGGGCACCACAGATCCATCACTCCTCCTCAATTTATCTACCATGAGAAGTGCCCAGCCACAGGATGTTTGTGGCAGATGGGTTTATTTAGCCAGACACCACTCCACTGAAGGTTAAATGCAAAGGCTCATTCCTGCACAAAGGCAGCTTCCAGCAAATGCCTCTTGCTTTCATTTGAGTTTTCTTTTCCTTTGACATCACTGTTACTGTTTTGAGTTCCTCTGCTGCAAGAGACCAGTGGCATTAGTGGGCTGGGATCCAGAGACAGAAACAGAGCAGACACAATAGGTTGTGAAGTTGTGCTGGGTGCATTAGTTCTCAGCAATTTAGAAGACACCCAAAAGCATTGTATGGCTGCTTAAGGAAGGCTTCAGACTGCAAGAGAAAGCAAGCAGGTGTTAGCACAGAGCAACAGCAGGTACACAAGTTCTCTGAGCACACGGCTGAGCAGAGATGTCTTCGGGACACAGATAGGCAGCCCCAAACCAGAGCTCAGCTGCCTCTGGCCACCTGATTTTAGTTATTCTTCAGGTTATTTGAATGCATTTTTTATTGTTGTTTCTTTTTTAATACTGCACAGTGACAATTAGCAGCAAGTCAGGCTTATAAACAAATGCAAGCTCCTTCCAGGGCAATTCACACTCCGTGTCAGGTTAAGGACTGGCTCTGATAAGCTCTGTCAAGCTTCAAACAGTTTCAAGGAGGGAATTCACAGCTGCGGCGACACAGTTTTCCTGAGAAGTTGCCAGGTTTTTAAATAATCATCTGGTTCTAATTCTACGTGGGGCCAATCAACGAAATGAAGCACAGAGGAAGCCCTGCAGATGAAAGCAGGTCGCTCCCCAGCATGGTTTTGTTCTGGAGCTCCTCACCAAGTGATTCACGACAGCTCTAACAATTATGCAAACAAATCACAAGTCAGCATGCCCACAAATTAAGGAGAAAAAAAATAAATAAAAGAAACCTGAAGATGACAAGAAGAAGCAGAGGTGAGAGCGTATGAATGATCACTCAGAACAGACTATACTTAAATTGCAGTAAAAGTTAAATGCCTCCATTCCACTTAAAAAAGAACCAGCTGCAGATCTGCTTCTGGCTTAACGCATCGTTTCTAGCAGTTAACATTACAACCTTGGCAGTCTTGTTCACTTTGTCCTGCAGCAATTTTTCAGTTGATGCCAATGCCTCCATTGCTTTCCAGTTTTTCTTCCGAAGCTCCTAATCATTTTTAGAAAGAATCATTTCAGTTCAGCCAATATTGAAACCGTTTCCACTTTTACTTCAGAGATATATTCTGCATTACATTCCACCATTTGCATTTAAATGCTGGTTACTGCATGATTTTGCTGGGTAGGATGACATACACTAGCAAAAACACGTCTCACGTTCCAAGAGCTCGAATGAAAATGGGGATAAAATGCCAATTTCTGCCCAATGTGCCCCATATCCAAAAACTGATCCCAGCACTACCGGACTGCAGTGCTGGCAACCTCACACTTTGACTGCACTTGTAAGAAGAAAGAGGGAAGCTTCCAAGAGTAGTGAGGAACACAGACACCAAACCACAGATTACACAACAGAGTGTTAGGCATGTTGCAGTGCAGAACCCAGCATGGACCCATATACACATGGAGGTGCACACACTGACGCTCCTGATCGTGCAACCAGATCTAACAGCGTTGATCCCGATGCCCTGGCACAAACCTACTAAGCCAGGCCTGAAAAGGGGCCTCAGCTCACAGCACGAGCCCAAAGGAAACCTGAGGTGCTCACCAGTGCCCTCTTGAAAAGCTTTGGGCTTTCAGCAGAGGTGAGCAGGGCACGGAGTGCTGCATCTTTCTTGGCGAGGTCATCAAACGTGTACTCCACAAGGCATGACGAGGCTGAGAGCTCATACAGAAAGGACACTGGGCCTTGTAGGGAGGAGATTACAGCGCTCAGGACTTGGATTTTTCAACTTACTCTTCCAATCCTCAGAGCAATCTCCTTCAGCAAAGGACTGGTTTAGAAAGGCATCCAAATCCTTGCACATTCCTACACTGGCTTTACTTCCCTACTTCTCATTCTGCTGTCCTAAGAGCTGTTGCACAGGTCAGGAAACAAAACTGGCTAAAATGGCAACACGGCAAGCTGGGACTTACAGTCACGGTCCACTCCTATCAGCAACCAAGTTTCTGCCTGCACCACAAAGAATACTTGCAACTCCCCTGGAAAGGAGTCTGTAGAAAGCATACATACATTCTCCCTCTCTAGCACATCTGTTTTCTGAGAACACCCAACTGCTTTCCCCTACTTTATTTCAGCTTGTAAGCAATCCTACTTGCTCAAAAGCAACACATTCCTAGTGCTTTGCTCATTTACGATGCTTATCATGTCTCACTTCTAAGCAATGAGGCATACTGTATAGCATTCAGTAGGTTTTATAGGCTATTAAGTGAGCTAGAAATCCTGTATTTTAACAACTTTCCTCCATATAATTTAAAGACACCATTCTCTAGCACTCCACAAGTTATGTATTATGGGAGAAACTTCAGAGAACCACAGTGGAAGATACAATCTTTACTTCTACCTGCAAACAAACTGCCAGGGGCTGCTGCAAAGGGAGGCTGACTGCCCTCACCACCCCCAGAGGATCAGGATTAGCCAATCCTGGGAGCAGGAAGGGGCAGATCTGAGTCTGAAGGTAGCATCTCCTCCCATGTACCCACAGGATGCTCGGTCAGAGTGCAGCCCTTTCATCCTCCCACCCCCAGCCCCTTGGGAAAGGCTGTATTTCTGAACAGGGCTAACAAGGCTGAACTCGAGGCTGAGAACTTGTATGATCATGCCTCTCCTCCCTCTCATCAATTCAGCAAGTGATCACGAAGCCAGCTAAATGTAAGGGATCCTTACTCACTCCTAAGAAAACAAGGAGCATCCAGAGGACACGATATGGGAAACACCTGTCAGAGAGATTCTCTTAGCAGGATGCCCTAGGAATTGAGGAACGCCGTGCATGCAGGTTTCAGGGAAGGTTGCTGTTTAAAGGTAGAGGGGGAAAGATTTCCTTACATTATTCTTTTTCCTCTGTTGCTCAAAAGCATTTCTCTGGCAGGTAAGTTCATTTTGAAGACTGGCAATTTCCTTCTCTTTCCCTGCAACCCTGAATTAGCAAAAAAGAATCACAAACAAGTCAGGAAACATTTTAAAAACTTCAGTGAAGCAGTGCTGCCCTAGGACATACACTCACTTTCTTCTCTTCTAGCAACGTACCTCTATGAGAAACTGCTTTTGCCACTTGGCAAACAACAGCTCTATGAACTGTTGGGCTGCCAGAGCACAGCCCATCATAAACCTGCTGTCTGCTTACAACAAGCATCTGCACTTATTTATCAAGGCCACAGAAAGGCAACACATTTGTTGAGGATAACTCAGCCAGCCCACGCTAGCACAAGACCACAAAACAGGCACTGTCTGGATTAGAGCATTCCTTTCAGAGCACCTACTCCACAATTTGCATCGTTTAAAAGAAAAATAATTCAGCCAGCAAGTGGCAATCTGTGTTGCACAGAATAAGTTGGCGTGGCATTAGCTTTCACATAGTCCTTTAGTCATCTCGGTGTTTCAGCATTCCTTTACCCACAAGACTTTCCCTGGGAAGCGATTTCTACCAAACAACTTTATGACACGAACAAGAACCCTACAAATGACTGAAGGTTTAAGGAAAAAAAAGGCTTGTTATTTTACTTGAAACACCTCTATTTAACTCTTCAGACACACAGCTGAGTTGGCACACACCTAAAATTAAATCAGCCACGGCTTACTTACACTGTGTCCAAATCATATACAGCAAGCACTGCTGCAGAAGACCCAAGCTAAGAATTATTAGTTTCAGCTGAAACTTTGCTCTCAAATTTTATGAGATACTGAAGTTGCGTGTTATCGATTTTTTTATTTTTGTTTTGAACTGAGCTATTCTCACAAGCAGCTACTGTACATTTGGCATTTATCTCATCTTCTAAAGCCCCCAAGCAGCAAGTGAAATTAAGCACTTATCTATTGCACTCAACCTCTGGCAGTACTCACACTTGCAGGAGCTCCTCACTTTGGACAGCCAGAGACGCCTACAAACAGATCAGAAACTCATTAGGAGCAGATCAGCAGCAAGGAGTGATGCAGCAAGCACGATGTGCCTCATTAATCAAGCTTTGCTGCAACATTCATCAGCAGCACTCCTGGCCTTCAAAGGATTCCTGCTCAGCCTACTCTAGCCAGAAGCATCCTAGCTGTGCTACAGCAGGTAAAGACAGGGGTGGAATGCTAGACAAGAACACAGGAGGCATAAGAAAGAGCACAAGGCTCCAAACTCACACGATAAAGAGAAGCAGGAACAAATACACGCAGCTGGAGAAGCTGGCTTAACACAGTTCAACCCTGAAGTTGTCCCTGGATTTGCATAGTTAATGCAACTCCTAGTTTTCCATACATCCACACAGGCTACAGAAACTCCCTTCAACTTTGTTCAGTAATGACAACTGAGAGCTGTACCTGCTTGCAGTTCTCCTGCTTTAATTCTTGAATTTGAACTCTGAAAGATTCATTCTCATTTTGCATAGCCTGTTTAAAGGAAAAAGACAATGTTTATATGCACACATACACAATACATGCTCTATCCCTTCCAACATAAGACACTTCCACTGAACTTTACCTGCAACTGCTTTACTTGGCTTGCGATTTCTCTCTCCTTTTCTTCCAATACAGCTTTCAACTTAGTGACTTGTTCTTCCTCCCCTCTCAACCTGCAGACAGATTTCAGAAAGCAAGAGAAAAGTTATAGTACAAATTGATTCTAAAAAGGGACAAATATTAGTTGGAACAGAGTTTTCACAGCAGCAGAAAATAAAACTAATCTCCATATGCTATATATAATAAGCAGCCACATGGAGAAGAAACCATTAGAGTATGGCTCTAAACCAAGAAAAGTAACATAAATATGTGCCAGCTGTACCGCAGATACTTGCTAAGAATTGGCCTGAAGGAAGCTAACCACTTCATGTGTCAATAAGCAAATGAATTCGGCCGTGACTGATCTCAACAGCATTCAGAGCAGAAGTGGGAGAGGAACATCAATTACCTGAGCCAGTCCTTCAAGTCAGCACACTCAGAAGGGCGTGCCAAGCACGGGCTCCTAAAGGGGAGCCTAAGCAGCACATGCAGGCTGATAGGAGCCCTCCTTGGAAGGCAGCACTCTGTAATAGCTGCGTGGAAGGGAAGTGGTGCAGTCACTGTCCCTGGAGGTGTTTCAGAACCACGGAGATGTGGCACCGAGGAATGTGGGCAGAGGGCAAGGTGGGGGTGGGCTGGACTTGGGGATTTCAGTGATCTTTTCCAAGCTTAGTGATTCTAAAACAAAGATGCTGGCACAAGCACGTGCAGCCTGTCTGAATTAGAGCAGCCAGACAAAGCAGAGTGAAAACAGAGGGAACTCTGGCAGCGTCTCTTCATAAAACAGGAGCTGGAGAACTGGTTATTGCATCTCAGACTGAAAGCAGCAAACTATTCATTGCTTTTACTGACTGAACCGCAGGTACTTAAACGCACGCTATTTTAAACATGCTAAACAGAAGGAGAAATGATCACCAGACACAAGCAGCAGCAGTAGCTTCACTAGTTAGCAGAGCCCTGGGCGATCATTCACTTTCACAAAGCATCTGAACGCCGCAGCTCGGCTGCACGAGGCAGGGCCACCAGACACTGCTGTTACACCAGCAGCAGACGTGCTGGCTGGTGTGCATCCATCAGCACTAACAGCTTACTTTAGCAAAGCCTATAAAATTCCTGAAACCAAGCTGTACATTCCAATTTAAGCTGAGCACCAGCATTACATGCACGTTATAGCAGAGAAGCTGCTACGAAGCGCACTCACCGGCTCTCCAGGTCCTGGACTTGGGATGCAGCAGGTACCTGAAAAACAAGAGTTCCCAATCTCATTTTGACAGCACAAGCAACACCAGAAGTCGTTAAGTTAACACCAACCCTGCTAGCCATACCTGCTGGAGCTGTTGCAGGTTCTGCTGTTCTAACTCCTGGACTTTACTGGTTAATTGTGCAACTGTATCTTGCTGACCCTTTGCACAAACAAAAGAAGAGGGAGCTTAGAAGTATAAAAGTAACCTTTCCACATCCTGAAAGACTGCAACAGGATTTATCTCCCTTCAGAATACTAAGGAAGCTTACCTTCAGCCATTCTCCTTTCTGAACAATCTCTTTCTCCTTCTCTTCCAGTAAGGCCTCCATGGTTTTCACCTGATTTTCCTTCCCCTTCAACCTGTACCATCACACACGCAGACACGCAGAATAAGCCCTTGCTCTTTTATTCATCTCAACTGAAAAGAAATACTGTGCTTTGCAGCGTGTAACAAACAGAAGCAGCCTATGTGATCAAAGGCATAACCATAATTCACCTGCTGAAAAATCAATGTGAGAACATTTCCACTTCAGACTTGGTTAGCAGGAGATGCCCTTGATCATGGTACTGATCATTAAGTAAAAGCAGACAAATTCTGCATCAACATACATCGTAGGGATTTCAAACGTGTGCTCTCCTCTGCTAAAAATAATTCCTCCCCTTCTCCCAGTGGGGACGTGAGGGACAGATGACCACAAAGATTCAATTCTTATTGACCAACCCAGCTACCATAGTATAGACTTTAATAAAGTAAGTTTGTCACAACATCTTGCCTACGTGCTTCCAACCTGGCTTGGAGTTCATCCCACGTAAATTAATCTAGGCCCACAAAGCCGAGCAGTGCTTTTCCCCTTCTTTGCAGCTAACTGCATTAAGGTTGCACATCTACTAAGTCTGGTGCTGCTCGCTTGGCTCCCTTGATGAGAAGCAGAGAGATTCTTGGGCAACAATACTCGAAATTAAAGACCAGAGTAGGGAAATGAGGGGTGCACAGAGCAGATGAAACATGCTAACAGCTGTACTTACAGAGTCTGAAGTTCTTTGACTTGGGATGTAATTGACACCTAAAGAGAATAATCAGTATTTCAGTTCAATATCCACTGAGAAGGCACATAAAAGCTATTAAAGTGCTTTAGGGAGAAACAGGTAGAAGAACTTTAAACACTATTAAGTATAGGCATGATCTGTTGCAGTGATATAAGCACAGACACATTCTTCGTGAGAAAATAAATGATGAGAAGTAAAACATCTCCATTATTTACTTTCACCACTTTTAAAACAGGACTACCATCAGCAGAAAGGAAAAGAGTGCAAGTGGGAACACATGCAGGCCAACCAGAGCAGAATTCTGCTAAAGGCAACAAAGGAAAATGCAGACTGATGACAACCACCTCACTGGAAACTGTAGCTCAGGTCAGAGATCACCTCTGGTCATTTCCTTCTTTGCACAACAAGACTAGACATGGACTGAAGAACTACAATGGGACAGGAATATTTGCTTTGGGTTTTGTATAACAGTTTGACAAAGCACAGACTTGCTATCTGTGCAGATATCAGCTGTTCAAACAGCTCTGTGAGCTCCAAGCAATTTTCAGACATTCCCAAAAACCTCTGTTTCCACTTCCAGGAGCTCAAGAGGTGCAGATGTATCACCTCTGGAGGAGGTGGGGAACCTGCTTTAGCAGGTGCTGGACCGGATGATATCCAGAGGTCACTTGCAACCTCTGTGATTCTGTGACACACAGAGCCAGTGACACCAAAATGCATTTTATGCTGGGCCCTGTGTCACTTCCAGGGGGGGGGAACACCACAAATAATTCCTCCAGTTCCTGGAAAACTGCACTAGAAGAAAGGTCCAAACATGCCTTATGAAGCTTTGCCTAAAAGGACGAACAGTAACAGTAAGGAAAGAAGAATGTAGGTGACACGTTGGAATGTCACTAGGAAGACTGAAAAACTACGGACTGAAAAAGCCAGGCACCCCACACAAACAAGCAAACTTCCTGCCAGAATGATGGATCAAGCTGCCTGCAGAATGGGCTCCCTGGGGAAACATGGGCTCCTAGATGCTAGACAGCAAGCATGCCAAAAAAACCAGTACTCCACCACTTCATCGACAGAGTAAAAATTCTCTCTGCCAAGACAGGCTTTCTTGGGACACTGGAAAGAGAATAGCCTTGCTTCATCAAATGCAAAAAGCTTGGGCATCCAGAGGGAGGTGGTTTCTGCAGGGCATTAGCAGTTACACTTTGTATTTATAGCTTTGTGTCCAAGAAAAGCATCGCTCTACCATCAAGAAGTTTCCTTAGCTCTAATGACATACATCAGTGAAAGAAAACACAGTCAAACAGAAATGAGTGAGCAGTGCATCCAAGGCAAGTGTGGTTCACGCTTCTGGCACTGAGGTGTTTTACCTGTTTTTCCATCTCAAGCTGGGAATTTCCTACTTCTTCTTTCAGAGCCTCTATTTGCTGTGTCAAAGCCTTTTCAATGACAAAACAAGACAGGATTGGACAATGGAAACAAAAACACCACAAAAATGGAAGCTACAAATTCGTCTCTACAGAATGCCATGCAGTAACAAATAAATGGTGTCAATGGCACAGACACACAGAGGAGTCAAAGAATTGGAAGGTACTGAGATGGGTACCTGAACAGTCTTCTCCTTGTTTGCTACTTTAAGGATTTCTGCTTGGAGGAGTTCTTCCACTGATTTGATTTTGCCATCCTTCTCGTGGATCCTTAGCAAGAGCAGAAGAACAGCATTAGTTGGCTGAGCAAACACAGCTCACATCCCACCAGCAGCCCCTGGGAGCCACAGTGGGCCCTTCCACTATTGCAGGAGTGGAAGTCCCAAAACCAGAAGAAACCAGCAGGAGGAGTTAGTCTGAGAATAGTGCAGGACATACCAGCTTTACATAACCAGTAGCTTAGCGTGCTAAACAGCTTAAATGGCATTTTTAAGCAAAAAATACATGTATTGATATCTCTGGAATGACACACACTTCAGCCTTCACTCAACGTTTCAGCAAAGCATTTATTACCCTCAAATGCACATACATGGCTTGAACAAGCTCAGTCCTTTCAGAGCACCCACTGCAGAAAAACAATTATCTGACAGTTCAGTGCAATCCCTCTCCTAGTCAAAGTTAGACTTATGAAGTTAATTGCACAGCAGAGAAACAACTGGATTTTCAAAAGCTATTGATCTGACTTGACATGCTTCCAAAGCAGCAACGCTTCCCGCTGCACGTGCACACTTCACCCAGTTAAAAGGAAATGGTTTCAGGGAAGCAAAACAAGCAGGCACGGAATAAAGACAGACAGAAGTAACAATCAGAAATGAAACTGGTGCAGGCACTTACACTTTCTGGAGTTCTTCCACCAGTGATTGGAAAGAAACCTGTTCAAAACAGATCTTTAACTTAGAAAAGCAAGAAAGCAGAACGACCTCCAAGTGCTAAGGGATGAGGAGTAAAGAGCCTGGGCCCCTTGGCACTGGATAAAAAAAACAATAGCAGTCTAGAGATATTATCTATCTGGCTGTTCTTGCCAAAATCAGCTGGTCTGCAAGAAATCACAGCAAAGCAAGACAAATCCCACACTCCATTTTTGCCATGAGAGGCTGAGCTTCACTATACACCTCCCCACAGTAATCCTAAGAATAAAGAGGTTTCTCCTCTCTTTCACATGATTTTATAGAAATGCTCTCCTGAGCTGGCCGTGCAGAACTGGATACCATTAAGGAAAGGTACTTTGTGATAGGGACTGAGTACACATCAACAACAGTACAGTAATGACAGTGTCACACTGTGATAGCATCACTGAACAGAGATACAAAGAGAAGGGGGCTAAGTTGCACCTGCACAAGTGTGGGTTAAAGTTAGGAATCTCAAATATGCAGACTCAGGCTGAAGCAGCAGGAGCTCCCTACCAGCCATGCTTACTGCACTAGGCTGCTGGAAAAGAGCAGCCTACAGCCATTTCAGTACGTGGCAAGATAAAACCAACCCAGAACCACCACTGAATTGGAACTCTGAGATCTAACACATTTCTGACACCCATGCAAAGGAAGCATTTGACAGAAATTTCAGCTTCCAGACCAGCGCTAGAAGAAAACAGGATGCTTTGCCAACAGGCTTCAAAGACATCCTCACCTTTTTCCCTTGACTTCTGCAACCACAGCAAGATCCTTTTAGATTTAAGCTTAGGTGTAATAAAAGTTTTAGATGAGAAGTACTACCTGCTCTGATAGCTGAATTTGCAGACTTTGAAGTTCTTTTCTCAAGGATGAATTTTCTGTTCGCAGTACCTTTGAAAGCAGAGAAACAGATAATGAAAGACTCATTTACTGGGGAAAAAGTGTTAAGCTTGACAGAAAAATAAATTATTTTAGAACAAGTGAAAGACTATTTGAAAGCCTGAAAGAGACCCCCCTCTGCAGCAGTTAGAGCCAAATTATTCAGTGGAATAATTATTCAATTATTCTTCAATCTATAGGAACTCTTCAAACTTAAGTCCAGGGAAACATTAAGATGATATGTTCCCATCTTTGGCTGTTTGGTACCCTGACAGCTTGCCAGCATGCAAGCTCTCCCCAGGGTGCCCCAGCAGTTCAGCTGGAACTTAGGGACACAAAGTGAGCTACGTCCAAAATTCAACTGGGAACAGATTTTGATACTGCCTTTCAGATTACAAGTAAAAAAAAAAAAAAAAAAAAAAAAAAAAGCAACAGTCCCATGCTGCCAAGTTAGTATAAAAATCCCTTTTCTAAAGACAGATTTGTTTCAGATTACACCAAACATACAGCTCTGGAGAAGTACTATCTTTACTCCAAAGGACACCAAGATGCTAGTAAAATCTACACTAGACTATGCAGAGAGAAGCACATAGGCTTCAGTGGGATAGGCTATGTCTAGTCTGAGTTGCCAAAAAGGTTTTAACTGTCTCCAGAAGTCTATCCTACTCACAGGGAACAATCCTGGACTAGAAGCACTCCAGCGTGCACTTTGCACAAGAGCACTTAATCTCTATTCCCCCATAAAAAGATAATACAAGAGACCTTACCATCAGTTCCTCTTCTTTATTAGCCATCTGTATGAGTCCTGCCTCGAGCAGCTCTTCAACTGTCTTGATTTTATCATCCCTCTCCCTCATGCTGAGAAATCAGAAGTGAGCATTAGGAAAGCAGCATTAACCTCTGGCAGCAGGTTAGCTGTCAACAGCAACCTCACTGCCAGAACTGGATCTCTACACGATCCTCTGATGCAAAATAAAAAGCGGTTTCTTACCCTCTTTCCATCTCCTCTAACAAATCTTTGTTTGCCTATTAAAAAAAACACAAAGCAATAGGGTGATCATCAGTGGGATCAATAACAATTTGGGATTTTAACAACAGAAAGAATTAGAGAGCATCAGCTTCTTCTCCAGAAGTTTAGTTACTGAACTGCACCAATCCAGCAGGTAGCAGAATAGAGGGGAATGCTCTCATAGCACATGAGTCTAATGCTGACCCTGGACTCACTTGAGGCTCATCCAAAAGAGCATTTATGATTTCTCAAAGGCCAATGCACTGTGAGAGACTCCATGAGAAATGGAAACCAGCTTCCAGGGAAGATCAGCTATTTCAGGCAGGACAACAAACCATCCCTCCCAGGGGAATAAGTGCTGTAAACTGGGCTATCAGTCAGGAGACAGGGAGCTGCTGACTGGCAGATACCAGCATGGGACTGGAAAGGAAACAAAGTTTCCTGTCCTGCAAGTCCTTCTCCAGTATTTCAGAAAGCCTTCTGATTTACATCAGCACAAAGTTGGATATTCAAGGCTGTCCCAGGCAAAGGAGGCTGGGCAGAACAGCTCTGAATCCACTGCACGAGCACCCAGCAGACTAATGTCACTATAAAAAAAAAAAATAGGAAGGAGAAAGAGAAGGAGAAGTAATAGGAAAAAAAACTAGTGTACTGTGAGTCTGTTCTATGATTAGTGCTGGTTTGAGAACTCACTCTGAAAAAAGAAGGAAAAAAAGCAACATGAAGATCTCACTCTGGTCTCTCCCCAGACCAGTAAGAGACCTTTTTCCCAGGAGGGTTGGTTTCTTGTGGGATTTTTATACTCCAAAAATTGACATTAAAACTGGAAGAGACTGCAGAAAAGTTCCTGCTTGCATTAAGTAAGCATTCTCTAGGGGAGGAAAAAAAAAATAAAAATACACACTTTGTTTGGATACTCCTGGCCAGATCTAGAAGCTGCCTGACTTGGACTTTCCACGTGTGCCTAACAAGCAGATTTTACCCATAAATCAGCTCACCCCATGGCCCACTTAAAAGAAAATACCTAAGAACATACAAGGAATCAGAGGACATTTGATACAACCTCAAATGCTGGCTGTGCTGGCTCAGATAGTAGAGTCTGCAGCTTCTGAACTTCAGCTTGCAAAGTTTTGTTTTGATCCTTGAGAATCTGAAAGGAAATTCAAACTTATCAGTTCAGAACTGCATACCCGAACTACAGCATTTTTACAATGGCAAGAAGGTAATTAAATAACACAGAAGTTGTTACAGGCCATTCTTTGGAAGCTACAAGACTACAAAGAGTCCTTTGGCCATCTTTCTTGCTCTCCTCTCCTTATGTTCCCACGAGAAATTCAGCTGTTAGTATCTTCATTCCCTGGCAGATGATCAGACAGTACCAAGTGTACAGGCAAGAGAAACTGCATTTTTCTCCTCGAGCAGCATCAGCATCATCTCAAGATTTGATAGATGCCTTTCACAAAGCACTCCTCTGGCAAAGCAAGTGGTCTCACATCACCTCCCCACTTTGACTAGTTACAATTGCACTGTGGAGCAAGAAATAATTGAGAGAATCCCTAACGTGGCCTTTCAACTGAACTTGAATCCTCATCTACCTTAAAATCATCTTCAAATATTGCTTTTTGTTTTACAAGTTCTGTTTTATAAAGTCTTTCTAAAGATCTTCTAGGTGCAAGACAAAAAAGCAAAAGCTTTTTCTAGAAAGCAAGACATAATATCTGTGTCCCAGACCCAGAGCCTTAGAGGGACAACACAAGCAGGAAGGGACAGCAAAGGTGAGGACTAAAGAAGCATTCTGTTTACAGCCTGGTTTCTCCCTGTTCCAAGAGAAAGGGAAGAAAGGAGCACTTGCTCAGGCAAAAGCATTCAGGAAAGACATGTTTGGGATCAAAGAAGAAATTCAAAGTGCACAAAACATTCATGCTGAGAGTACACTACAGATTTCCACACTATCATGAGAATGGCCATCTGCACTCCCGTCCCTATTCACTTCCTAAGAACTGCTGAACTGCCTCCAGATGATTTCTGGAACAAAACACCAAAGTGATTTCAGCCCATAACCAACCTGTAACACCTCTGAAATCTCTTTTCATTCTGAATTCACATTATTCCTGATCGTATTCACTTTCACCACTGCACCACCTCAAAAGCCCCCCACAATTCTTGAGTCATCAGATCACATAAGGTAATCAAATGTGTAATAAAGATGTCACTTCCTCCCACTCCCATTCCAGATCACTTATACACCCATCACATGCCTCACTGAAGGTTCAGCTGATACCTTACTGTAAAGACTTTGCTTTGTTAGCTATTCTTTAACCAGCCATCAACTGAGGGAATCAGCATCTCCTGTTCTTTGACACCCTAGAGAAGCTTTGTGAGGACTCCCATCAAAACTTTTTTAAAAACTCCATTTTAACACGTGAACCATATTAACTACTTGCAAACAGCTTCAAAGAGTTCAAGGAGATCCACAGGGCATGGGCTCCCTCAGAGAAGCCATGCTGCCCTGGCCAATACCCCCCCGCTCTGTTCATCACCAGCAAACCTACCAACACGGTATTACAAGGCTCAGACTGAGTTCAGTTGATCTTGATGAACTCCACTTAAAAATGCACCAACTCTGCAGTGCAGACCCTAAATTACAAAACCAGAAGCTTTGGCAATCTAGCTGCTTCCTTATGAGAAACAATTTGGGAGCTGGCAGGAGGAAAATACACATTTTTACACCCACATTGGAAGAAAAATAAAAAGGAAAAAAGAAAGACCTGACAGCATGATAAGCCAAGCAAAGGCTCCCACCAAGCCCTTGGAACCTGCATTCAAAGGTAGAGAGCAAATAAACTAACAGTTTTTATTCAACAGCCTCCTCCTCCAGGTTCCAAATACTTTGCTCTTTGCAGCTGTAGATGCTACACTTGACATGAGCTACCCCACATCTCAGTTGCTAGTGCTCTGATATCCCACATTGCTCTTGCCTTGTAAAAAAAACACTGTAACATAGCTTAACACCTGAACATCAGCTCTGCTTCACAAATCAGCACTCAATTGTCTGAACTACCCCACAACCTCAGAAGCCTGGAAAACCTGCTGTCAGTAAGGACAAGGATAGTTGTTCTGTATCTTACCTTAAATTCTTCTTTTGTGTTCACAGTCTGAGCAAGTTCTTCTCGAAGCTGCTCCTCAAGAGTTCTTATTTTGTCGTCTTTGATGTGAATGCTGAGACACAATAGAAGAGTTGCATTCATGTTACATAAAGCATCAATTCAAAAGGACATAAAAGACTGATAGAAATTGTTTATTGAATGCCAGAGCTATTTATTTACCTTTTCTGCATCCTTTCCAGCTCATGTGCAGCAGCAGCCTAGATATAAAGAGGATTAACACAGACTTAGGATACATCACATGATTCAATCAACCTTTCATTCCGCAATATTAAAAAGCCAGAACAAGTCATTTGGCCTCTCAACACATGACTCACCAGCAAGAACAACAGGGATAAGCTTGTCATTATGCACTTGTAAAACACCAATACATACCAGGCAAGGATGCAATTACAAGAAGAAAGAAGATCTCGAAAGGATTTATTTAACAACCAGGACTTTCAGTAATTAATCAGAGCATTTCCACCTCTGTAGTGCATTGGCCACACAGTAATGGCAGAGGGGAAGGCATTTGTTTGGTTTTAAAAACGGCCTGTTGGGAGGCAGGTTTTTCTGCATATTCCTGGTTTTTGCTTTTTTAGATAGATGCTTATGAGCCTCACATGCAATTGCCAGAGCAATTCAGCAATAGCTGTTCACTCCTGTGCAATGTCCTCAGCACATCAGCAAATCTAGGTAAACCTAACTAGCAAAACACTTCAGTCACTTGGCTATCCAAGTAAGAAAGAGATTCAGCTGGTGAAGAAGGGAGGGTAAGAAGCAGGTCTCAGACCAAGAAAAGAACCTCCAGAGAATCACGTATTAACCTGATTCTGTAACCTCACACCGTTAGTGGTGCACAGCTCACTTAAACCAACAGATCTGCCCTTGCTTTTATGACAAAACAGGCAACGGGAAGATAATAAAACAAAGCCTAAAATGGATCAGTTATTTTACCTGTTCATTTGTCAGAGCCTGTAACTTCTGTATTTCTGATTTCAAGGACAGGTTCATATTCTGCAAGACCTGAATGAAGGAGAATACAGTTGAATTTCACACAAATGGTCTTTCAACTAAGTCTGCTTTTCAATGTGAAATACTCCCGGTCACTTTTTGTAGCAGACTAGAGGTGATTGCAAGGCAAAGCCCTAACACCTGTCATCAGTAGTTTTCTTCACACACCAGCCCTGGCAAGATCAGCTGCCTTGTAGTCAAAGGAGCTGGTTCTAGATCTAACATCAACCATCTCACAGGCTTCATTTTATATGCACACCCAATGAGGCCATCCCTCCACCAGCTGGCATTTACACATGCTTTTATTATACCTTGAGCTCTTCTTCCTTGCTTGTTAAATTGGCGTGTTCATTGCCTAATGAGTCCTCCATCTGCTTTAGCTGTTTGTCCTTTTCGGCAATGCTGTACAAATGAGAGTGATGACAAATCAGTACTGGAAGGCCTGGAATGAAAGCTGCCCGTGAAACAGGAGGCTAAACACAAACTACATACTGGCCCTTCAGTCCAGGTCCTACCCTCATTCCTGCTGACAGTGCACTCTGGGACCAAAAGCTTTTCCCTCCATTTCAAATGCTGTCTGCTTGCCAAACATTTATGGGATGTTATCTAGCTCTGAAACAAAACTACCCCATCTCCCAAAAGGAGAAATCTGCTGGCCCAGCAATACAGCCCAAATATTAACATCCTCATGGTCACGCACATCTCTGCTTGCTACAATGATACCAGTAAAACAAGAAGAGGCACTGCTTTCTGTGCAGCACAGATCCCCACACAATGGGCTACAAATCTGATACCAGACAGTCAGGAAATCTGCAGGAAGCATTTTCCCAGCTCCTAAGTGAATCCCACAGTTGAAAAGTTAAAAGCACGGACAATGTTTCCTTCATCATTCCCTCCCACACACATTGTGCGTGCACTGAGGATAGGTGGTATGTGTTAGCAGCCAGTGGCATCACCCAAACACCAGGGAAAATGAATGCTCACACTTTGTGCAGTTCTTCTGCCAGAACTGAAGCTGAGGTCTGCAGAAGAAAAAAACAAAAAACAAAAACATATCTGAGAGTCAAGCAAGGCAAAGAATCACCTTCTGCATTGAACCAGGAATAGCACTTGTAAGATTTGTCTCATTATTTCAAACTGGCTCAGGCAGATTTCAAGTATTTCCTAGCTAGAGAACACGGGAAGAATCTCAGCACATGCTAATATCCCTTTCCTTTCTGCTTAAGGAAACATAAGCAGAAGATGAGCCATTTTGCTCTCTGTCAGATTCCAAACATGCAGTGTGGATCACCAGCACTTGTCTCCCAAGCTTAGCTGCATTATGGGACATCCTCCTGTCAAACCACTTGAATGAAAAATAAGAGGAAAGAAAGCCCCACAGAGTACATCAGGACTGGTGTAAGGAACAGAAACAGCAGCATAAGAACAGTAAGTGGCACTTCTCCCTAGAAAGAGCCTAATTCTTATGTGGTTACTCTCAAGTGTGGGCTCAGCAAACTTGAGAGTCTTTGAGAGTCACTACACTGGGTCTGCTCTCCAAACCAGGGCAGGAGAGAGCTGACACACAGGTTAACAAAAAGACATCTGCACACTTCTTCACACGCAGCTTGGGAGCAGCTACAGCACAGCTTTCATGTTCATTTGTTTTAAATACATGCTTATCCTTATCCAGTTTCACTCTTCCCTAAAAATCTTGGATCTCACAGAGCTTGGCCCCACAGCACCCCACAGCACAGGGAGTCTCGTGCTGCCTTGTCTGAACCATGCCATACAGACACAGTCCAAGGGAACGAGTTGTTCCTGTCCCAGAGGGTTTGCCTCCTGCACGCCAAAACCACATCATCAGCCCTGATGTCCACAGAGGTATCTATCCAATCCAACCCTACTTCCCCAAAGTAGGGGCATTTATAAGTCACTGCTCCTCAATCTGATGCACAAGGGGAAGGCATTATCATGTGGTTCACAGGAGGACAGCAAAAAGACCAAAGAACCACATGAGACAGAGTACCCACGCATGCAAAGCTATAGGAAAAAAAAGAACATTTAAAATGGTATCCCATTCCTGGTTACATAAATGAAAGGCAGTACAGGAAGAGAGAGGTGGACATCTCCCCTCCAGGAAAAAAAAAAAAAAAAAAAAAAGGTGGGGAGCAGAAGCTTCAAGTTTTAAATCAGGTTGAGAAACTATAAAAGAGGATGCTAACAAGCCTTCGCTTTCATTATTGCACATCACACACCCAGCTCAAAAAAAAGAAAAAAAAAATATGCCTTTTATAGGATTTTCACAGTTGAAGACTACAAAAGAAAGGGAAGAGTGAGAACATGCTGTACCTGGGCTGCCATTTGTGAATGAAGCTTCTGAAGCTGAGCGTTCAAAGCATCGTTCTGCTCTACCAGCTCCTGGTAAGAGAGCAGAAAAAGAAAAGCAGGCTGAGATCTGTAGACAGTCAACTTCTGCTAGTATTAGCTCCTAGTAGTGCTCGTGTCAGTAGGGAGAGTTTAGCATTTACTTTTTACGTATCTTGGAGATGCCACTTTTCTCCCACAAGGCTGGTTGGAGGGGAAGTGTAACATCCCACTTTGCCTAAAAGCAAATATTCCCTACCCCACCACACACCCGCTGGTTTCCCTGCAGCCAGCAAGGACTACAGCCCTGGTCCCAAACATCTTCCTCCCAACACTGCATGCAAGCTCTCAGTGGGAAAGCTTAATTAAAGCAGCACTTCAAGGTTATTACTGTTCCCACAGACACAAAGGTGGAAATAAGTAAGATACACGAGCAATACCTGCACCCGCAATTGCATAGAGTCCTCCTTAGAAGCTCTCTTTTGCTCATTCTCAATCAGCTGCAACATCCTCTGCTCCAGCTGCTGTTTCGACACCACCATATCAGTAAGTTTACTGTGCAAGCTCTGGATTTCATTGTCTTTGGCGACAAGCTTATTCTGCACATCTGTAGCAGAAACGTCAGGATTTAAATTCAGAAGTACATACTTGAACTCTGGGGGGAAGTAACTTGCACTGCAAACAGGGAAGCTGATGAGAAGCCTTGATCCAGCAAGCCAAGGTTCTGCTCATCAGCATTTAAAGTTGTAACACAGCACACTATTTCCCCAGGGTGCTCAAGCAGTACTGCCATCAACTTCAGCTCTATTTAACACTTAAGCCAATTACACAATACTTTTCTTTTTTTTTTTAATACAGAAAGATCACTGCAGTTAGTGTTATGTGGAATTTTCTTGTTTGATACGTGCCTTGTTGTGCTGCTTCGTGTTCTGCTGTTCTTTTCCTGAGATAAACTTGGATTTCTTCCCACCGCCTCTCTGCTTCCTGCTGCTGGACCTTCACAGTGAAGACAGAATTGATGAAAATAAGTCTAATCTTTAGTTTTGAATCATTCAGAGTTCACCTCTTCAGTGCTATCCCCAAAACATATGGTAAGGAAGAAATGTTGCTCCCTGTTTTCGTTAGGGTGCATCAGAGAGACAGCGTGCCCTGTAATCCTCCTCCCAGAACACTTTATCCCATTAAATTGAAAGGCAAATTGTGAACAGAATTTAATCACTGGCTCTTAACAGGAAGATTTCTGTAATATGAAAGCGTAATGTTTCTGCTCTGCAAGTTCAGAATGGACTAGCTGAACTAGCCACATAAAACACAAACCCACACCTGTAAATTAAACTATGTCTCAGTCCTTACAGGACTGGAGGCAGATAGAACTTCTGAACTGACAATCTCATCAGAAAATGAAAAAGATGCATCAAAAGAAACAAGTATACTTCTAAAAAAATAAATAAATAAAAATAAGCAACTAAATGTGCATCAAAGCAAAAGCACGCAGCTTCCAAACAAAGAATAATAATTAAAAAAACAATCAATGAGAAAAAGAATTATAAAAAACCCTATGTGGATTAACCGTTCCAAAACATCATGGAAACCAAGCCAGACCATGACACAAATCTTGTCTGAATCAGAGAGAATGATTCAAGTTCAACACCACCAATTTAGATTTTTAAAAGATATTTACTCAGGAGGGTAAGTTTCATTTCATAGTTTGTACTCACTGACAATACTGAATAAAAGCATCAAATAAGCCCAAAGGCTGGCTCAGAAATTATCCAAAAATTGATGTTTGTGCATCTAAAGAAAACGGACAGAGATGAGCAGCCAGGGAAACAGTAGAAGTGATTCTCACACTTCTTCCATCCTGCCCAGCTCAGGACTTGGCTCAGACAAACCCTCAAGTGCAACTCAGCAAGGCAGAGAAAAGCAAAGTCACCTTTAGCTGAGCAACCGCCTGCTCTGCGTTCTTCTTCTGGAGCTCCTCTTGCTGCAGCTTGCTGTTCTTCTCTCCCAGTTCATTCACCAGCCTGGCGCAGTCCTGACGCAGTTTGTTCAGCTCAGCTGCCTGCCTACAAATAAACATTTTTACAGCTTCTTGTTCAGTTCCTTCCCCCCCTCCAAGAAGCATAAGCAGTAACAACAGCCAGTCAAATAGCAAGTGTTATGTTTGCAGCCAGAGGGCTGTGCTGAGTTTCACTCACACTGCCTTACTCTAGGAAAGGAATGAGGCCTGGAACACTGGCTGTCAGCACAGCAGCTATAACCCAAAGCCAGAAACAAAAGAGAAGTCAATAAGCCACAAGCATCAGCTCCTTCAACACGTTTGAAAGCTGATGGGAATAATTTGGACAGCTCTCTATAAAAATGTCCAGCACAAGAAGTCTCACAAATTCACATTCTGTTCCTCCTCCCAGGAAGGATTCTTGACCTGTATCTTACTTCAGAGTCAACTGTGGGCATCTCTCTGGACTACACATTGCCTCATGGACTTGATTCATCCTCAGCTTGTGGATGTACATGATGCACTCTCCCACTCAGAGAGTGAAGATGCATTTGTATCACCCAAGGCAAGAATTCTGAAAGGCTTCTCTTTGTGTATAAGCAAACAAAAAGCATTGTTTGTTTTAATATTTGCCCAAACTAAGCATTTTTTCAAGATTTAATGTTTATAATATTCCATTTCTACAAGCAGGGCACCTGTACAGTCAGAGGACCAGCACTTGTTACACAGATCTGACACTGCAGAAAGCAGGCAGGGAGCAGGAAGTGCCTGCACAGCATTATGCTCAGCAGTTCAAACAGATGTTGGCAGAAAGGTCCACAAAGAAGTAGCACTTTGTCATGAACAGTCCAGCCAAAAAATGAAGGTGCAGCAAAGTTTCCAAGCCAAGAGAGAGTTTTGACATTCCAGTCTCCAACAGTAACAAATCACTTATCTGAGAGCATGTGAAGTGTGGTTTTGGCTTTCTGTAGGCAGAAAGCCACTGGCTGCAACTCACCCATCTGCCTACACCCCTTATCAGGCACTCAGGTCGTCCCTGAGATGACAGAGAACTGTATGCATGGTGGTAAAGCTAAGTCATAACTCATGAAAAGATGACACCTCGAGGTGCTCTTTGATTCCCCAAACACCGGTGGATAAATCCAGCTGTCACCCAGTGGTATCATCACTACAGCATACTGACATTTTCTTCTTGTTGCAAGATCAATTCACAAGCCCAGAGCTGCTGTCCTCCCAGAAGACCTGGAACAGCACTTCTCCTGGTGGACAGATGCACCCCACCAAGTACAGTGGCTTTGGCTGAGCACTTGTGAGGTCTGGCAGGAAGAGCTGCAGACTTCCAGCACCCCAGGCTTCCCCAGCTGATAGAAGACACCTATCAGTTTTGACAGCCCTGGCTCAATGCAAATACAAACAGGTACCTCTATGCTCCAAAATCACTATTTCCTAGTTTAAACACACAGAGTCAGCCAAGGAAATGGAAATGAAAGGAGCAGAAGCCAGAACTCTTCAGGGAAAACTTAAAAACACGCAGAGCTCCAAGTAGCTGCTAACATACTTGCTCTCCATTTGATTGGTAGAAGTGCTGACAGCATCTCTCAGGATACCATTCTCCTGCTTCAGGTGGCTTATTTCTGCCTCCATCTGCTCACAGCGTTGTTGGAACTGAAGGAAGGAAAAAAAAAAAAAAAAAGATTTAAACTAAAGGAGAAATCAGAAACCACCAACATATTCCAGCAGATGTAACCACACAATGGTTAAAGTAACAGCATTCAGTGTTTTTCTTGGGAAGGGGACACCTTTACCTCCTCCCTCAACATATACCACTCCTCAATTAAATTGATGCAGCTCAGCTCTAGTTGCTTGAATAGAACATCAGTTTCATTTTATACCACTGTATCAAGGCCATGTTTTAAACAGTACACAAATATTACTTAGAACGTACAACCCAACTGTGCAAACATAGACAGTTATCAATAACTGGGTACCAATCTCCCTTTTCCAGGGAGAAATAAATTCAATGGATTAATGCCTGAGCTTTACAAAGCTTGTAAATAAAGCAGAGAAGTTGGAAATAACCAAAGATACACAGATTGTAGCATGTAAACTGCAAAAGGTCTGTCTGGATCTAACATCCTGAAGTTAGGACTATGACGTAGATCCTTTTTTAGGCAAAAATATGCTTCAACTACACTTCCATGTGCTTTTTTGGGGACAGAAATCCTCAAAGACAAAGCTGCTTCAGAATAGTTCACACGATCAAAAAAAAAACAAGATTCAAAGGGAAAAGAAAAACGGACTTTGCATATCCAGACACCAGCACAGCTGGTCCTACAGCCCAGCAGCCTGCTCTGAAAATCCTCAAGCACACACAGCACGTAATGCATTCCTCCTCCTCCAGCACCAGTTGCAGCTGACACCATTTCCAAGACCTAGTTTCATCGTGAGTGACTCATCAGCAAGGATCTTGTAAGCACAAGCCCAGAAAAAATAAAAAACAATATCTGAATAACATCAGCAGCAAGAGAGTGGTCTGTTGTGAAGCAGTCACATCCAGCTCAGCACCTGCACGTCCAAAGTGTTGCTCTCCTGGGGCTTTGACAAGCTTGGGGTTTTATTCTTTTTCCTTTTTGTTTTGTGATAGGTGTTGGGTTTTTTTTTTTTTTGCATGTGTTGTTTGTTCAGCATTATTCTTATTTTAAAACTCCACACAGACACGGAGGATGGATCTGGAACCTTTGACAGGTATAGTTCAGCTTCTCTGCAACGCTGTGAGACAGCAGCAGGGGGAGCAGGACCAGAGCACCTCTGCAGGTCCTTCCTCCAGCTGACTTCTTACAATGCATCTGTAGCAGTCACCCCTTGGAGCCCAGCCCTCCTCCACCCCTCCCCCCACCCCCCCAAGATCCTCTCACTTGGCAGTTTCCTTAGGTTCGTGTGAAAGCATCTGTTATGGAGAATGCAGTTTTGCTCCAAAACTGCAGAGATGCCACTCTCCAGAGTAAACTAGGTTTGATGCTGTTACATCATTGTAGGAAAACACCAGAATGTCAAATCTAAGCACGTGTCAGCTGGTATAGGCAGGGTCATTTTGCTTAAAAATATCTGTGTATTGACTTGCCTTAAATCTCAGTGCAGAGAGATTAAAGCAAGATTTACCAGCTTCTAAACAATCTTCAGCATTAGTGTCTATCTGAAGTTGAGTATTTCAGTTAGATTTCATGCTTAATTGGTTAACATCTCAGCAGAACGCCATAAAGAAGTGACTAGACAAGCCAGGCTACCTAGCACTGACTTTCTTACAGACTGAAACAAGTCACTTTTGAAAAGATCCTGTATTACCTTCAAGGGTGGAATCAGACGTGAATTTTCCTACCCTCATGCAGATGGCTCACACTAGCAGCTATCAGCACACTGCACTCAAGGTTCTGGGTAACAACTGATTCCACAGAAACTGACTTTGAACAACAACTGGTGCACTCTGCTCAAAAAGGTTCAGGCTAGATATTAGGAAACACCTCTTCACAGAAAGAGCAGTAATGCACAGCTGCCCAGGGGGTGGTGGGGTCACTGTCCCTGAGGGCATCCAAGAGCTGTGGAGATGTGGCACTGAGGGACGTGGTCAATGGGCACAGTGTGGGCACCTCTGAGATCCTTTCCAACCTCAATGACTCTGTGAAAGCTTTTACCTTTATCTTCATCTGCTGAGACTCCTGGTAGCTAACATGTATTTTACTCTGAAAAGTGCTGTGCTCCTTCTCCAGCGCGTTGATGCGTTCCCTCATTTTTGCTGTAAGCAAGCCATTCCTCTCTTTCTCTGCAACCAGCTCCTTGGGTGGGAAACCAAATGAAAAAGGAAAGAAGTCATTTACTGGTCCCTTCTAGAGTCCAACAGACACGATGTTTTTTGATTATGAAAAATATATCAAGCATACATCAAACTACAGTAAGCACCAGCATTCACTCAGAAATTACAGAGCCACACCTGGCCAAGCTTTCAGCACCCTTATGAGGATTTTAAATCAGCACAATTTCACACGTATTAGGAAAGAGGTTTGCCACTTTAAACAGCCACCTGTTGTCTTATTTCCATCAAGTTTGGCCCGATTGTAGGATCCTAATGATTAAAGCCACAGATACTGCACAGCGCGTACCTTGGATTTTCCTCCCAGGTACAGCAAAATGAAAGTAGTGGGATAAAGAATCACAGCAAAACTACAAAGCATTTCAGAGCATGTAATTGCTTTGTAGCAGGTTGCAAAGCCAACACTGAAAACAGCTTTGCCAGAGGAGATGGGCTATTAGCACCCAGCAATAAGCCCTGAATCCCACCAGCATGCCACATTACAGCTTTCGAATGAAAATACACGTTTCAATTCGGATTATTTATTAGCCAGTAACTCAACCTAGACACCTGAGAGTCCACAGATCTGCTAATCTGCAATAAGTGCACTTACGGCAGTAAGCAAAACCACTGAGTGCAGTGCTCAGGCAGCTCTGATCACAGGAGGAGGTTTTTGCATCACCCGAGCTCCAGGTGCTGCACATCATGGCTCCATGCAGTGCCAGAGGCTTCTCCAGAGATCCAAAGTGCCACATTAGCAGCCAGCCTCTCTGACAGCACAGGGAGCCCTGCCACAACATTTCAGTGCTCCAAATCACTAGCCTGAATACCTTCCACCTCTTCAGAGTAATTATAAGCTTTGTCTACGTTTCAACTTCAACAAAAGCTGTTCTCCCTTTTCAGAGCCAGCCAACTAGCTTCAGGAAGCTGTCTTCTCCAGAACAACAACAACAAAAAAAGAAGTGCAATGAGCTCCCAAGCATATGTTCACAGAGTAACCAAAGTCACACCAGAAGTTTTGAGTCACTTCTGAAAACACAGTGGAGACAGTTTGACACAAAGCCTTCTCAAACACGAGTATCATTGGTCTTCCATCTGCTAGGATGCAAGTAGAGGGAGGCACCACAGCATTTTCTGGCTTCCTTCTACTCTCCCTCCCCCTTCAACTCCCACCATTCAACTCCAACCCTTGCCATCCCATCCACCCTACCAAGGCAGCACCAGAGATGCTGGCAAGACCAGCTCTCACACACCCAACACCACAGATATCAGACACTCCTTGCTCTCATTCAGCCTCTCCCATCATCACCTGCACTGACAGCCCCAGGGACATCCCTGCACCTCACCTTCCAAGTCCCTCCATAGCATTTGACAGTGCCCTCAAAGGAGCACATTAATTAGAAGAGCTTGTTGAGTTGAGCTTTTTCCCTTGCTTCCCCTGATGATCTAGCACCGCAGCAGCTCTGCTCTCACCTGCCTCCTCTCAGCTTTCAGGAATGCCCATTCACTTTTCCACCTCCTAACAAAACTGACAATCTCTCCTCTTCCTGCAGACCCTGCCTTGCCCTCCAACCACCACTTTGTTGATGTCTTTTCCCCCCTCCACTACATCACTTTCCCCCCCACACTCAGGCTCTGCCTTACACTCCACTGCTCAGCTCCTGTCCCACAATATTCTTGATTCTAACGTCATTCTACTTCCAAATTACACAAACCTTAAGAATCCTACCCCTACCAAGCCTTTGATTTATTACAACATTGACATAATTCATTTATCTACAGTAATTAATCTCCTTTGAAATATTCATTAGAAAAAAAAAAATCAAGTTCCACGAGCTTGTCTTCACAGCAGTGAAGCTGTAAGTCCACAAGTATCAGTGCTGCAACTCAGGGGGCCAAGTAGCATCCAAACTTGCTGCAGCTTTCTCAAAGAAAGCTGATTGTTACTATGCCTAGAAGCACACAAGCATCCAAATACTGGAATATGTATTAAAAGCTGCAATGGCAAAGAGGTGTTTTATATTTATACCCATGTAATGCTCACAAAGGAAGCATTTGCTCTTAGTAACCTTTAGAAAAGAAAAATAGCCTCAGCTTAAAAATGTCACCAAGTGAACTGCCCAGAAAAACCAACGGAAAACAGCTCTGCACAAACACATTAATAGCATCATAAAAACTAGCACAGAGTCTTGGCGTGCCTTCCCAATAGAAGAGATTCTACCTTTTAATTTAGGCAAACCTCAACAAGCCAGAATTCATTGCTGCTCATTCTCCAAGCTCCTGCAATTATCCAAAAGCTCTCTATACATACAAACTTCTTTGCATTTACCTGGGTTAGCTGCTTGCACTGCTCCTTTGCAACAGCTGCCTCCTCCTTCATGGCAGCGAGCATTTTCTCCTTGTCTTGCAGCTGATGCATCGCTGCAGCCGACTCTGCCTTGCTGGCCTGCAGAAAAAGCACACAAGTGATCAATGTGTGCCAGAAGTATACCAGCAGAGCAAGGCTGAAAGGAAGAAACACCCCCTTCGTGCCCCCACATGGTTTGTCTGCACAGCACGCATGGCACCACGAGAACCCAGCCCTGCTGCTAATGGATCCTGCAGCACTGGTTTCATCAGACCAGGAAATGCATTTTCAAATGCACTGAAACCAATTAAGAAAATAAATGGGCTCTTAAGGTGCTTCCACACGGGAAGATGGCTGCTTCGGTGGCACTGGGAAAAACAAAGAGCAGTCATTAAGGAAATAAAGGAAAACAGCACAGAGATGCTGAATATTTGATAACTGAGTGAGGAAGACATCGCCAACACCACCTGGTCCCACCCATGCTCAAAGCAGTATAATCCAACCTGGATTAGAACTATGACCTGGTCTCCTGAAATCTCACTATAAAGGGAAGACACAATGCTGGTCTTCTACTCAGGAGAGCCTCCAGCTACAGCAGTCACATCTCTGCAGGGGAGAATGACGTGAGTTCTAGAGATGCTGCAGGACTCAGAAGTAGGGGGAGCGATCCCTGCTGCCCTGGCACTTGCACACCAGTCTGAAACGATTGAAATAACAGCCACGAGGGGGAAAAAGTTTCTAAACATTTACACTTGGACTCCATCAAATAAAATCTGCTAGTGGAAGAAGCAGAGGGGAGTTGCAGTCCCACGAACCCACTCTCAATTTGGTTGGAAGTTCTCCTTCAATGGTATTGCAAGATACTGGTGGCCACCATCCTGTTGTCTTAATACAAAAATTGCAGAAATTAGAGGGTAAAGAGGCACCAAGCATTTACCTAGCGTGGGGAACCTGCTTTGGCAGGGGGGCTGAGCTCAATGAACTCCTGAGATCCCTTCCAACCCCTATGATTCATTGAAACAGGTTGCTCAGAGAAGTTACTCAGCCTCAGTTCTTCACAGTTTAAGGCCTGACTATGTAAAGCCTTGAGCAGCCCTGACTGAGCTGGGAGCTGGCCCTGCTGGACTGCAGACCTCCCTTCCAATCTGATGTACCCTAAGGTCCTATGAAACACACCCAGAGCAGTCAGAACATCTCAGTGTATAAGGCTTCTAAGAGGGAGTCCTGCAAAGTGCAGAACAGTAGAGCACACAGCCACGCAATTTTAGTTTTTTTAATTTCTATTACAGTTTTTCCTACATATTTGTAAGAGACAGCCCCAGAAGTCACCAGATAGCCTTCCCCCACGCCAACGCAGTGCGTCAGCTGCAGCAGCCCTAGTCACATACCTTCTACTGATGGTTATGGCTGCCCTTTACGAGCAGTTAGGAGCAATAAGCCTGTCTAGCCAGCCCTGGCAGATGGCAGATATCTGACAACTGCCTTCTGCATGTAAAAGCAGGCACAGACCAGCTGGAAAAAAAGTCTTCCAAAGCCATAATGCAGAAACAGCGACAAAACATCGATGAGTTTCTACCCATCTCAATGCCTTCTCTCCCCCATACCCACAGACACTCACCTTTTGTAAGACATCATGGATTGTTCCAGATTTTTCCTTTAACACCTCCACTACATAACGGGCCTCGTCTTCAGTGAAGATCATATTCTTCATGGCCATTACAAAGTCTTTAAATTTTACTTCAGCATTCTCTGCATCACAGAAGGGAGGATAAATTTACTTTGGACTCGGTACAGAATTATTTATTTTGCCTTGAAATAGCATGTGATGGGGTATCATTATGCATTATATTTAATTTCAGTCTGAAATGCCAAGAAGCAAAAGGTCACGAGCATTCAGCTACAACATAACTCAGATTTAAATCTGATAACAATCTGCCAGATGACAGTTTTGGGGAAAAAAAAATCCCATCACTTTGTTTGTACAGTTGGTAACATTTATAGTGTAACTAGCAAGAAGACAAAGCACAACACAGATTTGGGGGAAAAAATAGCACAAATGTGAAAACTTGAAGAGCTCTTCCCAGCATATTATGACAGTAATTCAAACTGAGCTCCCAATTTAGAGGACAGCTTTGCTCCAAAAGTGATATGCAGATGACAGAGCAATGAATTTGTGTGGCACATTTCTGATTACAATACATGGAACCAGAAAAATATTCCATCGGTCTAAGTTTGGAAATGAACTGCTGCAGGAATTCAGCAGCAGGCACGTAGATCAGTGAGATCCGTCTTAATCACTGATTCTCTAAGTGATTCAGAAGACACAAACAGGCAAGTGCACTCCAAATAACCATGTTCTTACAGAAACAAAATCATTTTTCATTAGAAAAAAAAGGCTGCACACACCTAAGTCATTAGGTGGCCCCCTAACTTAAGGAAATGGAAGCACAAGGCTGAGGCACCCGATATCTCTGTCAAAGAGAAGTATGCCAAGAAACTGGAGGGGAATAAAGAGAAAGAAAAAAGCTTAAAGTGATTCTTGGTTCAGAAAGTGTCACAGACATAATGGGGAAGGGCCCAGCTTTCTCACCACAGCTCTGAACGTGATACCAAATCACAAGGCAATCCCAACCCTCTCCAGAGAATAAAATACAAAAGAAAAATAGGAAAGTAAATGTTGTTGATATTAAGCCCACAGGAGAAATTACCAAGCACGAAAACAGATTACTGAATAACAGTGCAGGGAGTTGTGAGGGAAGCACACCCCATCCTTGTCCTAAGCCGAACTTGGTCTTGGCCACAGACTTCAAATCATGTCATCGTTGCACTGACATCATCAATGATGCTTCTACCAGGAACACACCATCATCCTGAGACCAGAGCCTGGTTTGCTGAGAGCCTACAGAAACTAACCCTGGACCAGCCTGAGACCTGTGCCCCCTGAACACAGGAGGAGCTTTGCCCTTGCAAGAAGCTTACAGTTAGAATACAAGAAGATTTCTATATCGGGAGGGCAAATCCCAGCTGACACAGAAGAATTAGAAGCTAACACAGAAGGTTACAGATTGCAAAGGAAATGAGAAGGAACCAGTGCACAGGGGAGCTTTGATGCCCCACAGCAACAATACACAACCACTGAGTTGGAAGCACAAGAGGAGCCTCAGGCAAGTGAGAATCCAACCCAGATGCCACAGAGTTGCCTAGAAGACTTCAAGTGTGCATTTTTCAATATAAATCTAAAACCAGAAACCGTGGTGAGTCACTAGGTAGGCAGTACAAGGAGTTGGTTCTCTGAACAAGCCTGAACAGGAAACCACTGCCCTGCCACTGGGATCCTTCTGCCCACTGATTTAAGGGTCTCAGTAGGACATGATGCTCAGGAGTCGCATCAGACTTCCCCAGCAGAGCATGAAGGAAGCCCCCCTGCTCCCCAGACAATTCCAAGTGCTCTAAAAGGAAAATTCAGCACCTTGGTGGAAACCAAGGGACTCTCACTCCACAGGCAGTTTGCTTCAGGTAACTCTGTGCTGTACTCAGGTATCTGCTGGTTGGTTGGCCCAAAGTAGCTTTAGAATGGCACGAGAGCATACAGCCTGCACTCCCAGCTCAGCCAGACACCAAGAGCCCATGCTGAAACCTCATGCTTTGGATTCCAACTCCATTAAAGGTGCCTGAACTTTGCTGTACAACTCGGTACAGGAAACAAAACGCTGGCGACACTGAGCCCCCAGCAGAAATTATCAAGCATGAAAAACAAATTGCTCGGGAGGTGAGGGGAAGCACTGAGAAATTCTAGCACACTCTCATGTGCATCTGTGTGGTCTGTGATCAGCCATTCGCTCACTGTGAGGACACAAAAGCTTTCAGTCAGCATTAAAAGGATTCCGATGGAGCAAAGCCCTTTCAGCAGTGCCAAAAACAGTAGAGAAGTGAACTCGGACAAGAACAAACAGCATCCTGCAGCCACAAATGTTCTCCTCGAATCCTTTCTGATTTGTTGGGATGAAAGGATTTCTCTCCCCACACAAAGCACGTTCACTCCCTGCTCACAATTCCAGACAGTCGATGCCCAAAGCTAACCACACTATCAACTTCTTACCTTTATCAGTTTCATTCTTCATTTTCTTGCCACCACTCTTCTGGATCCCTTCATTCACGTTTTGTTTTGCTACTTCCACCACTTCTCTCTTCTCCAAAGCACCAGCATTAGAGTTATCCATCAAAGGAACATAAGTGGTGGGCTGAATAAGAGGCTCATCCACCAAAACTGCAAGCAGAAGCCCACAGAACAGGTTCAAGCTTTTAAATAATAATTAACTACAACATACAGAAAAGGAATATAATGCCTCAGTGAGTTGGATTACCACATCTGTAACCTCAGTAGTTAGTTAGTTATACACTATTATCCTTCACAGCTTAACTCATTAAACCTCTTTAGGTAAGTTCATTAAATAAAGGTCTCTAATTTATAGTTATTTAATAACTCCAATTAAACTTGCATTTTCAAAGGTGTTGTTAGCATTAGAAGTAGCAGGGGAGAACCTCTACATTAAGACTTGCTTCAGTTTCTCATTAGAGCTGCATATAGCATCCATGAGACTGGTTTACTGGAAGCTGTGTATGAAATGCATGCGGCACCTAAAACACGAGCACAGTGATGTCTTTTGCTCCTATCCTGCCAACACATGAACCCACATTACATCACCACTGACCTCAACTGTTTAAGCAGAACGGTGTGTTAGAGGCTTATTTCCCACACAGACTCAACTGTGCCTAACAAAGATATCTCATTTTTCAGAGCAGGCTCCAGGCACCATTAGTATTCAGAGACACCCAGAGGTACTGACCGACCTCAGTCCCTACACACACAGCACTGTATGAATGCAGTGAGAAAGCTCTGCCCAAATTGCTGCTCAGAATGCTCTGCTGAGACAAAAAGCAGAGGAGGGGAGAGGAAGAGCAACAGACGTGGGATGACAGATGCAGCCAGCAACAGAGCTGGACTTGGGGATTGCCCAGGGCACACTCCCTGAGGCACAAAAGACATTCTGCACAGAGCCATGCTGTGGTGGGGAAGTTCATGGACCCACCCAGCCCAGCAAAGGGCTGATGGAGAGCAGAAGCCGTGCCATGAGCTGGAGAGAGGTGGAAACAGATGGGACACAAGTTTTCAGGCATCGACACAACACTAGTGTGCCTTCCTGGCTGCCAGAGAGATGGTTAGAAAAACACTTCCACATTCCATCTAGCTTATTTTCCTCTTTTAAAAAGCAGTTAAACCTTCAGTGTAACCTGTAGGTATTAAGCAGTGAGCGAGCATCTGCATATACAAAACAAGCACAGGAGCAAGGAGAGGCCCGCTCCAGCAGAAATATCCACCTCCCAATCCTGCTGGCATCCTCAACTTCTTGATGTTTCTCCTTAATATCTTCCCAACTTGTTCCTTTTTAAAAGCCCACCACCCAATAGCTATGAGACAATCAGTGGTGTCAGTCCAACCCAGGTCCACGTCTGAAGGACATGGCTTAGTAGCTGTGGTAGAGATGAGCTGACGGTTGGACCAATTATCTTAGTGGTCTTGTCAGACCTTAATGATTCTACGACCCAGGCCCTGGCAACCTGATCAAAACACAGGAAGCATAGTGAGTGACACTGTTCACATCAGGAGCTGTCCACCAGCTGCCAGCTTCTTCAGAGCTGTCCCAGTGAAGAACAGTTTTGAGAAGCTAACAAGGTGGCCTCAGAGAACTTCATGGTCACGCTCTTCCCGAACACCACAGACACAACAGCACTCATTGTAAAAGGCTGAAATACAGAAGCAGACTGAGCCAAGAGGAGACGAGAAACAGTATCTTGGCAGAGAGCGAGAGATGACGAACAGTAAAGGCCTTGACAGCAATGATGAGCAGTTTATGTTGGAGCAACAGCCAGCTAACAAAAGGACAGTAAGAGAGGAACGCAGGCAAAGCAACTGGCTAAAATAATTCTGTCTTGTTCAGGGCAGATGACTGCAGCCATGCAGACGTGCCTTGCTCAGAGCAACTTAGGGCCTGGTCAGCTTACTCCCTGCATCAATATATCACTCCTCAAACCAAGCGTGGATGTTCGGATCCAAAAAGCTCAAAAAATTCAGTGTTATCCTATTGTCTTGTTCTTTCCTACCTGGAATTCCTCTGCCTTTTCAAATTAAAGTGTCTGAACTAACATGAACCCCCCAGTATTCTCACCATTATCAACTTTCTGCTTCTTTGCAGAGACTTTCTTCTTTCCTGAGACATTTTCTTGTTTTATCTCCTGGTGGAGCAGCACAGGTTCTTGCTTTTTGGCAGGAGATGCCACAGAATCAGTCTTGGTATCTTGATCATCTGTAATAGACAAATGAGACAACATGCTCTTCCATGCACTCTTCATTGTTACTTTTAAATCAGCAGATCTAAACCACTCCCAGAAAAAAAGAAACTCCTGCATTTTAAGTGAAAATGCAAAGTTACACATATATACCTGTTAACACACCCCAGCACATACAATCCCCACATCAGATGAGGCCCCAAAGCAAAAGAAAGGTTTTAGCAGAGTCAAGGGCCACAGCACTGAGTGGTCTGACAGAAAGGAGTTTCATCTGCAGGCAGAACACAGGTAATAAGAAGTAGCAATTTAACAAAGCCAGTTCAGGTTATACTACAACAGAGCATCCAGCAGGTGTTACCCAGATTAGTTTCTTATCTGCAGGAAGTATGCCCTCCCCCCATTCCACGGACACACTTGTGCACATTACACACACACTCCAAAAGCTACCAGGACTGTGAGAAGCAGAAAATAAGTGTTTCACGTTAGGGAACTGTTCTTTTTAAGAGTTATTTCAAGAAAGTGAGGGCTTTTTTTCTGTCGGTTCTGGCTTTTTGTGCTTCATTTTTCATCTTTTTTGGACAGCAGGTGCTGTATGGTATTAACTGCCAGAGCTGACACACAGCACGGGGCTATGGTGTTAGATCACATCATCGGGGGAGAAAGTTGTGGCTGCCCTCTGAGCAGTGGCTGCAGACCACATTATAACCACGCCACAGAGATGCCTGGAAAACACCCACAAGCAAGACCTGATCCCTTTTTCTGTTGCTGACAGTGGGTGGGTCTTTGGCAGGAAAAAAAAAAAGAAAAAAAAAATCACCACATCAAGCAGCAATGTCACTTTTTAGGTCACTCCCTGCAACAAGCTTGTCACATTACTAGTTACATTGCCTGCAAATACTTTGTTTCTCGCTCATTTCTGAATGTTCTCCTTTTTCTAGTCTCCTGGGTATAGAGATACATTGTCTTCTGCTGAGCATACAATCAGAATGGCCACAAACAGTTCTGACTACAGCTCTCAGCCTGTTCCGAGTTGGATGCTTCCATTGTTCAGCTGCAGTGGCTGATCTGGGGGGGAGTTTAACATCCATTTCATTTAGTTACAAGGGCATAAGAAGTGGGAAGCAGCTTTTAAGTGCTTCATTCTAAAAATCAGCTACCAAATACCTTCTTGTACATTAAGCATGCACTTAAACAGTGATTTACTTTGCACGCTCTGGTATGGGGTTGCCCTAGAGGTCTTTATGTATCAGAGCAAGTGCTCTTAGGACTCCACTTTGCTTCCCAAAGCTTGACATCAGAATGCACAGAGCAAACATTTAATGACTTCTCAGGTAATCACAATTTCAACAGCTTGAGAGCAAAGCAGTCAAGCCACAGAGGAAAGGAGAGATACATTCTACTCCGTTACCCTCAACAGCCTGTAGTGGAAGAAAGCAAGGATGGGAGAAGGAAACCCGGAGCATTGCTGCCAGATGAAAAACAGGGGGAAAAAAAGCAATAGCTCATAAAAAGGAAAAAGTTAGAAGTGAGCTTCGCCCCACAGAGATCAGGCAGAACAGTTCTGAGAGAGACACTCTGTGGCTTTGCAAGAAGCAGAGCACAGCTGTGGCATTCTGTGCAAGAAGCGTATGCAACGTAAGGTACACATGCCATTTTTCTGCTTCTTCTGCCCAGGCTTCTTCTTAGGTGCTGCTGGCTCGGATGGTGGAGTGGGCTGTTTTGTAACAGGGACTGGTTCTACTTTCTTGCCTGAAGACTTGGATCCTTCCGACTCCTTAGTTACGTGATCATCCTGAGCTGCCTTCTGCTTCTTCTCCTTCTTCTTCCTCTCCCTGACGCCAGCAGACGCCTCGGTCACGCTCAGGGGAACAGGACCAACGTGCTCTTCATCTGTACCCAGGGCATCAGAGAGCTTGAAGTCCCGAGGTGTGCTTTCAGAGTCAGATTCGTGGATGTTCCCATTCTGAGCTTCTTTCTTCTTGTTCTTCTTCTTCTCCGTTTTCTTTTTATCGCTCTTGGTTGGTTGAAACTTTAGGTCCCTTTTCTGCTTCGCGAGGACTTCATCATATAATGTTTCTTTCATGAACAACCAGAAGAAGAGAAAGATGACTGTGATAACCACAGAAGGAATGAGGATGATGAAGTAAGTAGACTCATAAAACTCCATTGTGCTTTTTCTTAGCTATATTAAAAAAAAAAAATCTGCAAGGCAAAATGAAACAACAATTAGTTTTTGACAACGTGTTCCTCAAGACTTTTCCTCCCCCACCAATTATAACAACAAAAAACACTTCAATACTGCTTTAGAGAAGTCTTAAAGGTACCTTTTAATGACGTTGTTAAACTATATCAACAATTAATAAATTCTGCAATCATTCACCACTTCCTTTCAGCCTGCATAGGAAGGCTGATGATCTCAGAGGAGAGCAGCTCCCTCTCCTCACATTGCTCATCTTCCTTATCTCCCTTCCCAAACGCATTTTATTAAGTTAAAGCTTTTGATATCAGAAACACAGGAGGCCACAGCTTCAGAGGCTGCAAATCAAGGGCTCAGAGAGCAACACTGATTCTTTCTAAATCATTTTCTTTTTCAACCCAAGTCAAACATTCTGAGTTAAGAGTGTCACAGCAAGTAGGAGCTAAGTTTCAATTTCTGCTCCCAGGTTTATGAAAGCTTCAGCAGTGGAATGAGGAGAAGAGGGGAGATAGGTGTAACCTGGAGTTACACCTGTCAGGTTGTTGGGTTTCTTCCTCCAAAACTGCTTTCCAAAGCAGCTATGAATCACATAACCATGGGGATTGGAAAGGACCTCAGGAGATCTTGAAGAGACCAAGATTTTTGTAGGGAATAAAATGGAGCAATCACTGATAAAAACACTGTCAAAACTCCAAATAAGTAAATGCAACTCCTGCTTCACTAAATCAGTGTGAGAACTGCCACGGAAAACACACTCTTCAACCACACTTCCCTCTACACAGGAGAAGACAACTTAAGTTGGGAAACCCATTGGGGACTGAAGAAATCTGACCCAAGTTGTGTGTCCCACAACAACTTTTGCCACCCAACCTCAGCATCCCCTAACACCGCCCGTATGTGCAAAGGTCCCCAGCAAAAGTTTCTTCTGGGGCTCTAAAGATGGGGAAGGGACTAGAGGGGAAGAAGTACAAGGAGTGCCTAGGGTCCCTTGGTTTGCTGGTCCAGAGCAGAGGTTGAGGGAAGGCCTTGTGGAGGCCTTCAGCCCCTCACAGGGATCAGATGGGCCGTGCTGAGCTCCACTGGTGACAGCAATGGTTTTTGGACAGAGCTGCTGTGATAATATATTTGTACAGCGCATTGAACAGTACAGAAAGCAAGGAGTGGGCACTCTAATTTGGCTATTGAGTTCTCAAAATAAACAGCTAACATTTCAGTACTCTAATTGTTCTCCAGTTGTCTTAATGCTAAGTCTCCTCCTGTTTTGCTTCCTGAGCGTGCGCAGCCTGATGTAAAGGTTTGCATCTGGAAGTGCATGCAGCACGGAGTTTCACAGGGGCTGCATGAGTGGGAGGAAAAGAGAAAAAGAACGGGGTGCATGAAACCAAGAGGGAGCTTTCAAAATGGTTAGCTGCACCTGTTTGATAGAACCAGCATCCTGCATTAAGTGATACAACGTTAGTTATCACTTGAAGGAAACAGATCTCGAGAAATCTGCCTCCACCAAAGTCAATATTGTATGGGAGAAACTAATCCTTAAAGTAAATATGTGATTAAGCAGATTTTTCACAAGTGTAATTCAGTTGATCTTTGCCATACATTAGTGCCACAATTACAATATCTAACCATGAAGAGCCCAGAACTCGCCACCTCTGTCTCCTCAATGCACAAGCACGTGGCTGACAGTGGTCACCAAGGCAGGACCAGGGATGAGAGAACCATGGGGTGGTTTAAGTTGAAAGGGACCTTACAGCTCAGCCAGCACCAAGCCCTGCCATGGGCAGGGACACCACCCACCAGCTCAGGCTGCACAGAGCCCCATCCACAGCCTTGGGCACCTCCAGGGATGGGCACCCACAGCTCAGGGCAGCAGTAGCAGGGCCTCACCACCCTCTGAGGAAAGAAGTGGTTGTCATTTTGAGACCAGAGAAGCCAGATGTTTAACACAGGTTCAGCTGGAACACACCAGCATGCATCAGACGTGGCTACACAGCCCAAACACTTGGCTAACTCAGACTCCCAGTTGCACCAGGCCCTAAAGATAGCACAGCACCCTGTTAAGGAAACCAAGGCAAATCTGATAGTTCTATATGCTTTAACCAGTCCCCAAAAACACTTTGGAAACTGTAATTCAAGTATGTTCCCAGAAAGGTGATGTTTTATTTGCCAAAGAGGTGTGTATGCAGCTGGGAAAGCCCCAAATCTTTCTGACTAGCTAAACACAGTCACGCTAAAATCTCTTCTGTATTTTTTCTGAGCCCAAAGCAAGCACCAAGTACAAGCTAAAGCTGGGATCTCCTGGAACAAGCACCCAAATTTTCCCTGCCCAGCCTGGAATAAGCAAGGCAATCGCTGCCCTATCCCTGGAGGTGCCCAAGCCCTGGGCAACATGATCCCATGGGAGGTACCCGGCCCATGGCAGGGGGTGGGACCAGGTGGGCTTCAAAGTCCCTTCCAACCCAACCACTTAAGCATCACCTTCTGGAGCACACTGACGCTGGCTCGCAGGCAGGCTGCCAAAGTGATGTCCTTTACCACCTGCTCCATACCAAGAGGCCTTTGCAAGGTGACACTTTCACTACTGGGTACATGGGCAGGGGGTTGGTTGCCTTGCAAAGCTGCCAACTGCCCTCCAGCAGTCTCCAATCACTAAACTGACTCCTTCATTCCCATTTATACTTCCATATTCCCTCAACAAGCCTCCTAGGAAGAAGCAGAACTGCAGGGGGAAAACATCCTACACCATAGCAAGAGAAACAGGACAGAAAGTCCTGTTAAAGTCCTCCTGTAAAACCAGGAGAAAAAAAAAAAAAGAAATGAGTGCTGCACAAACATGAACACCTCCACAAGTGAGCTCCAGTGCTGCCAAGCCACAGGTTGCACACACCCTCACTCGAGCTGAGAAGTGGCACAGAAACCTCGAGTCGCTTCAAATCTTAAGGTTATTCAGTTAAACACTCATCTGTGTGTAAAACCAAACCTGGAATGCATAGGGCACAAGTGATGGAGCTGGTCAGCCCATGCAGCCCTCATTCTGCAACTGGGGAACAAATTATCTGACTCAGTGTGCACACAGACCCTGTTCCCATCCAGCATTTAACAAAAGAACTTCACTTTTGCTCCCTTGAACAGTGCCCACACTGCAGAAACTTCTTCTGAGCTCCAGCACAGTGCTATTGCTTGCACCTGACTTCCTCTGCTAGTTAACACTGGCCTGGATTTCATAACACACCCTCTGCTTTCTGCATTTAACTCTCAGGTTTCACTCGGCACCGACACCGCATTTCACAGGGATATTCATTCAGTTTAGGTCCAGGGGATTAACTTACTTGAGAAGACAGAAATAAATTATAGCTCCATCTGGCTAATGAGTCACCCGGAGCTCAGCCCCAGCACGTTACGAGCACTGCTCCTACCCATGCCCGGGTCTCAAGACGTATGTCACCTCCAGAGACTTGTGCTTCTAAAAAGACAGCATTAAATGTGGGGGAGAAATTAGTAAGGTTATTATTTTATATACTATTCAGGATGCACACACAGCTAAGGCAGCAGCTCCTTTAATTGGGGTATTTCCCCAGATATTTTCTCAGCAGCAGCTCTGTGAGACCCGCAGCAGAGATTTCAGATGTGATGCACAGAGGACAGCCAGCCCCCATCACAATAAGGGGCTTTCTTCACTCCCAAACACATCCTCCCACAGAGCTCACCCAGCAACGTGTGCACTGGAAGGAACTACAGTCTGATTTGACACGGGGAACAAAATGCAACAGGTTCAGCTCCTCACCCATGCAGCAGGGCAAACAGCACAGGTAATGCCTGAGCATCACTTACCACAGGGCTCAGATCATGGGGGAAAGGCTGTCTGACACCGCAGAGATGGTTCACTTTGTGTCAGCATGACTACTGAATTGCAATTAGAACATAAGGGATTTTTCTGGGGAGTGGGTGTTTGGTTTTTTATTTACAGCAGTCCTATAACATCACAGAAAAAACAACGTGCTTTCCACGTGCCAAGATGTGACACTGAAGCCAGCAGAGCTCCTGCAACACGATGTTACAGCAGGCAGCAGTGAAAGCCAGGCCAGCACAGCAGGCAGGGATTTCAGCCCATCAAACTTGCCCCAAGCTCGTTAACACCTGACTAATTTCAGCAGGTAATGAGCCCTTGCCACGCCACATCCTCCGCCTTCCTATTTCAGGGTCACACGTTCCCAAACCCACTCTGCAAAGGAGCACACTGAGGAATAGAGCATAGGAATAGAGTGAGGAATAGATTATACCCGATCACCACTTTAAAGGCAGAAAAATAAGCTGCTATGTGCACATCTCACCTGCCACCCGTGCAAAAGGCACAGCTCCCAGGAAGCTCACACACACCACCTCCCTGCAGGCTGCCTTTTTAAGCTGCACAGTTGAGAGGTGAGCAAAAAAAAAAAAAAAAAAGAGCACCCAAAACCTAGAAAATTCAGAACTGAACTGACCTGCAGCTTTGATCCAGATGGCAGAGTCCAACCCACTTTTTTCACATTAAACCCTGCTTCCAAAGCTACACTTGACAGCCTGTTGGCAGAATCCTCCCAAAACCCAGAGCTGGGGCAAAGCACAATGAACAGCAGTGCAAACTTGGAGGTTTTCATTTAAATAGAGCCCTGACAGCTTGACTTATACAGCAAGAGGAAAGCCTTAGCCACCAGTATTTTCACTCTGAGCCATTGGAGTATTAAAGTAACTCCTACCTGGGAAGGAGATGTATTCAAGTGCAGCTCAGCACTGCTCAAACCCCCCTCCCAATTGTTAACAGCAAGAGGAGAAGACTTGTCAATAAATCTTTCCCTTCTTTGCTTGATTACACTGATACAATTAAGCCATTTGCAGAGCACGATCTCAGCGCTTCAAATACCCTCTAGGTAAATATTTTCCATTCCAAACGTGCCACTGTTTGTACCATCTGTTGGGCTCTGCCTGCTCTCAGTTGCTTGACGTTAGTTAACAGAAACGCACGACTTATTAAATTCCAGAAAAAAGTAACTTTGCTTCAACTGAAGCCTTTTTATTTTTCTTTTCCCACCCTTTTTAAATACAGCTTTAGAGCCAGCACCTTAAAAGAAACGCAGCAGCAGCCCTGCAGCTGGGGAGATACACCCCAGCTTGGAACTAGCCAGCAGAAGCAGAGTGAACAACCTCACGTTTACACACAGATAGGAACACACACTGTGGGGCTGGCACGGAGCAGTCTAAGGGGCTGGAAACCCTCCTGTCCCAGCACCCCAAACCCACCCAGACCCCTTTGGTGAAGCTTTCTGGGGTTGCTGGCACCAACACAAACACTGTTATCACTCAGGGCTGAAAAGTCTTACAAGTTTTCTTGCAACTTTTGTAAAGGGATGTTATTTGAGAGAAAAAAAAATAATCAGCACCTGGCAGGAGTGCCATCGGGACCAGAGGAAAGTGTCCTCAGCCCCAGCAGGTTGCACATTTTCCCTTGAAATTCCAGCTCCTAACACACAACGCTGATGTCAGGTTTTGCCAGCACTCCAAGCCGGAGAACATTACATCCAAGGTCACCACCACAGAAGCTCCAAAAAGACAAAATATCCCCAGCTGTTATCTCTCATTTGCTGTCACTTGCATTGCCTCAGACTGTGCAGGTCAATAGCACCAAGGGCTACACAACCAGCAACACTGCACCAATGGGTAAAGCAACAGGAGCAGCCCCGCTGCCATTGACCTGCCAGCAACACACTGAGCCAGCTGCACCTTGCAGCCACACAGAATACGAAAGGATCTTACAGCCCCCACCCCCTGCCATGGGCTGGATGCCCCCCACCAGCTCACACTGCCCAGGGCTCCAGCCTGGTCTTGGACACCTCCAGGGATGGGCACCCATGACTCCCAGTGCAGGCTGTTCCAGCACAATAAACCCAACATCCAGTTAAGCTTTAGCTTTGGCTCAGCAAGCAACACAAACCTGGGTTTACAGACTCTCTCATGCCGTATTACCTTCTCTTTCTCAGCCAAATCAGAGTAGGATTACCTAGTAAAAATAAGAGACAAAGCTACCAGATTAATGGCCAGCACCAAGTTTACTTTACTAGACTGAAGAGCAGTTTCTGAGCATAACAGGGTCTCTAGCAAGATAAACCAGGCACAGATTCAAGGCAGGATTCTTGGATCAGCACCTGAAATCTGTGTGCCCTGAATCTGTATGGGAAGAAGAACCAGGCCCTGCCTGTTTTGCTATTTTGATCAGCTGTGGGGGAAGTTAGCAGGGTTTTGTACAAGCCAAGCTGATGCAACAGCTCGGGTTTACTAGACACAAAAGCTATTTAATCTAATTTTAAGCCATTATGCACCTCAACAAAGGCCTTCTGACATCTGCCCAGTCTGTTGTATAAACACCCATCACCACACTCACCTCCACTGCTCACAGCCGTGCAGCTGCAGGTCGGTACCCACCTGAGCCCTCGCTGCACCCTCCTCATCCCCTCCTCCATCTGCTGACACAATGCAAACATCGTGCCCAGCTCACTTCTGCCAAAACCAGGCAGCTCTCAGCTGGGAAGCTATCAGGCAATCCAATGCCCATGCACTTTAATCCTCTTCTGACACAGCACTAAGTTGTGCTGGCAAGAGCGTATTTCTTCTGAGCCACCTACATTTACCTGGCTGTGCTCTGGGAGCTCTACTCGGTTCAAGCAAGCTCTGCAGCACTCGTAGCTGTGACACTGGTCACAAATAAGGCTCAAATTCCAAGCTTAAGAAAAAAAAAAGAAAAAAAAAATCCTCCCTTGAGCAATTTGAGGCTGCTACACTCCTTTTATTTCTATGCTCAATTCAGCCTCCACAAGCAAAGGCAGACAGGGGAAAGCAGGAACAGGCAGCAGCTCCACAGCACCTGAACTCCACTTGTGCTCTCACAGCACTCTGCAGAGAACAGCTGGAGAGAAAACTCTTCCTCTTTCCAGTGTACACAGTAGATTTACCTAAATATATATTCTCATATTATACACGTTGTTTAAATTTAGGAAAAAAAAAATCAATGTAAAATAAGGAGATGGAAACAAGCAGAAAAGGCCTTCAGCTCAGCTCTTTTCTTTTTGTTAATGTCTCTGCAGATTGCTGTGAAAGTATGAATGGAATCCAAGAACCAGGAGGCTCGCTTAAAGTGAAAAAAGAAAAAAAAGGAAAAAAAAAAAGAAAAGGTTTTTATATAGGAGAGAGCAACTAGTAAAGGAAAAGCCCCAGGTGTGTTATCTGCCCACAGATCCCTGCAGAAGCAGGGACCTGTACACACCCACGGCCTCAGGCACCTCCAAGGATGGGGCACCCACAGCTCTGGGCAGCTGTGCCAGGACCTCACTGCCCTCTGGGTAAAGAATTTCATGCTCACGTCCAATTCCAATCCCCCCCCTCTCAATATGAAGTCACTCCACCTTGTCCTAGTACTATCAGACCACATAAAAGATTGCACACCTGTTTATAAGCTGCCTTTAGGTACTGTAAGGCCATGGTGAGGTCTCCCTGGAGCCTTCTCCTGTCCAGGCTGAGCTCCCCAGCTCTCTTTCTTCACAGGAGCAGTGCTCCAGCCCCCTGAGCATCTTTGAGCCCTCTGCAGGGCCTGCTCCAACAGCTCTGCACCCCTCCTGTGCTGGGGGCCCAGCACAACTCGAGGAGTTCCTCAATAACTCAAGGAGCTCCTTTCCCTGTCAGTATACATACCACCAAGGATTGCCCCAGCCCAAGAGCAACAAGAACAGTCTTCATTTATTGCTCGATTCTAATTACAATCGAACTCAACCCTCATCCACTGCAGTCAGACGTGTCAGTGCACTCACTGGCACCGCTCCTGATGCACAAGAAATGCTGTTTCCAACCTAGCACAGGTACCACAAGCAAGCAAGCAGCAGTGCTGATGGAGCCACAGAGACGCTCTGACCCTGCACAGCTGCTGAGCACTGCGGTCCCTCCAGTGGAACCAATTAACCTTCAACCCTCCCCAGCCCAGCCAGCAGTCCCACACAGCCAGGCTGTGCACACCCTAGCAATGCCACACCACTGCCCTGCAAAGCTCCACCCACAATCAAGGTCTAGCACAGAATAGGAGAGCATAGGTAATGGGGTGAAAGGCAGACGGAGCCTCGGCATAAATGAGAGAACTTGGAAGTTTGCCTATAATAATACATCACCAACATTTTCCTGCAAGGGTATGTGACGTTCACAGTAAGATTATTAACTTTGTTCCTATTAGGATTTCTTTCCCTTATTAAAAAAAAAAAAAAAAAAAAAAAAAAGCTAATCAGGCAAAGATATTTTTAGTACGAATACCATAAAAGCAACTTGCACCAAGACATAAATGCATATTTAGTGGATGAGAGCAGAAGTCATCCTCTGCCAGGCAGGTACGAGCCCAGGAGAATCGCTTCAGCATTCAATTTCTGAAGTGAAGCATGTGCCTGCAGTCCCCAACCCTGCTGCAAGGGGAACAAAGGAAAAGGAAATGACTAATCAAAGCAACAGCGCATTAATATATTTTGGTATGTGGAAAGGGAAAACTGTAGTGCTTATTTTTAACATTCCCAACAGGGGAATGTGCTTCCATACGTATGCCAGACACCACGTAGCCTCAGCAGCTCTAAGGAGGGGAAAATAAAGAGTCTAGGCAAGGAGTTACGTGTTTTCTTCCATCTCCCTCCCAGCAGCCTCAGGCTCTGCATGTACATATGCACAGAATGTATATATAATTCCCATTCTGTGCTCCCTGCTCTCTGTGTCCCCCATGGGAATAGATCTGCTCAGCACAGCAGGGCAGGAGCCCAAAGGACCCTTGTGATATCCCAAAAGGAGAGCTTTCCAAGCCCTCCCTAAGAGGGACCATAGCCAATCAGTGCATTAACAGCCTGCCCTGGTCATTTGTGCACTGGGATGGCACAGCACAAACACTGCTGGTCCGCTGCCTGTCTGTCCAACTGCAATTGTTCCTCCACTTTGTAATTAAGGACTACAATTCCCCTTTCTTGCCAAGCCCCAGAAGGCTTGTTGTAATGAAACCATTTCAAATGAAACCACTGCTGAACTGTAACGGTTCAGATCCCCGTAGCTTTGACACTGTTAAATGCAAAAGAAGCACAGAAACCAACAGTGAACATTCTTGCAATCACCACCCTGCAGGCTGCTGCAAGCCCAAAGCTCATGCAGGTCTTTATCCTGGTGCTGCAAAATGACAACCTCGGTCACCCCACCAGCAAGATCTTCCCATTATTTCTGCTCAGCCTGCTACACAAAGAGACTGGACCACTGACAAAACAAAAAGTGCTTCGTTAACCTTTCTGCTACTCAACGATCCTTTTGTCCGATGGCAGCAGACAAAAGAAGCCACAGCAGAGGGATGCTCCATGTGAATTCCCAGAGGGAAATGAGATTGCCCTACCTTGGAAACAGGCAACAGGTTAAAGAAGAGATGTCAACAACTCATACAGGGAAATCAAAATTCACAAGCGACTGCGAATCATATCTGATTGAGATGCTTTCATGTGGTTTCTTCTGCTCCCTGAAATGTCAAGATAAGGCCCAGGTTAAGGCCTCAGCAGCTGAGGGATTTCAGTTGTCTCTGAAGAGAAACAAAGTGTGATTGCTGCATCAAAGTTACTGCAAATGTGGCATGCATCTACATTAGAGCATCAGAAGGCAGCAATGAAACAAGGCTGCTGCACCTCATGCCCAGGCAAAAAATCTTCATAATGCTTCAGCTCAAGTCTTGATAATTCTTCAGCTCAACAGGCAGATGAAACCAGCAAGGTATTTGTCATCCCTCATAACACACAGTAGAAAAAAGTGCGGGAAAAACTCCCAGCACTTGAACAAACAAAGTTCACAGAACGGCAACACATTTTCAGACATGCCAAGAGTTTAAAACTCAAGGGAACGCAGTTAGCTCTCAACTCCATGGCTTCAGAAGAGACCTAAGATAGGAGGAATGCAGACTTGACATATAGAAGTCAGCATTCCTCCAAGCTGACAGAGGCATCACCAACAAGCAGAGCCCAGCTTCCAAACTAGGGCCTGTGAGTCCCCCAGCCTCGCTCAGCTGGGGAAGCACTCCATCAGCACAGCTATTTTTGTACCACACCCCACAGCCATGCTTGAGGAAGACACAAAACTGCAGTAGGATTCAAACAACCTGAGCTGGCACTGCTTGTTCTCCTCGCTTTTCCCTGCTCTGAACTACCCCAGTGCCATACCCAGCCCGCCAGCTTCCTCCAGTCTTACCTCGCAGGGTGGGGCTGAAGCCAGAGGACAATGCTGGCATGGGAACAAATGTGGCCTGTCCCTACCCATTTTTAACTGCCAGTTGGAAATATGCTTTCAGCCATCAAGGCAAAGAGCTGCTCGGTGTGGCAGGCACTGCCTGCAGCCTTCATGTCCCAAGTCCCCCTCCTGCTCCCAGCTCAGCCAGAGGCAAAGCAGAGCCCAAGGATTGCAGGGAATGTGCTGTGACGAACACAAGAGGCCTCTAGCAATCCTTTGCTAGCAGGGATTGGTGAGTTTTAACTCCTGGTTACGTCATTAAGAACAACACCTGCAAGAAAGAGCTGGATTTTATTACAACTGCGCGTTACATTTTAAATCAATCACCAGATTAAAACACCGTGCTGTATTTGTAAAATCCTCCAAACACAGAGGATGGGCCAAGTACACTGAGGACAGAATTCGCTCCACAGAAGCTGATGATGGGTTTGCCACAGCACTGCTGCTTTGACTTTCTGAGCCTGTAGACATCTGCACCAAAGGATGAGCAGCACCCCATCAGCAAGACTCACTCCTCAGCCAGGTTAGCTGCTCCCCAGCACAGCTCTCCTTCCTCACGTATCCTGAAGCACAGCATCACCCAGCACAGGATAGCACTGGCATAGCTAAGCTGCTGATACTCTTAGAAAATATTACTTAAAAAGCTTCAAAATGGTTGGGGAACAAAAAGCTTTAGAAGCAATCCCTATACACAGCATTAGCGGCATACAAATTACTCCACAGTATAAACTGCATTATAAGGTGGAATGTTCAACTCTATTCCAAGGCACAGTGTGAAGTTTAAGGGACTTCTGCTGAAGTGAGGCTCCTCCCCATCCTCCTTCAGGACAGGAGGCAAGCCATTTATCAATCAGGCACTGCAGGCTCACATCATCACCCACCCCGAACACCTACCCCATTACCCACAGGCACCTCACTGCTACAGCTGCACCAAGACACCATTCTTTTACCTCTCAGACCACTTCTGCAGCCTTCATAAATGCCTCAGCTTAAGAACATGCTAGGTTGCTTTAAATAAAAATAATAAAAGACCCTAAAAACGCTCAGCAAAAGAAATGCAGAGTAATTTAGGTCGTTTCCTTCATGCTTCTCTGGGCTCTCTCCTTGCTTTACTGCCCCACAGCCTGCTCCTCCTTTGGCATGCAAGGATTTAATAAATATTTCACAGCAATCACACAGATGTAAACTCAACAGCCTCCAACTCTGGTTACACCTCTATTACTCCTGCAGTCTATAATGGAGAGGGGGGATTAAGAAATCAATTTAGAAATAGGCACGCCAGACCCACAGCCAAGAAATTCTTCCTTTGCAAAGATGGAAAAAAAAAAAAAAAAAAGAGGAAACCAGGGGGCTGAGGCACGAAAACACCTCATCCAGGATTTTCATTGGCTTTTACCACTTCTGAAGCAGAACCCATCAGCTGGCGCTCGCTGCACGGCTCAGCCTGCAGCCCACACGAGGCAAGCTGGAATCATGCCTCAGCAGCTCTCCCACCAACCCACGTGCTTAAGTGCATCGAGGAGGAGAGCCAGCCTATCGCCCCATAACCACCCTGTGAGCTCCCACCCATGCAGGGAAAGCCTCACGCCGTTGTGCATTTCGTACCAGGCTTCTAACCCAATAAAAGCTAGTTTAAACAAAAAGAAATCTGTTTTTACATACACACACACACGCACACTAAGCTGTAAAGAGGTTTACTAAATTTAGCACGCAACCCAATCCTAGCAGCGGTGCAGCAAGGGCTGTGGAGATGGAAGTGACCTTAAGGGAAGGTAACAAGTGAGGACTGAAGGCAGTGCCTAGCAAGCAGAAATCCTAACGCACCCCACAAACCCTCCCTGAAGCCTGGCAGATTTCAAGGTTTTGAGATACTGCCTCTGTCTCTCTTCTGGGCAATGCTTGCCATCAGCAAGGACACTTTCCCAGCAAACACTGGGCCAAGAACTCCCCTCTGGTCAGGCTGAATATGGAGAAGTGAAGCTCTGGTAGATCTTTGCCACTGCTGCAAATACAAAATGAGGCAGCACAGGTAATGTGAAAAAGCAGCCGGTTTTAATCAGTTCATCTCAGCATAAGCCACACATTCTCCTGACAGGTGTTTACACAAGCAAAGGTCAGAAGGTGTGAGCTGGGATGCAACGTTCACTCACACGCTCCATTTGGTAGCAGCTTCCCAACATTCACTGAGATCCACAGACACCTCCTGGTCAGCAAGGAGGATGAGCCCTCCTCCCTGGGTTAAAGAGGAAGAGAAGATCCCCTCCAGCCCCAAGGGGAAGAGCCCTTCTGCCACAGCACTGCTCAACTCAGAACAGAAAGGTCTGAAAGGCTGAAGTCCCTCCGCTCGCTGCTCTCAGATGAGACCGAGAAGGGCAGAAGTGATACTGCAGAAGTGATAGGTCCCTGCCTGCAGGGCTTCCTTAAAAAAAAAAAGGGAACCCCTATATAAAAGCTGCACTGGGACTCCATTGCATGTAAAGATCATGGGTGCTAACCTTACTTTCCCTTCTGTTACATGGGAAGGCAGGAACCCCCAGCCTCCCTGTGTGCCAGGGCGCTCAGACAGAGCTGCAGCAGGCAGGTTCAGGTTGCCAGCAGGAGGAAATCCACCCGACCCAGAGCAGCTGAGTCACAGCCCTGAAATACTTCTGCCACCAGGCACTCGCCTTGAGAGCCTAGGAACTGCTCACTTCCTCCCACAAACTGGGCTGCACAGGTTTTGGGTTCTCTGAATGGAGATTTTCAACTCAGAACTCCCCAGCGAACAGACTGAGAGGAAAGAGAGAAAAACAGTCCCAGGCAGCGGTCAGATTAAACCAGGAACAGCACAGTTATCAGCAGCCTGACATTATAGGCTCTCTTATCAGTCAGTCACGATTTGGTCCAATCCTGGCAACCTCCCCAAAGAGCTGAACCTTGTGCAATAGCTTAGTCATCATCTGCCTCGACAGCTACGCACTTGCAAATGGATTACAAGTCCTCTCCAGTGTCCCTGCCAGCAGCAGTCTCCTTGCAACACCCCTCAGGGAGGGCCAGCAGTGAGATCGTGCATGGCATGGCCCCCACTGCCAGAGAGCTCAAGGAGAGGGATGCTTTCTTCTCTCAGGCTCAGCAGCTTCCTTTACACAAGGTGCAGGCAGACCTAAGACACTTCTGTACGTGATGGCAGGAGCAGGACGTGCTAGAATTTGCCTCTGCCCTAGAATACCCCACCTGCCATTTTAAGTCTGTATGGGAGAAAGTAACTAGCAGCAATGCAGAATGAAGCCAGCGTTTCTGCTGCAAGAAATGCTCGTGGTGGGGATCGGAATGTGGATGTAAGAGAATGAGGTGCCCAAAATAACCAGGCTGGGTTGATACTGCTGTAGCTGTGACACAGCTCAGCAAGAGGTTACAGGCACTGGACCGAGGGACTTCCCCTCCGCAGGATGGGAGCTGGACCGTGTTTGGAAGCATCGTGAATCACAGGCATAAATAAACCATCCTTAAAAGCCTTCAACACCCACGTAATCCCAAAGCTTCGCTCTCCCAGGGTCATTCAGCAAACGCTGAACGAGCTGGACACCAGTCAGCCTGAGGTTAGCAATTCAATTAATACGCACACTCCAAAAAAAATGAGGAGTCACGTTTTGCTGAGCAACGCTAAAACACCTCCTCTGACACAGCAAAAAAGCTTTCCCTGACGCTCAACTCGTTGTTCAAACTGAAGAAAACCAACAGCTTCGTTCCAGATCCTCAGCACGGAGCTGTTTCCCTCAGAAAGGCAGCAGGTAGCAACGTGCCGGTGTGATCTGCAGCATCGCCCAGCCCTGAGCAGCTCCAGCCAGCAGAGCAGACAGCGGGGTCAGCAGTCTGGCATGGGAAGGTGCCAGCCTGCACATTTGCTGCCAGCACTGAGGTGTGCACGGCTCAGGGGACCTTGCCTGGCGATAAGATCGCTGTGAGCGCTCGGACTTTGCAGCAGCACTTTGCCTCCACGCTGGGTGAGCCCTGTGATAAGTGTCACTTTGCAGAGCTCACTGCTGTGCTCACACGGGACACGAAAGCCACGCAGAGCTGACAGCGACAGCAGCACTTCGCTGGTACCGCTGGTGGAGGGCAACGCTACTTGGAATGGGGATCATTAGGGCAGGAAAATGAGTAGCCTGCCAGCGCTGCTAATTTACAGACACTTTCCCTGAGTTATTATGCAGACTCAGAGCAGGCTGAGATGAAGTTCAACTTGAAGAGTGAGAAAGCTGCTCCTCTTGTATGAAAGACAAGGGGAACAAACTGCTGCTCAGCGAGAGGAATTTAGAGCTGTGGGAGTTGATAAGCGAGGTAAGACACAAGCACTACCAAAAACAAAGCATGTTACAGAAAACAAGGGGAAGAGCTGCATGAAAGTAGCTCTTTTGCTTGTGATTAACCCAAAATCTCACCATTCCTGTCCTTCCTCTCCCTTCCCATCCCCCCAACACTGCACAGCAAAACCGAAGGCTCAACATTCCTGAGCTGCTACTTTGCATCACATAGAAACAATATTCCTCATATTTGTGTTAGGAAGAGCCAGAAGGAGCCTCCCAGTGTGCTCGCGTACATACTTAACTCGTTTCTCTTTTTACCCCTTCTTCTGCAGCATCTGAAAGCCTTACCAAAAATCACCTTTTTAGTTAGATGGGAAGCATTAAAAAGGATCATGAGATTTGCATTCTTTAGCACCTCGGATTAGTACAGTTTCCACAGCCATTATTTCCCCTTCCAGCATCTCACCAAGCTGCCATTTGAGCACGTTCTGACATTTCTCATACCAACAAGGCGCCGGGGCACCCCGGCCAGAAAGACAGCAAGGCAGCACAATTTCTGCATTCACAGGCAATCTCCATTCAGTGCTGCTGCACTGACAGACACTGCACCAAGCCTGCCCTGTGCCCAGCACCTATTTTTAGGGCCTGAGCTGACCTGGCAGTGCCCCCATAAGCTCATTTATTCAGATTCACTTATTCATTCTAATATAATCTAATTAAAGTGCAGCGCTCCCGCACACAGGCAGCGGCGTGGCAACCAAGTGAGGACAAAGCTCAGGCACCTGGCTCAGGAGCTGCTCCTGTGTGAAGAACCTTGCAGAGGAATTGCAGATCTTGGCTGCACGGGTCCTCCTCAGCGCTGCAAACTGCAGCAGCAGTCTGGCTCAGCACAGGCACGTCTCAATGCAACCACTGCTGCTCCCACTCCGAACTAACTGGAAATAAAAGGTACAATTAAGTGCCACGGATGAAATATCTCACGCTCTCAGGCAACGCTCACAGCAGCAGGCACAGCATTCCCAAATCAGAGAGCACAGGCAACCTTCAGAAAGTGTCAACAAGTCCACATTTTAGAAAACATTACTTTGAAGGCTTCACCCCGGCAAGAACCGCTCAGTTTTCAACACTCAGAAGCAGCCACCTCTCTGCAACCAGCCGTAGCTCAGAACAGAAAGAGAACTTCCAGCTTCTGCAATATACATACATGTATGTATATATTAAAGGCATCACATGTTCTGTTTGACCGTCTCACGTAATGACAAGAGGAGAAACAGATTCCTCTGAGCCTCAGTCCAGCAGCTCTCTGATCTACCATCCCTGCAGCTGGTGCACAGTCATTGACAAGAAGTGATTTGCCTGCCACAGATTTAGCCCCTGTGTCACCAGCCTGAAATCATCACCCCAGGAACATCAGAATGTTTGGGAGCTTACGACAGGGAGCAGCTCCCAAGCCACTCATTTTGTTAAGAACAGTCCCATCGTGCCTGATCTGCCGACATAGCCGAGCAGGATGCTTAAGAACTAAATACAAACGTATAAAATTCTAGTAAAAAGGTAAAAGATTTTTATCAGGAAGGAAACAAGAATACTGATGAGAGGATAGGAAGGAACAGAAAGACTTTGCCTCCATCCAAACAAGCAGCTATGAGGGGACACAACCACTCCTTCTAATTGCCTCGGGGAGGGAAAGCAACTGCTTACACAGAATGGCAACGCTAGAACAATCACAGATTATGCAAACCGGCCACAAACTGCATTAGGCCGGCAGTGCAGCAATCGTCCTGAGACCCGCAGGAGGCTCTGGAGCAGCTTTCCTGAGGAGGTGGTGGTGGAGAATAAACTGAGTTCGCCCTAAACGCAGTTACATTACAAGCAGCACTCACGACGTGAATGCTTCCTACACGATGAAGAATTAAACCTGAGCTTTCTGAGGGCTTGCTTCTGCCCCCAGCCTCTCCCCAGACCGCTCCAAACGTGGAGCAAGCAGTAGGAAGGGCCCTCCTGCTACAATTCTATCTGGGATAGCACCTGCCCTGCTCATCCAGGGGACGGAACTCAGGAGCTGGAGCTCTCAGCAGTCAATGGTGAGAGATGGGTGTCCTGGCAGCAAAGGGGAAGGGATTAAGAGCAACCAAGCTCGATGCTTAAAATAAAACAAGTGTCGTCTCCTGCCACATCCTCAGGGTAAGGGTCTCAGCCAACAGTGTTTCTAAGCTACACCCACAGCCTCTGAAATCTATGCGGAATTTCAGCTCTGGAAGGATTCAGTCAATCCAAGGTTTACGGTGCCAATGCTCAAGCAATGATTAGACAGTTTTGAGCCAGAATCTCAGACAGACAGAACAGATGATGCAAGGGCAGGCTGTTCTGTGGTTAACACAGCAGTTTGACACAGACTTGATCGAGCCTTTCCCTACCCTTCAAGGCATTTCAGAAGCAGTCATTAGCAGGCTAATTTACCCAAAGTAAGGTTTTTATGACAGTGGGGTACAAAGAACCAAATTAACAACTAGTTGTATACTTCATACCCTCCTACTCCTGCTATTTCTGACAGCAGAGAGCATCTTCTGGAAACTGGTTAGATAAGGAGGGGGGGAAATATGTAAGAAAAAAGGTATGCGTGTAGCAACTCTAACAGAGCACTGGCATTTGCATCCAAACCCCAACCCTACCCCGCCGCAGCTACACACAAAAGTTATTTTAATCACAGTATACAGAAAGCAGCATCAGCATATGAGGCAAGAGAAAAAATATGTGGTAAAGCAAGTTGCATAGCCTGCTGGTGGATAGGAATTGCAGAGCAGTTATGGGAAGGAGAGCAGCAGCACTGCTAGCCCGAACCTCACTGTGCAGCCAGGGAGCAGGAGAGCTGAGGGCCCCCTCTCATTTCTTACTGTTCTGAGCTCCTACCAGGAATTTCTGCCTTGTCATACATAAGGAGATGTCAAATAGGACTTGTCAGCTACACCTGCTGAATGCCATATGGGCACTGTTGGGCAGAGGCAGTGATGGAGGCACTGAAAAGAAAGGGGGAAAGTGGATTTTAAGTAGAGAACGAGTAGAGAGAAGTATTAACTCCTCTTTGTAGCAGTGAATAGTGGGAGAGACACTCTTCTTTAAGCTCTTCCATTCATGGTTGTACACAGCACGTCATTTCATAAAGGTTACCAACCGATGAGACTGAAACCTCGCTAGAAAGGAGCATTCAGCACTGCTTCACACAGAAGAGATGCCACACCGTGCTGTCCTCAGCAATACACAGTTAAAATAAGGAGTGGGCTGGAATTCTCTGGGCCAAGAGACGAGGCCTGGATGGAGCCTAACTCATGGGAAACCGGCCCCTGGGACCGCAGCGAGGGCCGGCACCCCACAGCCACTGCCCAGCGAGCACCAGCAGAGCAACCAAACCGATAAACGCCGTGCTGCCCCAGCGCTGCCCCACCCCGGCTTCCAGCGCTGGAAAGGGGCAGAAAAACCTTCGCCTCGCAGCGATCCGTTTTCACTTCCACGCTACGGCCGCTTTAGCGTGGCAGGCAGGCAGGCAGGCAGGCAGGCAGGCAGGCGGCCCCAGCCCTCCTTCCCTCCCTCCCAGCCCCGCTGCCCCACGAGGCCGCTGTTGGGAAGCCGCCGGCGGAGGCCTGGGCCCGGCCTCTCCCCGCCCGCACCTGCCCGAGCCCGGCCGGGCCTGCGCCCTGCGCCCCGGGCCCCGCAGGCCGCCCCGCGGCCTCACCGCTCCCCACGCGGCCGGGCCGGGCCTACCCCGGCTGGGACTCACCGCGCTGCGGGGCCGGAGTGCGGCAGCCGGGCCGGTGCCTGCGCGGCGCTGGCTGGCAGGAAGGGAGCGGGCGGGGAAGGAGGAGGAGGAGGAGGCGGCGCCGCACGTCCCCGGCGTTCCCCGGCTCCCCCCCCCCCCTCTGCCTCCCTCCCGTTAAAGGAGCGGAGCCGCTTCCACGCCGCGCGTGGGAATGGTGAGCGCTTTGCAGGCCTGCCCCGGGCCCCGCGTGAAGAGCGGCCCGGGAAGGCTGAGACGCGGAGCGATTCCGCTCGTTTGACAGCGGCGAAACTGAGGCGCGGAGCTGGGGAGAGCAGGAGGAGCCCGGCCCCGATGCCCTCAGCGTGCAGACGAAGCGTTGCTATGTTTCTCGCTCCGGTTCGTTTATGGAAGTAAGCCCGTTGCACCTGAATTTCCATTAGCTGCCTTCAAACTCTCGGATCTGCAGCCTAAATTTCCTGAGAAACGGCCCGGTGTGCAAAGACGCGTGCTGAAAGGATGGGATGCCATTCGGAGAGACTAGGCAGGCTCACACAGCAGGCCATCATGAGATTTAACACAGCCCCTGCTCGTGGCAGCCCCACTGTCAGGGCGAGCTAGGGGGTGTCAGGATGGAGCACAGCCCTTGGGAGTCCTGGTGATGGCAGCAGGACGTGAGCCAGCTCTGGTCCCACACAGCCCAAAGCTCTGGGCTGCATCCAGCGCAGCGTGGCCAGCTCAGCAGCAAGGGAGGGGATCTGCCCCTCTGCTCTGTGAGACCTCACCTGGAGCACTGCATCCAGGTGGGGAGTCCTCGGTACAGGAGAGATGTGGATCTGCTGGAGCATGTATAGAGGAGGGCCCCAAAAATGATCCCAAGGATGGAACACATCCCTACGAGGGCAGGCTGAGAGCTGGGGCTGTGCAGCCTGGAGAGGAGAAGGCCCTGGGGAGACCTGAGAACGGCCTTTGGGAATCTGAAGGGGCTGTAAGAAAGGGAACAGAGTGGAATCTGTTGTGATAGGACAAAGAGAGATGGTTTCCAACTAGAAGAGGAGAAGTACAGACTGGGTATAGGGTTAGACTCTCACAGTAAAGGCAGGGAGGCACTGCACAGGCTGCCCAGAGAGGTGTGGTGCCCCATCCCTGCAGACACCCAAGCTCAGTCTGGACAAGGCTCCAAGCACGCGATGGAGCCAAGGATGTCCCTGCTCACTGCAGGGGAGTTGGATCAAATAGCCTCGGAGGGTCCCTTCCAACTCCAACAATTCTACAATTCTGTGACCCCAGGATGTGTTGGTGCTGCAGTCAGGAAGAGCTTAAAGACGTTCTGGGTTTGCTTTGTGAAAACTGTGGCTCTCCCCACACTCTAACGTGTGCCACTCCTGGATTTCTTTCACTTTCAAAGACACAAACATTAATGGCAGCCTTGCAAGGTGAAGGCTGAAGGCAAGGCCTCGCTACTCAGCACGGTGCGGGCAGCTGCAGCGGTAGCAGAGTGCAGAAGCAGGTGCTTCAGGTGCAGGAGCTGGCTCCTTTGTTACTTCCCTCTGTTCTCAGCAACTTGCAGGCAGCAGCAGGGGCAGCATGAGAGTGCTGTGTACCATTGCCCAATGCATAAGGCAATCACCCATCAGATTATTGCAAAACCTACCACAGGGCACAGTGCCCCAGCTGCAGGGAGAAGATAGTGCAAACAGCGCTGAAATCCCAGCAGCCCTGGGCAGCTGCTGGTGGGGAGAAAGAAAAGGCTTTGAAATGCCCCAAGTCTTCGCCAAGGTGGGATTTTTGCCCTCCCAGATGGCAGACCTGTGGGTTCGGGGGAGGCGAAGGAGGAAAATGACTGCAGGGCTGCGAGGCTGGGAAGCTGATTATTGCTAATTTAGCGTTTTATAGGAGAGAAGGAGATCCTTATCAATGCCAGGAACAAGTCTCAACACCTCATTGATTCAGCCGCTCTGTCCTGGCTACGGAAAAACTACGATGACCAAATTTTGCCTCCGCTTCTTTGCATTCGTTTTCTTTTTATTTACAAGTGCAAAAATCCTTACAGTCAGTTGGAACTGAAAAGTAACGTATCGCACGCACGTGTACCAAAATGATTTCAAATTCTGCTAAAGAAGGTCACACAAATTGCTGAGAACTTTGTTTATGGGCACCCCATCCCTGCAGGAGCCTATGGGCAGGCTGGATGGGGACCTGGGCAGCCCAAAGCAGGGGGTGGGACTGGTCGGGGTGGGACTGGTCAGAGTGGGGACGTTGGTGTCCCTTCCAACCCAAGTTATTCTGTGATTCTATGGTAATTAGCTTTTCCTCCAGAAGAATTCTCAGTCAAAAGCAGCAGCGTTAGCTCAGAGAGCTCGCTGCGAAGGAACGAGTATTTCCTGCGACTCCTTGGGTCATCAGGGCTGGGCCACAGAGGTGGAATTTAATTTCTAATCTGGAGTTTTCAAGCCTTCGTTATCAGATACAGCTAAAAGGATCACAGGGAGGCTGGGCAGAAAAGCAGCTTTCCAAGCAACATGAGATTAACCTTCGAATTAACACTGGGAGCACTGCATCAAAGTGAATTTAAAATATTCCTCCTCTTTCTGACTCTTTCTCAAGAGCGTCGTAGAAGAAGATGAACATTTAAGAGCTGCTTATCATTAAGCAAAGCAAGTGAAGAAATGTTACAGAGAATACCTCTTGCTGTAAAACACCTCATGTGCTGTATTCCAGATTTGGTTCACGTATTTTCTTTCATTCATCATTCCGATTTTCCAGTCATCATTTATGCTGTTCCACATGGATCTGTCACAGCTTTTAAATTCACACTCTTCATCGGTACCTGAGGAATTATTAATATCAGTACTTAAGAAATATGTTCATTTAGAAATAAAGATTTAACAATAATAATAATAAATCCCACATTAGCAACACAGAAGTTCTGTTCTTCCTAAGCACAGCACTATTAACAGCAGCAAAGGGACACGGATGCACAAGAGCTGTCCCATTCCGTTTATCTGGGACAGCAGCATCACACATGCTGGAAGGAGGACTGTAAACACAGCTGAGGATAAATGGGAGCACATCTTAATGCTAACACACAAAACCCAATGGATTTGATGTGATCTGGGATAATGTATCCAGCTTCAGACCGTCCCCAACACATGCCCATCTGGGTTCCTAATATTCCCAGAAACATTGCTGAACAAACCTCAGCTTTGCCTGAGCCCTGACAAATGTTCTGAGCACAAACAGATCTCAGCAGAGCTGCTCTTGTATGACTGGTTTGGACAAATGTCCACTGAAGGGAGGCTGAAGCAATTAGAGCATTTAATTATTTCTGACAAGCCGCAGATAAGAGGACTGAAGAGAAAATGAGGGCCACAAAAATGATCCCAGGGATGGAACACCTCCTTACGAGGACGGGCTGAGAGAGCTGGAGAAGAGAAGGATGCAGGGAGACCTGAGAGCGGCTTGTCAGTACCTGGAAGGGGGCTGTGAGAAAGGGGACAGACTAAAGCAGGGTCTGCCTGGGTAGGACAATGGTTTCAAAATGAAGAGGGGAGATTAAGACTGGATATAAGGGGAAAGTTCTTTACAATAAGGGCAGTGAAACACTGCCACTGATTGCCCAGAGAGGTGGTGGATGTCCCTGGAGACACCCAAGGTCAGGCTGGACGGGGCTGTGGCAGAGGAGCTGGACTAGATGGTCCTTAGAGGTCCCTTCCAACTCAAGCAATTCTATGATTCAAAGATAGCAAGTGGGAAAGAGGAGAACCCAAATGGGGGTGAGGCTGCACCCTGCATGACTTCAGCAGGGCTCCTGCTTGGGTGGAACAGGGATGGATGCAACGCTCTGCAGCACTGCTGAGCCGTGTGTGTATGGCTTTGTTACAGCCGAGCTGTCGGTGTTTCTGTGCAGGCTGCAGCAGAAGGGGCAGAGCAACGGAAACATGCCTGTGTTAACAGCTAATTATGTGCGCTGAGGCCCAAAAAGGTCAAGGCGGGAGGGTTGGAGCGTCTGCTGACATCTGGCAGTGGTTTGGGAAAGTCTGGTTCCTCCCGAAGTCCTTATTGACTCAAGCATGCTGATTTGCTTGCTGCTAATCAGAGGAAGTGGTAACAAGGACTGACTAATCACTGAGCTGCACGCCCCGAGGACTCTTTCCATGTCAGCAGAGCAGCCAGACAACACTGTTTTACAGGGATTTCAGCTGCCCATCGGCTCGCTTTGTGGTGCTTGCATCCAGTGAAGGCATCGCAGGTTGTGCTCTAATTCCTGCAGAGCTTGTGTCAAAGATCCATAGATTCATTAGGTTGGAAAGGACCTACAAGATCATCTAGTCCAACCATCAAATCCCTCATCCCTCAGATCCCAGCCCCATTGTTCAAGTCCTCAGTGCTGCTGTGATGTGTGCTAGCTGAACTCAAGGCACTCTTAGCACATGCTGCACGCACACCTCTGCTTTTCTGTGCAAACACGTATGGCTGTTACTATATTGTTTCTCCAGATAGGGCTTAAAGGATCAGTATTTAATTGGAGCAGTAAGTTCAGGGTATGAGACACGGTGCTTGCATTAGAGCCATTTGTCACAGAACTTGGAGGGAAGCATCAGCAGTCAGATGATCCATTGCACGCTCACCTCATTTAAATGCAATTCAATCTAGACGGAGCATTTGGCACAACATTCAGGGAGATGACTTAACAGAAAGCTCTTCTGCAACCAGGTGTCTGATATATCTGTGCGTGAGCTGCCCAAGAAAGCCTGTAGCCATTAATTGCTAGGTAGCAATTAAGGTGTCAGCCAATGCTTAAAGCTCCCATTTGCCTTTTCTAGACATTTTCCAGGCAGTGTAGAATAAAAAATAAAAACAGAGCAAAGTGCTTTCTTCCTCCACTCTGCAGTCCAAGCGTGAATCCTTCAGAGCATGGCTGGGTAGGGAGAAGTGGATTTCTATGCAAACAACATGCAGAATGCCCTCATTTAATCACTCGCTTTAGGCAAATAGGGCAATTAAGTGAAGTTAACTGTATGGTTTTAAAGTCACCACTCAGGCCCTCAGCTGAGACAGATGGCTTTTTCTGATGTCGCTTCCTCCGGCATTCAGTGGAGGGTTTGGCAATCCTTTTTGGGTTTGGTCCTCAGCAACTCTCTGACATGGGAGCAGGCAGTGCCTTCATTGCAGACAGTGTCCTGCAGAAGAACAGCTCTTTTCCAGCCAGTTTGCCCCTCTTCCCTTTGGCAGAAGGGCCTTTCTTCGCTGGGACAGAAGTCAGTGCATACCCAGAGCTGATCTCCTATCAGTCCCTACCAGGGACAGAAATACAGAAAGCAAACTTGTGCTTGCAGAGAGCCCAAACCCCTGTCACTGGCATTGGCAGGGAATAAGGGATATAAGTAAACAGTCTTTTTTTTTATGATAAGGGTAGCAAACCTCTGGCACAGGTTGCCCAGAGAGGTGGTGGATGCCTTGTCCATGCAGACACCCAAGCTCAGGCTGTACAGAGCTCTGAGCACGTGATGGAGATGCAGGGATTCCTGTTCACTGCAGGGGAATTGGCCCAGATGGCTTTGAAGGGCCCCTTCCAACTCAATTCCATGACTCTGTGAAGAGGAAAACCCCAGGCTGCCTGGAACAAGGCAGCGACCTCCCCACTGGGCTGCACTCCCTGATGCAGGGATGGCAGACAGCACTGGGTGATGCATTTACAGCTGTTCTTCCCATCATCCCACGATCCCATAAAATGAAACCCCAACTTCCAGTCCTTGTGACTGCATTCCTGTAAGAGGGTCACTCCCAGCTGACACAGAGCACTAAAAGTCAGATGCAGTGGACCTGATTCTGTTCCTCTTTACACCATCACAGCCCAATGGTGACACACTTTAATTACTCACAATTAAATGTCAAATTACTCACCATTACTCATGGTGCTTTCTCTCCTTCCCTGAAATAGAAATCTAACATCTACTCTCCCCTTCACAGCAAGCCTGGTCCTGCTGCTGGTACCAGCAAGGAGAGCAGTGGACAATCGGGTTGCAAGGGAGATAACTTGCACTTAATAAATGGCTTTTCTTGGAAGATGCTCTGCTCTCAGCTGCTCTTTTATCTTCCCCTGAAGCACAGCCTTGATGCTGCAGGCAGTGAGGGCACCAGCAGATACAAGCTGCTCTGCTCTTCAGAGAATGACAGCTACAAAAGCTTAGCAAGAAGCTCAGGTGAGCAGAAAGCAGAATGCTGCCAGCCATGGGCTTTTCTTTCCCAAAGTAGTTCCTGAAAGAGATAAGATAAAGTCCAACCAGATTAACTACCTTCAGAGCAAGCAGCAGGGCATTTATGGGGTGCTAGAATAGGAGACTGGTGAGAGCATCAACAGGTAGAGCCTCCTTCTGACTTGCTCCATGTCCCTTCCAGCTTTCTGGAAGTCTCCTGTGAATAGTACCACCCCATAACCAGATTGTGGCATCCAGACAACACAGGAATGTGTGCAATGGAAGCACTGAAGAGACAAATAAAGGGCTGTTAGTAGCAGCTCAGCAGAGTTGTCTTCTCCAGTTATTTATCCAAGGAGGAATCAGGCTGATTTTGGGCGGTGCTGTGTGGAGCCAGGAGTTGGACTCCATGCTACTTATGGGTGGCCACTTCCAACTTGGGATGTTCTATGACTGTATGAGGAATAATACTGAACTGCTCTTCAAAACACGAACCCCTCCTACCTCCAAGGGCTTCTGCTGCTGGTGTTAGCCAAGCATCACGGCATTAGACTGATGAGAGAATCAGTAGCACGGCTCTGGTACCACCAGAGGAGCACCACAACCACCACAACGCTCCTAGTTCCCAGTTTGAGCATAACAATAGCATTCATACACTGGGGGAGGGGGGGGCTACAACACAGTCCTGCAGTGCTATCTGCAACCAGTAGGCAGTCCTGAGGGAACACCATCACGAACTGGCCCAAGCCAGCTCTACCATCCCCTGTAACACAAGTGCAACCCCAGAGTCCCCTCCTTGCTCTGCCTCCTGCATAACGCATATCAACCGGAGGCTGAATTTCACTGAATCACAGAACCATTGGAGTTGGGATGAGGGGAATTTGGCATTTGTAAAGCATGGTGGAAAGGCAAGTCCCAAAAATGCCATGGAACCAGCCCAGCAGGCTGCACCGAGGAGGAGAGGATGCTCAGCAGTCACATATGCTCTGCACTGCAGCCATGGGATGCAAACCTCACCGTTCATGGCCTTGGAGCAGAAAGAAGAGCCCAGCAGCACCTCCTGAAGCTGCCCTGGTAGTGAGGTGCTGCAGGACCAGCTGTACCCTATTACACCTGATGAAGCAGGTGGGAGAAGCTAAGGGCCTGCTGCCCTTGCCACTAAAAAGCCACAGCAAAAGGTGAGGCTTTATGTTCGCATGCTGTGTGTTCTCAGTTCTGGCTCCCTGCTCTTTTCCAGCCCCGTGAGGAGGTTCAGGCTGTGTCTATGCTCTGATGGGGAGCACCCTGCAGAACCCCAATTCCCCCAGCACATCCCCAGGGTGAAGGTCAATCACCAGGCTGCTTGCAAAAGGTAAAAAAAAAAAAGCAAAACCAAAAAGCAACGGCGATCCCAACTCCCCTGCTGGAGCTGTGCCCCAGATGAGCTGCAGCTGCTCCGGGTCTGCCCGCAGCTATAAGGCTGTGAGCGCTGGGCAGCAGTGGGTTTTGCACACATGGAGGACGTCTCGCCGCTGGAGCAGTACCTGGAGCGCTGCGGCACGCAGGTACCGACGGGGAGGGGAAAAAAAGAAAGCTGCGTTGGCCGGGAATCGAACCCGGGTCAACTGCTTGGAAGGCAGCTATGCTCACCACTATACCACCAACGCTGCACTGGGAGAGTTATCTGACACGTATTGAAATTGCAGAGCAGTGATTTCTCTTTTCCTTATAGTCCTCAAATATTCCTTCCCTTCTCCCTGAGTTTTTTCACGCTCCTTCCTTTATCTGTGATTTATTTATACGGGAGACATGGAGGGTTCCTATGGTCAAGAGCTACCGGGGCACAGAGGAGCCCAAGCTCTTCCCGCAGGAGGTTGCTCTCATCTGCAGCACTTATGCTCTCTCTGTGGACCAGCCTGTGTGCAAGGAGGCCCAGCCCCCTGATGCTGGCTGGTAAATGTGTGCAAAAATCTTTTCCTCTCTATTTAAAATGCCCCCCCAGCTCCAGCTGGCTTCCTGCTGTTGCAGTAGCTGCAGAAATAACGAGAGAGGGCTGCGCTCCCAGCAGAACTATGTGTCCACGGCTCCCACAGTTACACGTTCTTCTCTTTTTTACTGTTTCTAACCAATTTTTCAGTAACTGCTTAAATTCAGAGACCTCTTGGTGGCAGGCAGCAAAGCCCTCTGCACGTAGTTCCATAGGGTATATAACTCAGGATTTATAGATGAAATGGAGTTCTCTATAGAGATATTTGATAGTAGCAGGTGTCTAGGATGCTAGCAAAAAAAAAAAAAAAAAAAAAAAAATTCAGGTCTAATGCTAAAAGCAGCTGGGTTTGATTTACACATACCTGGGCTGCGTGAACCACTGCAGCAGAATTAAAATGGCTGTTTCCCCTCAGACGCGATGATCTCACACAGGATCAGTGTGCAGTCCCCTTTCTGGAGCTGCTGGGGAATGCCCAAAGCTATGCAGCTGATGGGGCCTTCGGTGAAGTTAATTAACCTGGAGTCTATGGCAGCAGCCCTTGGCAGTCAGCCCAAGGCAGGCGTGGTCTTGTGGCCCTTTCACTGCCCCTGAGCGTCTGTCTAAAATGAAGACAGCATCTTCCCCAGCGCTTAACCCTATGAAGGTTCCTCCTGGAGCAGTTGTGTGGAAGATTAGCTTTCTATTTCTCTCCACTTGAAGCAGTTTACTTTTTTCCTTTTGGATATCTTCTTGAGCTGATGCTTGCAGTCCCACTGGCCGCACATCCATCAGCTTCTTTCTTTAAGCTGTGCTGTGATCTGATCTCACCTGGGGCTCTGCATCTGGAAGCCCGTTCTAGGACTAGATTTGAACCTACTTGAGCTTGACCTCCTTGCATCTCTTTACACTCAGAACCCTCAGTGATGGTTGCTCACTCAGTAAGAGCCTCACAAGCTGTGAGTGTTTTCTCCAGGCAGCTCTCCTGCAGAGTAACTGGGTGCAGAACACACCGGCTCAGGGCTGAACGCATCAATCTGGAAACCCTTTTTCCTGCAGAGCTCAGGCAGTCTCTGCCAACTCAAGGGCCTCTGCCTCGTGTGTAGTTTCCTGCTCTGATTTTTATTGGGTTTTCAAGTCCTTTAGGCTCTCTAGTACTATAATTGCCTAAATGAACACAAAACCCCTGGCACAGACAGCCCAGGCTGTCACCTGCTGTGGCAGGTGAAATCACCTTTTTGAAAGAAGCTTTCCTGTAAGTACAGGCTTGTGCCCTAGTGAATAAGGGAATCAATTCTTCCCTGAACTCTTGCCTTCTCAACATAGCACAGCCTTTTAACTACTTTAAATTCCCTTTTTAAATGGCTCTGATAAAGGAGGGCATTCGTGTGCAAGCATTTGCCTGCAGACACGTGGTGTGCCCAAATCGCTTGATCTGGGGAAGGATGCTGGCTTTGGCTGCGTCTCGCTCGAATTAGTCTGCTAACCTCCGGTCTGTGAACTGCTGCCCTCTATTGCACGAATCCAACACAACGCTGATAGCGTCCTCTGGTCGCAGCAAGAGGAGGAGGGAGGGTGCGGAGTGAGAGCGAAAGCCGGGCAGGAAATGCCAGCGGTCCTTCTTGGAAAAAACTCGTGAGCGATTAGGTTAGCTGTGTGTAGAGCTGAGGGACAAAGGCGAAGTGTCAACACCGTTCCTCCCATCGGTAGTCTCAATTTGAGGCACCAGCTGAGTGCTCTAGAGGGCGGTGGGGAAATGTGCATCTCCACCAGGAAGAGGTTTGGGGGAAAAGTTATTTAGGTCCCGTGTGCTAACAGCCGAGCCGATGGAGCTCTTGTATCTTAAGGTTCTTCTTTGCTATAATACTTAAGGGAAAATAATTGAAAGCTCCTTACTGAATTGAGATGTAACCTAGTGTAGTCTCCCAGTTGGAGCCAATGTTTTAGTACAGGATCCTTACTGGTTCTCTTTCTCCACTCAAGGATGAGCTCTCAGCCAGTCCCCAGCTGTTTAATCCTATGAGCCCCTATGACGTGGACCTTCCAATTCAAGTTGCTGAAAATGTATCGTTTGGGTCTCAATTTAATCAGCCCGGAGAGCTTCCTGCAGACTTCTCCTCTGTGGACCTCAGCTTTCTTCCAGATGTTACCCAAGATAACAAGGAACAAAATCCATCTGAAGATGGTCATGAAGCGCAAGGAGGGCTCAATGGACTGGCACCAAGAAATGAGGATGGTGGGATCTTCACAGAGGAGAGCAGCTCATCGTGCCCAGATGCAACCCAGCCAAGCCTGGGAGAACCTGATGTGTGTCCTCCCCTGACACCGATGACTCCTATGACCCCGGTGACACCTGCATCAGAGGGCTCGGGCATAGTTCCTCAGTTACAGTAAGCTGCTGTTGCCTACATAGTACAGTAAGAGCAGTACCATCCTCACTGAGGGCTAACCTCAGGGAAAGTTGTGTTTTGCTTGATGCTCAGAGCACTGCTCTCATGGCATGTGTGCTACATAGAAAGCAGGGTTTGATTTCACGTAAACCCATCTAAAACACCAGGGAGGAGGGGAGGGGTAGGCACGGTTATTACTGAGCCGAGGGACAGAGAACACTGGAAGGCAGCTGGGCACTGTGCAACATGGAAATAGCATGGAATGCAGCTTAATAAAACAGGAGAGTGGGCTCTGTGAATGTGCTGGTTGAAAAAGTGCCTGAAATGGCTGTTTCTTAAGGGGAAGATTCCCTCCTAGGAGGGGGGAGGTGAAGGCTCCCTGCGGGAGAAGCATTTGGTAAAATGATATGCTGCACTGTGCATGTTGCTTGTTACTTCAGTCTGCAGGACACAAAGCCAGAGAAAGCACTTGAAAAGGTCTCCTCCCAGCAAGGAGGATGTGAAGGATGACAACAGACTCCAAGGGCTTAAAAGATGTAGGTCTGCTCATCTGAGAGCAGAAAGTCAGAACTGGGAAAATGAAGGTGATAGGAAGAGATTCTGGCTTTGTTAGAGGCTAGAGGGAGCATAGTAACTTACACCTGTAGAGACTAAAGTACTCTGTCCTTAGGAGAGCCCTAAGTCTGTAAACACTCAGTTTACACTCAGTTTAAACCTGTAAAAACAGCTTCTGTGATTTAGTTACAGGAAGACAAATAAATGCAGCGCACTGGGACTAATAACTTCGTTATATTTTCTCTTCTGAGAATTTGGATAATTTTGGTTCTGAATTGCTGAAGTTTGGCAAAAAATAGCTTAGTGTTAAAGTGGGGGAAAAGGCAGGCAGTAAATTAAACAATAGCAACTATTAACCAGGGCTGTGACTTCACATTAGCCAATAATGCCGGGGCTTTGCTCTGTAACAGTTTCTTTCTGCAGTATGACAAATCCTTTCTCATTCCACAGGAACATAGTGTCAACCGTAAACTTGGCTTGTAAACTAGATCTGAAGAACATAGCTCTGCATGCCAGGAATGCGGAGTATAACCCTAAGGTAAATCCTGAGGGCTGAGCTTTACCCCTGCTCCCTTCTCTCAGCACAGCCAGGCTCCAATGTACAGATGCACGCCGAGCTTCATCCCTCCTAACAGCACTGTCCTAACCCACTGCTCTCACTGGGGAAGAGAAAGATCCCTCCAAAAACTCTCTGCTAAAAGAATGAACAGATGTAGAGCTGAGGAAGGGTGGATGTGGCACTGAGGGGCACGGCTGGGGGTGGGCTGGGGTTGGACTTGGTGATCTTAGTGCTCTTTTCCAGTCTGTACGGTTCTGTCTGCTTGACTCTGAGGTTTCCCTTTGAATTTCTAGAGGTTTGCTGCTGTGATCATGAGGATCAGGGAACCGCGAACAACGGCCCTTATCTTCAGCTCAGGAAAAATGGTCTGCACAGGAGCAAAAAGGTACTTTTGTCTCCTCCAAGGTCTTCCAGCTGCACCCACGTTTCCTCAGTTCAGCCTTGTTTAAATTACCTAGCAGAGGGCTTGCTTTCAGCTGCAAGTGAAGGACTTCTCAAAAACAACTAGTTTTCTTTGTGACAGGAGTTCTGTAATTACTGAACTACGTGCTTCTGCACCTGAATATACACTGAGCTGAGCAGACACCAGCAGAAAAGCTGCTAAAATGCCCAGGAGTTGTTAAGGGGTCATTTGCATTTCTCGCTGACTTTTAAAGTGAGTTGAGATGTTAACTTGTGTCTGTCGAGTTTCTTCGGTGTCTGCTCACGAGTCAATGTTTATGCCTGTAGAGAAAATGGGAGCTGGAGGAAAGCAGATTTCTGTACCCTGAAGGCCCTGTCCTCAAGTTCAGCAGCTGCCTCAATACATTATTTTTTTCTTTAAGACTCTAAACTGCCAATGAGAAGATGCATTAACTCATAGCTCAGGAAACCTCTTCTCCAACCCCCACCTAGCTAGATGACCGCTCTGGTGTCTGTGGTCTCCCTCCTGGATCAGCCCTAATTGAAGGGATGAGATAATGCTGCAAGGCATTACTCAAATAGTGGAAATCCTAGGTGATGTCATGCGCTCGTATAAACTGAAAATGAACACCCAAGCATGCTATTCTTTTTAGCTCACTGAAGTGGTTCTGGGGATGAGAGCTTACTCTTTTGAGCAGCAGTGCAGAGCAGCATGGTGGTGGATTAAACCAAATTCTAACTTCAGAGCAGATGAAAGCCCTCAAAGCTGCTTCCCCCCTTCTGCTCTTCCCACAGTGAAGAGCAGTCACGGCTCGCAGCAAGGAAGTACGCCCGCGTGGTGCAGAAGCTGGGGTTCCCTGCCAAGTTTCTGGATTTCAAGATCCAGAACATGGTGGGGAGCTGCGACGTGAGGTTCCCCATCCGGCTGGAAGGGCTGGTTCTCACCCACCAGCAGTTCAGCAGGTACGTGGGAGGGAGGGTTATGGCCCCACGGAGCTTGGAGCGTTCTTTGTAAGCTGTAAAGAGGCTCAAATTCTGAAGCCTGCCAATTGAATGTAATAATTAACCAAGTACTGAATATCAAGCGTATCTTTGGCTCACCAAAGCTGGTTCAGCAGGTGAGAAGTGGCTGTAGATGCCATGTGTTACAGTATAGACAGCAAGGCATCATTTTCTGCACTAACTCCTGCTCTGAGCAGGGCTCGGGCCAAAACGACCCTCTGCTTAATTACAGCAGTGATAGAGTTGCTGGCAGTAAAGCCTACAGCAGTGCAACAGCAATGGGATCATCTGAGCTTCCCGTCCTGTGCTGTTTGCTGCTTTCTCCTTGTAGGATGTTTTAAGAGCAGCCGACGACCAGAGTTTTATGTCTCCTATGATTGCCAAGTGCAATGCTAAAGCTCAGTGGGAGACTGCAGACCATGTCAACAGGAAAAAAATAAGCTTGATTAAATAATTCAGGTTTAATTGAGGCAACTCTGAAGCTACTTGAGCCTTGAAAATGGGATTCAGGGGTCTCTCAAAGTAAGCTCAGGGCACTCCTACCAGCTCCAGCAGGATTTACCACCTTTCTGTTCAAGATACCTAGACTCTGACCTATCTTTTCCTGGTCAGCTAGCTGTGGTCTGTGGGTTTAGCTTCCTGCTTGCAGAGTTATAGAGCATTTCATGCACGCAACTCTGGAACAGTACTTGCATTTTTCTAATTTTACCTGCTTGCTTTGAAACAGCTATGAACCCGAACTATTTCCTGGCCTTATTTATAGGATGGTCAAACCAAGGATAGTGTTACTTATCTTTGTGTCTGGAAAAGTTGTTCTGACTGGTAAGTGGCCTCCTCTCGTATAATCTGTAAACTGAGAGCGACTACATCTTCTGAGGAAGTGTTTAAATAGAGCGTACCAAGCTAATATCTTGCTGCAGTACAGCCACTTAGCAGTCCTTTTCATGCCTACTGCTGCTTATCTGTGTTTTCTGCAGATAACAATATTGGGATTGTTGCACTAGGACCTCATTGCTTTGTATAGTGTCTCGAATTTCCATGTCATTAAGCTCGAGTATCTTTATTCAAAGCATAATGCCTTGTGTCAGTGCGCTGAATCCCATCAGGAGCCTGACGCACCAGAAGCTACTCAGCTGCTTAACTACAAGTATCGCAGTAAGCAATTTAGGATTGGACAGGAAGCAAACTTCTTAAAACACTTCAGTGACGACGTGTACTTAGGATTATTAGAGGAAAGGGTGGAGAAGTAAGAGCCTGTTCCAGATGGCTTGGCAAACTCATGGGCAAAAGCCTTGCCGAGTATGCTCTGCAGATATGTGTACCTTGGATCCCATGACAAAAAAAAAGCATATTTCCAGTAAGCTCTTCTGTAAAGCTCATGAAAATACCTTGACACAGCTCTTCTGAAAAGTAAATGGGTGTTGGTGGTACCCAGAGGAACCGAACACTGTTTTTATATTCACAACAGAGCTTTGAGGCGTGTGAATGGCAAAACAGAAGCACCTGCCTTAACCAGAGAGTCTCACAGTTATGAATCATGAAGGAGCTCAGTAACCGAACTGTGGACACCCAGGGCACTCAGGACTCAAGATTTGCTAACAGCCACATGGATAAGGAAATCACGAGTGACCTAACAAAGTGCAAAGAATAAAATAATATCTTGGAATTGGAGGAGGGGGCCTCTCAAACTGTGGATGAATTTCCACTGTGGGGTTAAATGCTCCCCACTTCTTGTTTCCCTTTTGTCGCTTATCAAGAGGCAGAGCTGTTATGGTTAAGCAGATAAAACCATGATTTCTCTGCACTTGCCTTACTTCAAAGACAACGTATGACACTTTCAGGAAGAGCCTTAAGCCTCAGCTCAACCAGAACTGGCCTAGTCTTAAAGTGAAGCAGGCTAGAAGCTGCTCCTCATGAGGTGGCAGAAGTAAAAAGATAGAAATTATTCCTTCAGTTCTCTCAAATCTTAGTTTAAATTTGCTTTTAAACTCTTGTTTCTTCCTGGTTTGTAATCTCACTATTATGGCTGAAGTGCATTCAGTTATTTTACACCAGTACCCTGGTGTAAAGAACCTGCTTTGGCAGGGGGGGTTGGACTCTATGATCTCTTAAGGTCCCTTCCAACCCCTACAATGCAGTGATTCTCAAGACTCTGATTTAATTATTTTTTTTTCTTAAATGTCTTTACAGGAGCAAAAGAGCGTTCAGAAATCTATGAGGCGTTTGAGAACATCTATCCTATTCTCAGAGGTTTCAAGAAAGCATCATAACGCAGCCTGTAAAGCAGACAGGAATAATGTATGGGTTTGTATTGCTAGGCATGGGACAGAAGCCAAGGCTATTCGCGGACCCGAATGTATAGATGTGGACAACGGAAGTGATGTTATTGTGAATGCTATAAATGCTGACCCCTTCCTACAGTTGGTGAAATGGTTTTTGCTTGCAGATTTGCTGTCTGTAATTCATTTGAGTTCTGACAACTTCTGCTAAGCAGAGAAACTTACCAGAGAACTTAGCAGAGAAGATATTCAAGGGCAGTGCTGAACACATCCAGAAAGGGGAGCTGGGGGCTAGCTAGCAAACCGAAGTTTTAGTCATGATGTGGATTTTAACCAGATGGTACCCGCTTGTGTTACTGAGGTCTTATAAGGTGATGACTGATTAGGAACTGCCTTTAAAATGGACTTGAGGAAGACACAAAGAGCCCTGGATGCTCAGGGCTTAATGATCTGTGTTGTTTAACTAGATCATGGTACTGCATGGAAGTATTTGGTAATGCCAAAGCTGTGGGGCTCTTGCTCTGTCCCCAATTCAAGGCCTTCTTTGCTGAAGGTGTCCCTGTGTGTATGACTATGAAGAGTGTAGAGATGATCCCTTTTCTGTTCTGGTCTCTGCTATGGTTCTCTGGAAGTGAGGGTGTTTTTTCTTGTCCCAAAACAGAGATTTGGTGCTGCTGGGCCTCATCTCAGCAGTGTGTGGTGATGGAATGAAGGGAAATGGCCACGAACTGAGGCACAGGAAGTTCTGCACCAGTGTGTGTGTTCTTCATGGCACAGTGATGGAGTCTCGTTCTCTGGAGACATTCAGGGCCCACCTGGACGCCGAGCTGTGCAATCTGGGCTGGGAGCTGCTTTGGCAGGGGGTTGGACTCGATGGTAGCGGTCCCTTCCAACCCCGACAGCTCTGTGATTCTGATCTCCTTCCATTGTCTCCTGCCGCAGATGGGACAGAGCTGTCAGGAATCTCCCTGAACCGCTAGAGGTTGCTATTTGATGATTTAAGAGTAACCCAAGCTAAAAACCTGCCCGTCCTCCTCCATAGACGTACGCAGAGCTGGCAGTGCTTTAATACAGGACTGAGCAATGGTCACGTTTTGCTGCCGCCGCTTTGTTCCCGACTCGGAGGGGCCATGACTTCAATGTACCCGCAGCCTCTCCCAAGTGCTCCTATAACTGCTTCCCCTGGGCTGGGGTGGGGGGGGGGAGAAAAACAAAAGCTTGGAAAACTTCACGCACTTCCTTGCGATAAACCGCTCTGAACTGTCTTATCGGCCTCCGTGCGTTTCCACACTCAAATCTAATCCAAACAGAGGCCGATTTCTCTGCTTGTTTCCTAACGCTGCAGACTTTCCACTGCTGCGGGGCTGAACCTGTGTTTGCGCTGTGTCTGTAGCAGCTGATAAGCTCGCTTTACCAGGACCCTTGCGAGTGGAAAGTGCAACAAGCGTCCTCTCGGTGCTGTTTGGAGGCGGCTTATCTCGGATGAGCCTTCTGCGGCGAAGAAATCTGCTGTTGCACTGATTGCTGTTGCAGTGATTGCGCCCGTTAAAAACCAGTGCTCTAAGGGGGGGTGGGGGGGGGGGGGGGCTGGAGGTGGGAAACGGGCTCAGTGTGTTCTCAGAGCGCGTTTGCTGCGGTAAGCTGCCTTAAAACACAGCCATGCCGGTTCTCTTTCGGTTTGAAAGGGTTTTCTTTGCGAAAGCTTTGTACAACGAGGGCCGAGCCCCGGGCTGGGGTGGGCTCTGAGCCGCCTCATGGAGCTGCTCGCCGCGCTCCTCCCTCAGCCGCTCTCCCGCTCTCTTCCCGCCTTCCCCGTGAGGAGCCGCCTCAGCGCCGCTCCCCACAATGCCCCGGGCCGACAACAAAGTCCCACGTGACCGGCGGCGCGCCGAGCCCATCATGGCGTCTCCCAGCGGCTGCCGGCCGCAGCCCGGCGCTCAGGGCGGCATCGGGGCCGCGCCCGGAGCTCTGCGGGGCGCCGAGGAGGACGCGGAGGGGCTGTACGTGGCGGTGGAGCGCTGCCCGCTCTGCAACACCACCCGGCGCCGCCTCACCTGCGCCAAGTGCGTGCAGGGCGGGGACTTCGTCTTCTTCGACGGCCGCGACTCCGAGAGGTACGGCGGGGGGGGGGGGTCCCTGACAGTTCCCGCCCGTTCCCGCCCGTTCTCGCCTCAGGAGCGGCCCCGGTGTGCGGCCCCGCTTGCAGGAGCCGGTCCGCACCCTCCTTAGCGGCGATTTGCTGGAGCTGTCTTGGGATGGGCGGTGAACGGTGCTGAAGGCCCCGCACGTCTGCCTGAGGGCTGCGGGGATTGCGCTGTCCCGCTTCCCGCCCTCTCTGTGGAGGAGCTCCGCTCGCGTCGGTGTGAGCGGGCCCTGGAGCCTTGCTGCGCTGCGCTGCAGTCAGTGGGAGCGGGCACGAGGCGGCAGCCTGCTGAATCCCAACTTTAATCTGCGGCTTGTTGGGGTTTCTGTGCTTTTGCGTGGCCCAGAAGGGCAAACTGCGCTTTCTAAAGTCGGTTGGTGTGTGTCTGTGTGAGGCTGCCCGAGGTTACCCGCAGTTTCCGTGGGAAGCTTGTTTTGGGAGTTCGGAATATATACCAGGTATTTATTTCAGGACAAGAGGGAATGGCCACAAGTTGCGCCGGGGAAGATTCAGATTAGATTTGAGGAAATTTTTTTTCTCTGAGAGTGTGGTCCGGCACTGGAATGGCCTGCCTAGGGAGGGGGCTGGGGCACCGTCCCTAGCGCTGTTCAAGAAGCGTTTAGATGAGGTGCTGAGGGATTTGATTGAGTAGCTTGGTGGGTAGGGATGGTGGTGGGAGGATGGTTGGACTAGATGATCTTGTAGGTCCTTTCCAACCTAATAAATCTATGAATCTAGTTTGTTTGGTTTTTTTTGCTGCCCTCTGGCAGCCTTTAGATTTTGGCTAACCTTCAGGCTTCGCTGTCATCACGTGTTAACCGAGGGGTAAAGAGTTCCTCAGCCTGGTGGAAAAACAAAGCAGCATCGATGCAGTCCTGGCCAAAGTACCAGAGGCAACAACAGCTCGACTTAAAAAAAAACCTTCTCATCTTCCTCCTGTCCCCCATGTGAGGCAGGGTCAGCTTTTCTGACTGCTCTCACTGCATCCTCTTAAAACGCCTTAACCATCCCATGTAGCTCCGTATGGTTCAGCTGCTTTTCTTATTTGTGGGAATAATCTTCCATGGGTTTTTTTCCCCATTTTTTTCCCCTTGGTCTGAGTGCAGTCTGCCCTATAGCCCCTGGGTGTGGGTAGCAGCTTTGTATTCATGAGTAAAAGGACTAACATCACACAAGGACGGATGATTGCAGTAGGAAAGTTCACTGTGGGGACAGTGCTACCTAAAGTTTGGACTTTGTGTTCTTTCAGAGCTGTGGGAATTACTGATGGTTTGAAACGGTGCTTGAAATGCATTATTCGTGCTGGATAACTGACGTTTGAATGGCTGGTAGTGAAGTAAGGGAGAACCAGCACTGCAGCGAGGGGTTTCTGTGCTCTCCCTGGGGCGGGAGCGACCTTTCCAGCCCTGCAGGGACAGCTGCAGGCAGGGGCTGAGTGCAGGCTGCGTTCGCTGGCAGCGTTCTTTGTTTGGTCACTTTATGCCCTCGAATGCGACGTGGGTTAATTTTAGCTGGGTGTTATGACCTGGAGGGAGTCACAAGAAGGGCTGTTCTGGAGGAGCCGCTGGGACTGCTGTCAGAAACTGCCTTGGGATGCACAGGAACACCCGTGCCTCCCACTCTGGAGTGTTCCAGGCTGGAGGGAAGCGTTGGTGCCTCTCTCTTCTGAGAGTCAAAGAGAATATTCCGTCGTATCCAGGGACGTGTCACTCTTAGGATTTTCTGGTGTGTTTTTTTTTTCCCAGATGAGTATTTTAACGTTCCAACAGGATTGCTTCAGGTTGCTTTTCACTGCGCTATTCCGTGTGCTTAGAGCTGCAGTGAGGTTGAAATTGTTCACAGGTCTAACAGAAATCACACCCTGTGTCTGTGAGGGGGAGCGATGGAGGAGCTGTTAAGACTAATTATCGAAATAGGACTATAATTAAGGATGAGTAGTCCGGAAGTCCTGCAGTAAAATAATTGCTGACATTCTTCTTTTCATTAGCAACGTGCTGTACATTACAAAAGCATCTCGATGCTAATTTCAGCCTGGAGACTCTTTCCTCACGGGAGCTTATTCCCTCTGCCATAGGCAGAAATCCTCAGAGTGCATCTTCCGAGCATTCAAAATCGCTCTGCTTTATATTTCTGCAGGTAACGAAAGCCGAAGACAGTACAGCTGTGGTGTCTGAGCCTGCCTGATTTCTCTGGGTTGTGGTTTGTGATTAGGAGCAGTGGCTTTTTGCAGCAAAGGGGTTTTATTGGGGAGGATTGGCACGGCACTGGCACAGACTGCCTGGGGAATGGTGGGGTCACGGTGCCTGGGGGTGATGCAGAACCACAGAGACGTGGCACTGAGGGACGTGGGCATGGTGGGGTGGGCTGGAGTTGGAGCTTGGGGATTTTTAATCTCGGCACAATGAAAAATGAGGCTGTATAAAGAAATTGAAATGTTTGCTTGGGAGAATCCTGCTGGAGGAGTTTGCAAAGCTGCTTGACACGGCTGCTGAAGTGCGTGGTGGGCTGGAATCTTTGCAGCCCCCCACAAATCTTTCTGTCTTTCCTCCTCACTAAGCACTTCCTTTAGTCCCAGATTCTTGACAGGTGCTTCACCTTGTTGCTAACGTGATGGACGTGATCCGGGTAATGGCACTGAGTCACTCTGTGCCCGTAGGAAAACAAGAACTGCCAAATTTCCACAGCTCTCCTGGTGCTGAGCGCAGTGTTTCTGGGCTGAGCTACTTCTGCCTTTAGGCAAAGGTCAGAGGGTGCTGGTGGTGTGTGTGGGCACACACTGGTGTGGGGCACTTGTGCAACTGTGAGGACACAGGGAAGGACAGACTGATGGATGCTGAGGCACCGGGCTCTGGTTGCACCACATTCCTTGGGTGCACACATGGCCTCAGGCATTCGTACCAGCGCCCGCCACTGTGTTGCTGTTGGTTTGGAAGGAAAAGGGATACTTCTGGCCTGCAGGCTGTGAGGGCAGCAACCAGAAGTTCTGTTTTAATGCTGCTGGGTGGCTGCACGCTTTGTAAAGCTGCTGTTGGTCTCCACGCTTTCAGGTGTCGGTGTTTTGAGGAGATAACTGAAACGTTTTGGAGTTCAATGTGAAATCCAATCCATGGGGCTGAGCAGGGAGAGGTCCCAGATGGCACCCCACCAAGCTCACTCACTGTGTGATTCTTTCTAAATAAAGCTGAGGTGTCCCTGAAATAGAGGACTCGGTGGGTCGTGTGGGAAACGTTTTTAACTTCTTACTAAGATGAAACTGTGAATGTGGAGCAAAAATGTCATAGAACCATCGGATGGTTTGGGTTGGAAGGGACCTCATTTGGTTCCACCCCTTGCTGTGGGCTGGGTGACCCCCAGATGCACTTTTGAGGTGCAGGTCGTGATGGTGCTGTAGCGTGGCGAGCAAGAAGAAGACTGGGAAGGCAGGCTGGCAGGACACAGCAGGACACAACTGCTGTTTTCACGTTGCCTGAATCTCCTGGTTGTGTCTCATGCTGTTGTCTTTGTTGCTTCGTACTTCCTTGTCATTTCTCAGCACACGCTGTTCACATGCTGTTTGCTTTACGGGTATTTCTTAATACAGTGTGGAATAGAGGATGAGAGGTAATGGCCTTAAGTTGCACCAGGGGACGTTCAGGTTGGCTAATAGGAAGAATTAATTCTCCAGAAGAGCAGTGAAGCAGTGGCACAGCTGCCCGGGGAGTGCTGGGGTCACTGTCCTCAGGGGTGTTCTAGAAAGGGCTGATGTGGCACTGAGGGCAGTGGGACAGTGGGGGTGGGCTGGGCTTGGGGATTTTGGAGGTCTTTCCAATCTTTTCAACTGTGTGGAAGCAAGCAGAACACAGCTGCTGCATGTCCAGAGGATGGAGATGCAGGAACCCTAACAAAAACTTCGTCCAGATCAGTTCTGGGCAGTTCCCGTGGCTCAGACCCACACCTCAAGCAGGCACTTAGGTCACGGACTTGTGGTGCCTACAAGTGCTTGGTAGAAAGAATCAGAAAACAGTGCAGCTTCACTCCTGCTGCTGGTACACGAAGGGCTTGGATGTCATTTAGAGATCTTAAGAGAATGCTCTCCCACATGAAAGCATTACTGAGTAAAGACAGAGGTTCTGTTGCTGTTCCTGGGAGACAGATGCTGTGGGATTCTGTGTTCACCTATTACTTCCAAGGGTTGAGAGAGGATTCAGGCTCGCAAGCTTCAGTCTTTTTACTGTTTCAGACAGCTTACAATTGTGCAAAATTGAAATAAAAGCATTGAATCTCTTCCAGGTTTTCAGACAAGAAAGAAAGGCTGATGCACCTTAAGACCAAACAGAGAGAATTCCAAAAACAGTAAGTTGCAGCCATTAAATGAAAGTAAATTCCTTTTGAATGATCACTCTGATGTGCCGTTGCAGGAGACGTGTAGTCCAGAAAGTCAAATAACTTTCCTTCATGCTTTTCCCCGCAGTGTTTTGAAGGCCATGGAAGGCAAAGAGATAACTGATCAGCTGGTGAGTTATTCAAAGCTTCCCATGGTTTTTAAGCTCTCTGAATTGCTGGATTGCCTTGGTTGGGGTTACATTTTACCTCGAGGGCATTGCATTGCTTTCCTAAAAAAGCCTGCTGTAAGCAAGAGCAAAATCAGCTCTGTGGAGCGTCGGTATGTTTCATTTCTTACTGGGTATTCCTCCAATAACTTATTACACTGATCAACTTTAAATTTAGCATTCTATTTGTCTGTGGCATCCTTCTATGCCAAAAACAGCATATGAAATATTTACTGTCGGTCTGAGCCAATCCAGAACACCCTGCTCCTTCTGCAGCAAAGCTGCTGGCTTCGTTGTTAATCATTAGTCGGTGTGTTTGAAATGCTTTGCGCCCTAGAGCTGCTCCACGTTCTTTTGCAGAGATGGAAAATAATGTCTTGCAAGATGAGGATCGAGCAGCTGAAGCAGACCATTTGCAAAGAGAACGATGAAATGACGAGACGTGAGTAGTGCCTGTGCTTCTGTAACGCGTTGGACTGTGTCTGAAGGAGCGGGAAGTCAGCTGGTGTCAGTGCGAGGGCTAGCTTTTAAAAACAGTGAGCTTCCAACGTACAGCACTGAGAGGATTTCAGCCTTTTCATGCTTGGGTGTTCATTAGCAAGCAGTAGGCATTATTCAGCTGGATGGAGACCGTTTTGCAGCAGCTTAAAACATAAATGCTTAGCAGCCTATGAATTTGGCTTTCTCCCTAGAGATGGCTTTATTCGGTGCAGCGTTCCCGATCACTTCCTCTTGATAAAGAGGAGCAAACAGCTCTGCAGCTGTTACGGATTTCATGTAACCAGTGAATTTTAACCCATACCTGTCTAGAAATCCCAAGTTCCTGTTTGAGCAAGACTGTCTTGAAACTTGTTAAATATTTCACACACGAGAGATGTGTAGTGTTGTTCAGAAGAGAACGTGCAGTGCTCCTTGCAGCCCTGACGTGAAGGTAAGATGGGAAGCATACGCCAAAGCACGCTGTCTCAATCAGGGATGCTGGAATGTTCTGGGGTTCAAGAGGAGCCCTGTGAGAAGTGGAAGCACAGTCATGGAACTGAGAATAGTTATAAGGGAATGACACGGGCTAGCAGAGGTAACATCCAGAACGGTGAGGTGCAGGGTGCTTTGCATGCAGTAGGGAGGATGGGTGGTCACAGAAATGTATAATGAGGAAAAGATGAAGGACAAGAGTCTGTTAGTTAAGAAGAAAGCGAATTCAGCACCTTCTTGGCTGCTTCTTCTGACAAGGAAAGTGTTGAACCAGATTCAGTTTTACATAGTGAGAGGGCTGCAGGGCAAGGGAAGAAATCAGGCAGTTCAGTACTGGTTTGGTTATGTCTGTGTGGCCTTATCATATTCACTGTAGGGAACTTGAGGAATGGGCAGTGGAGCACCTGAAAATACCTGAGGTGGAGAGGGTATCGTAGGGAATAGAGTACAAACAGCATCTGCTGTCAGAGGGTGGATGGAGGGGGAGCCTCCAACTGATGACACAGTCACCCTCTTTTAATCTTCTTGCTGCTTTGTAGGGACATAGGAGATGATTAAAAGCAGGCATCGCTTTTTGTTAAGGATAGGTCTAGTGAAATCAACCCCTTCTCTGGGGTCAGATGGTGTAGTGGAGGAAGCAGAAGATGCACCAGGCCTTTTCTTGGGGCTCTGCTCCAGACTGTCTCACGAACAAGCAAATGAATGTGGTCTGGGTGCAGTCACAGAAGGACTGCATTCAGAGTGGGGATACTTGTCCAGCTGAGGAGCTGAGGCAGGCAGGGCTCCGCAGGAACCAGTTCCTGGCCCAGTTCTCCTTACTGGTTTCCACGATACCTTTCTTGGTGGAATAGAAACTGGAATGGAGAAGGCAAGGTGGATGGTGATATGAAACATATAACCCCACAGAGGGGAAAGCTGGTAAGGTTTGACAGGACAGAATGTGGGGAAGTGCAGATTAAATTAAAAGAACAACAATAAAGTGCTGCTCCAGAAAAGTTCAGGCCTCATTCTGGGTTATACTAAGGTAGGCATTGTATTTAAGAAGGAAGCAATTATCCTTCTGTGCTCGGACTCAGTGGGAGCCTGGAGCCCAATCTGAGCCATTGAAGAAAGATATGAATCAACTGGAGAAAGTCCAGGAGGGAACATTAGGAGTAAAAAACAAGGAGTGGCTACGAAAAACTGGTGTTCGGTTTGGTTTGCTTTTACAAAGAAAAAAAAGAAGGTGAAGCTGAGCAGTTTTGAGGGACCAGTTAGGGACTGGAGCTCCTCTGCTTTTCTGTTGTTCTGAGAAATTAATACTTAATGAGTCTGCAGCTTTTACTATTGACCTGATCACAGTGAACTTGATCAGGTTAATCCGAATGGGTCTCGTGTCCCATTCTTCAGCCTTAACCTTCAGTTGTTGTGCTCCTCTTCTGGGGAAGCTAGCAGTCTGTGTACGCTGAGGCAGGCAGAGCTGCTTGGATGGTTCTTCATTGTCTTTTCAGTAGTACATAATGTAGTTTCTTCTTCGAGCAGCAGATGCCACAAAACATTCTTATTGTAGCTCCGGCCTCCTCTGTGCCTCACAATGGAAATACATCAGAGGAGCGATGGCAGGGCTCACTGCCTGCCTTCTGTGCAAGGGGCAGTCATCCCATTTCTTGATTACAGGAAAGTGAGTACTCTGCTGTGTGCTGTAAGAGAGCATGACTAATGCTGCTTCTTTTCAGCCATAAAAACCGACACTGAGTAACTGGTAGATGGGGGCTGTTATTCAGACTGGGGTACATTAACATTTCTCCGTATGTATTTGGAGACATTTTCTCTTGCTTTTGAAAGACAGAGGCAGTGAAGTCACCCTCCACAGCACCATATGTTTGTGGAAGCGTTACTGCAGTGAATTATTTTATAGGGGAATCGGCAGATGCTCGTGCAGGAATTTTTTCCAGCTCTTTGTGTGCCTGATGCGTGGAGAAAATTCGGGCATTTCATAAGCATAAGCACGTGTGCCATTTTGTGGTAACGAGAAGTCTGTGCCACTGGGATCCAGGAGCTTTATGAGGACATACGTGAGCACAGAGCCCAAATAACGTACATTAATGGGAGCAGTGGTGCCAGAAAGTGTGAATGCAGATGCTATCTGCTCTTGATTTTGGCTGCAAGCAGCACATGCCTGTTTGGCCAACACCACGCGAGCATGTAGAGTCAAGCAATTTCTGTCACGGTGATTACCGTGGAAGCTTAATTAAGCTGTGAAATGTTGGCTTTTCTGCTCCAAATCCAAAAATAGCTGGGTTGAAAGATAGGGAGAGATGAATCCCAGTGTCAGCCTCTTTGGGGCTCTTCAGAAAAGATTAAAAAGTTGTACCACTTAGCAGCTGGAGAGCGTTAATAGTGAGGCAGTTTTGTGTTTGCTATAAATATTAATAAAGCTTTCCTCGGGTTTAATGTGAGAACCTCACAGCTCCTCCGAGCTCACATCTGCCGCTGCCTCCACAGATGCAGAGGGGCTTCTGAGAATTAAAGAGGAGAACCAGAAGCATTATCGCAGGGCTCAGCGGCACCAGGAGAAGAAGGAGAAGATCCAGAGGCACAACCGCAAGCTGGGAGACCTGGTCGAGAAGAAAACCTGTGACTTGAAAACCCAGCACGAGCACCTGGCAAACCTCCGCCGGACACACATCCTGGAGCTGACGTCGGTCATATTTCCCATTGAAGAAGTGAAGACAAGCGTGAGGTACAGAAGGCTTGTCCTTCCTGTCTCCCTTTTTCTGGCTTAGAACATCCAGAAGGGAATCGTGTGAGGCTGAGCTCGATGCTCTGTCTCCCTGAGCATCTGTGGGGAAGAAAAGGTGTTTCCCAAAGGCACTGGGGCTAAAGACAGAGGTCCGGAGCGTAAAGAATCCCACTGGGAGGTCTGAGCTGTGTGTCTGCTGTTGAGTGCTCTTAAGACGGGTGATAAAAATCCCAGAACCAAGTAGTTTGGCACTGAAGGAGTTTTGCAGGGGGTGTTTCCACAAGCACTTTGCTCTTTGAGAAATCTGGTTGTGTGCCTGCCAAGGACGTTGCTGACTGTACTTTTTTAAACTCACTTAAAAGTGCTCTGTGTTCTTCCTTGGGTGCTGCAGAGATCCTGCAGATGTGTCTTCTGAGAGCGACAATGCTATGACCTCCAGCACTGTGAGCAAGCTTGCAGAAGCCAGGAGAACCACGTATCTCTCTGGGAGATGGGTGTGTGATGACCACAACGGGGACACCAGCATCAGTATCACGGGGCCTTGGATAACCCTTCCTAATAATGGAGACTACTCAGCATATTACAGCTGGGTTGAAGAGAAGAAGACAACACAAGGACCAGGTAAGGAGTGAGGGCTGGTGAGGCATCCTGCTCCGAGTCACAGGACTCGCAGCCTTGAGTGCCAGCAGAAGGCAGTGGGGATCAGTAGCTCGGCCCTTTGGGTCTTTCCAGGGCAAACCTGAGTCAGAAAGTAAAGAAACACCAGCATTAGGAGCAGTTTGCTGCAGGCCTCTTCTGCAGGGACTGCTCGCTGTGCAAAGTCATGAAGTTAATTAGTCACAGTTTTGACGTGGATCGCATGCTGTCGATTTAACAGGGGTTCCTAGAATTACAGTTTTGTAGGACTGCTGGCAGGTCTCTCTGTAAGTGATGGCTGGATTCAGGCAGCTCTCAGTGCTGACAGGTGACATTTCCACAGGAGACTTCAGAAACCATTAACACACCCACTGAGGCTTCGGTGAGAATGAGACTTTGGTGCTGTTTTTCTTTCTTTCAGACATGGAACACAATAACCCCGCTCATACCATCAGTGCTGCTTTGTGCTATGCAACTCAGCTCGTTAACACTTTGTCTCTCATACTCGATGTAAATCTTCCCAAGAAGCTCTGCAACAGGCAAGTAATTGCAAGCCTCCAAGAAAGTGAATCACTTACCAGCTCTGAATAACCTTAATTCAGTTTGGTTTTGTGAATGAAGTCATTACTTTGGAACAGCCTTTACGGTAATGGCTGATGGCTCACAGATTTCTTTTTGGTGCCATTTAATTTCACAGGAAGGTCCAGTAGGAATTTGGACTGCAGTTAATCCTCCCTTCCTCCTTTTCTGCCTCCTGAGAGCATAGAGCAGCCATTCAGGAGGACAGCCTTCTAACCAGCTCAGTCAGCATCCTCAAATTGGAGTGAAATATGACAATGTGTGAATGGCACTTCTCATTTATCAGACCCCACCGTGCTTTACAAAATACCAGCTCCATTCAGCAGCTCTTAGTCATCCTGAACAGCTCTGCTGCATTAAGACATGTAGAACGAGGCCTTATAATATGGTGTGACAACAGTGTAATTCTCTCTGGATTAAAACACTGCTGGGGAACGTAGCTGGCTGCCAGACATCTGAGAGTGTGCACGCCCAGTTGTGATGAAAGGCACCATTGGGTTTTCAGTGCCTTCACAGAGCAGATGGGACCTGTACAAGAGTAACTCAGAGGGAGCTGTCGGCTTGGTTCGTCTTCAGGGGTTTCAGCTGTGCTGCTGAGATTCTTCGAGTGTTCAAAAACTGTCAGAATTAGAATCATGGAGTCATTAAGGTTGGGAAGTACCACTAAGGTCATCGAGTCAGCCCACTGAAGCAGTGCTCCCCAGAGTGAGGACACAGGGGTGCTGTGTAGGATTTCTGCAGGCTTGGTATTTTTTCTATGCTGTTATTTGTTTGCTCAGTCTTCACAGGAGGAGGAGGTTGGGAACAGGAAAGGTTTAAAAGGAGAACCAGAATGGTTTGGCTGCAGTGGATGTCTGAGTTTGCATGTGGTTCATGTGGCCTGTGCTGGTGAAACCGAGGCAAGCCCTGTTTGTTGAGAACATGCTGTCAGGGACAGTGCTGATGTTCCTGGTGTGTGTACTGTCAGTGTTCTGCTCTGTGAACATATGTGTATGTGCTCCTCCAACAGTGAGTTCTGCGGAGAGAATCTCAGCAGACACAGGTTCACGCGGGCAGTGAAGAAGCTGAATGCCAATATCCTTCACCTCTGCTTCTCTCAGGTAGGGGGGAATGCACGTGTGGATCCTTGAAATAGCTTTTAAGGTGTATCAGCTGTGCCTGCAGGTTTCCTCCAGTAACTGACCATCTCTTTTTCTTACTTTCCCCGTGGCAGCATGTCAATTTAGATCTGTTGCACCCACTGCATACGCTCAGGAACCTTATGTACCTGGTGAGCCCAGACACTGAGAACTTGGGCAGGTAAGAAGAGCAGCACGTCAGCGCACCTGTGCCCGAATCCCTTGGGAGTTATTATGCACTTGCATTGTGGCTTACGGGGGAAGTTCTTTTCTGCTGCACCTATGCATAAATCCTCAGCACATCAGAAGTTAGGGTGGTTACAGGGGGAGGGGGTTCTGATCCAGGAGTTAGATTTCAGACTATGTGAATGTGATGGCTCTGCATGTGGCTCAGCTGGGGGCTTTACGACTGCCTGTGTGGACTTCTTTTCTCCTGTGCCCAAAAGCAGAACTGCTTCCCCCCAGAGGACAGCATCACCCATCTCAGGCAGTCTCACTGTGCTGTGCATGTGACCCTGCTCACGTCTTGCAAACACCTATTAGATCACCCAGCAATATCAGCCCTAAAGTGAACACCCAGTGGAGCTTTCCCAAAATAATTCAATCAGTGAGCAGCCCTAGACCAAAGTCCACACTCAAACAGTATTAATTAATGTGTACATTAAGGTAGAAGACACTTAGTGTGCGATTAAAAGAATATCAGTTGCTGTAGGCTGCACGCATTCCTTTTCTCACCATTTAAGTGTAAGAAAGTTACCACTGATTTCCTCTTGGGCTAACCCAGTCACTTGTGCCCGAGGCAGTCTGCAGAGATCTGTGAATTCTACCGCTTCTTTTGCCCCCAAACGTACTAATGCTCTGCCATCCACTTCTGCTCTCTGTTCTGGTGTACAGATCTCGTCTTACCTAAGAACCTGCATGTCACTGTCTCTTCAAGTTGATGTTCTTTGGGTACAGCCCTAGTCAGCTCAAAGATGAGGGAGCCAGCTTAGCTCGCTTTGGAAAAACTGGTGTGCTTGCTGCTCCCTGTCTGCAAACAGGGAGAGGGCAGTGAACACCCAGAGAATGAGGAGCTGTGCCCTGGGAAGCGTGCTGCAAGGGATGGAGGAGCCACCGTGGGCAAAAAGCTAAAGCTGATGGGTCCCTGTGATGGGAGATGGGTCCCACTTCTGTGTGACATACAGGGAACAGAGGCCGCATGTGGCTTCATGGTCCTGCAGAGACCACAAGTGCCACTGGAAGCAACAGGTCAGGGCTGGGTCGAAATGAGGTGCATGCTTTTATCACTGAAATTAACTATTAGCACGAATGGAGCAGAGAGGTTCTCTGTTTCGTTGTGTCTTTCTGTCAGGGCTGGATGAGTTTCTGGAATGGATGTGTTCATCAGGCAGGAGCTGCTGGGCTCAGAATGGGGGATGTGGAATGCAGTGGCTTTGTTACAGAGGAGGTCCCAGCAGATGATCTAATGGTCCCTCCTGGCCTTAAACCTGATGACTCCCTTCTTCTGTTGCCTGGTTAAGCAAAATGCTGTGCCAGAGGGCAGTGCTCCCATTCCTTTCTGTATGATGAAGGAGAGTTTACCTCCAGTTTCTCAGCTGTCTGCAAAGTTTGCAGACTTCATTTTCCTTCAGACTTCTAGGCCTCCAGTAGCCTGGTAGCCTCCCTTATAAGCTGATGTAGAATTATATCAAGCTTAAATTGCTTGGGTTAACATTTTCTGTGCTGCTTCAGGCTGCTTCTCCACGTAAGGTTGGAGAACCACCATTGCCCGTGTTAAATTCTTGCTCCTGATTTACTGAGAACCAGAAAGAGCATCGTGCTCTGGAATTAGATTTGTTTTGCAGAGGCTGTGCTTGTAGGGACCCAGCTTTTGTGAGCCTGCCTTTGTGAGTGCCTCGCTTGGTCCGACTGTCTCGGAGGCCTCTGAAGCACTGAGGGTGCTCTGTAAAGATGTTCTGGGTTGTCACAGAATGCTTTGAGTTGGAAGGGGCCCTTCAAAGCCATCTGGTTCCGCTCCCCAGCAGTGCACAGGGACACCCACAGCTCCCTCGGGTGCTCAGAGCACATCCAGACTGAGCGTGGCTGTCTGCAGCCACGCTGATCATGAAAAGACTTTTTCCTTACATCCCATCAAACCTCCCCTCTTCTAGATTGAAACCATTTTCCCCTGTCCTATCAAGACACACCCTCTAAAGAGTCTCTCCTTTCTTATAGCCCCCGTTTTAACTTCCCACTCTGCTGTGATGCTGTGGGGCTGGGCAGGCTGCAGTTGCTTCTCCTGCCAGGCAGTGGCAGCAGGGAACTCGGAGTCAGCCCCAGCACAGCTGGGTTTGGCCAGGCCCTCTGGAGGTCGTCCCCACAGCCCCACTCAGAGCAGAATCAACCAGAACAAGTTCCTGAGGACCACATCCCGTGGTCCTCGAGTATCTCCAGTGATGGAGACTCCAAACCTCTCTGGCAGAACCGTGTTTGACCACTCTCGTGTCAGAAAGAGCTCCAGCTCTCGTGTGAGGTGAAGCGCTGCCACGGCCGGGCGCTGTCAGGGAGCTGTGCTCTGCATGCTGTAAGCTGCTGACCTACACCCTTCCCTGCAGCCGTCCTGGCCCGGCCAAAGCTAGCATTAAAAATGCAAGCTGTTCCCCGTCAAGCTGAGATTCCCACCAGTGGAGCTGTGAGTTATTATCACCAGCAGTGTGTGTGTGTTTCACTACCTGCTGCCAAAGCCAAACAGCTCTTTGCTTTCCTTCTGCCACTGTCCTAATGCAGTTACCTGTGGAGGCAGGGAGCCTCTCTGTGCCAGCTGATAGAGGCAGAGGTGTCCTCATGGCTCTAGCACGCATGTGACAGAGCAGGCTGCTCAGGCACGCCTAGGGCAGCCCCTCTGCTTTGAAGGGAGCTTGTAGGTGCCAGCTGGAAGGGCTGACAGCGCTGTGCCCGTGCCCACAGGTCCGGCCCTTTCGAAATCAGTGCTGATCTGGAGGACTCCATGGAGTTCGTGGATCCCAGTGCCACCGGGGAGAGCGACGAGAGCGGGGACGAGCACGTCAGCGACGAGGAGACGGATCTGGGGACAGACTGGGAGAATCTGCCGAGCCCCAGGTTCTGCGATATCCCCTCCCAGCAGGTGGAGATGCTGCCGAGCCAGAGCACGCAGGTGTCACAGCCCATCGCCAGCAGCAGCGCGGGAGGGATGATCTCCTCCGCCGCTGCCTCAGTGTCCTCGTGGTTTAAGGCGTACACCGGGCATCGCTAACGAGCACGGGGAGAAGGATAGCACGATTCTGGAAGGGAGCCCTCCCCAGCAACGCTGTAGTAAACCTTACGTATTCATTAAAGTAGTGCCTGGAACAAAGAGAAGGTCAGACTTGAATTTTGTAAACCAGAAGAACCTTTTTATTGACCCAAGATGACTGTGATGGTACCGTTCCGTAGATGAGCTAGCTACGTAATTCTGAGGGATTCTGTGACGGCACTCTGTGTCCCGGTTCTGTCTGCAGTGCTAAGTATCAAAGGAGGACCCTGCAGCCCCAGCTCAGTTTCCTAAAGGAGAAACGGATTTTGGAGTGTTTGGATCCGAACGAGTACGGAGGGAAGGCTGCTCAGCATTCACTCTTTGGACAGTGGTGCAAACGCAGTTCACGTGTTCCTAACTCCTTCCAGGGTTTCTGTCTGTGTGTTTTAAATCTGTCTGGCGTAATGCAGAAGTGCGTATTTTGACATTGTCTTCTTGTTTTTCTCATTCAGGATGTGACGAGTGTGCGTTTTTAACACGTTTTCTAATCTCTGTTGCCATATTTTTAATACGGAGAATCAGCACGGCCGGGGATCCACACGGCAGGCTGCTCTTATTTCAGGTTTGGTTGTGGATGTTGATCCAGCTGTGCTGTAGGAAAGCATCTTGCTCTGTGCTGTTCCCACCAGCAGCAGCGTGCACGTGTTGTGCTCTCCAGGCTCCTTACTCTTGATACCACACACCAAAGAAACACTGGACGTTGTCTGAGCTGCACCCACACCTGACGCCGCAGTTGCAATAATTCTCATCAGTTACACCGTGCTGCCACGTTTTTCATATTAAAAAAAAAGCCTCATTTCAAGCTAGCTTCGTGACAGCCCACGTTCCACACACTACGTGCATTGTAGACCCTGTTCCGTGCTGTTTTGCTGGTGGGTTTTTCTTTCTGTTCTTCTTTGTCTCTGGTGCAGGGACAGCAGGTGTGGTTCTGACAGCAGCTCACCAACAGCTGCTCCTCCTCCTCCTCTGCCTGGGGAGATGCGTTGCTTAAAGATGGTTGTGCTCAGTGAGGCTTCCTCTGTATGGTTTATGTTTTATGCAGGTAGGACGTTGCACTTCACCCTCCCAGGTGGAAGATTTCAGTCTCGCCCACTGAAGCAGCGGGCAGTGTGAGTGAGGCAGGTGGAGGCAGCATCCATGTGCGTGGTGCGAGGGCAGCGCCGGCCATGCTGAGCTCTGTGCACAGCAGCAGGGTGGCAATCTGCACTGTGGGGTTTCTTAAACCAAAGTCCCTCAGCTCCACACTGACTGCGCAGACACTGTTCTAGCAGGACAGCTCAAGTTGGGTTCATTTTGGGAAGCAGTTGAGGAAATGGCACTGACTCCTTCCACCTTAGCAGCTGTTGGTGTGTGAGCAGCCACACCGCGGTACGTTGGGCTCTTAGCATCACGCACCCCATCTTCCCCCCGTGTATTCTGCACTGGACTCCCCACATATACACACATTTCAGGCACTCCCTCACTGCTGCCTTTGTCAATCCCCAGCAGCCAGGCCACGATTCCACTTGGAGTGCTGTCCTCTATGTACCCCCAGGGAGGGAGTGCCACCACCACCACCACACCTTTTTAAGCCATATCCACGTTTTAACCGTGATGTTTTCCAAACACTTGATTTGCAATGATGTCATTAGGTGCAGTCGGCCTTGCAAGGAACGCTTCCACAGCAGGAAAGAGATTGCTGAAGTGCTTCGCACACGTGTAGCTAAGGGAGAGCGAACCGTGTCCAAACCTTGAGCGCAATCCAGGTTGGTTGGGGGCGAGGGAGGGAGGGGAGCACTGTATGTGGTACAGGGGGAGGGCAGCAGCTCGGGCTGACCCCTGCAGCTGGGTTTGGCCACAGGGAGAGGCCTCTCCACCACTTCTGAATTGAGATGGAACTAAATACGATGATGATGATGATTTTTTTTTTCTTTTCTAAGTTTTATTGTATTATTGCAATAAATCTTTAACAGTATTTTTTTTTTTTAAGTGGTATAATTGTCACTTGTTTGTGGGTTGAAACATGCTGGGGGGGGGGTACACGGTGACTTCCAGCCTTGGGAGCACCGCAGGCAGCAGCACAGCACTGAACTGCTGCGGGAGCTCTGCCTTCAGCCACTGCAAGGAACAAACAGATCCCTCTGCTGTTATTGTCTTCTCACTTTCCCCCCTCTGCCCCCGTGGCCTCGGTCAGCGAAGGTGACCAGAATCTCACAGCCCGTTCCTTGTGGAATGACCTCACTCGTCCCTTATCTAGTTACAAAATATTTTCCTCTGCTGCTTCTATTTCAGCCCAGCAGTGACTTTCCTCACCGCCATCAGCGCCGCACGTTTATCTCCGCTTTTCCAGAGTCCTGGGTGGGGAGGGGGGGGCAGGAAAGGCCTTTCTTCTCCCTCTTCCTCAATGGAAATCAAGGCACTGCCTTTGATCCCAGCAGCTCTGGCAAGCTCTCAAGCAGAGGGTGGCCCCGCTCATCCGGCCCTGCGCCCCATTAGGGACCCACTCACAATGCCCAGAGGATCCCGCTTCTCCTCCATCAGCTGCCCCTCCTCATGCTTTACCTGCTGGCACCGCAGGAACAGCATCCCTTCCAAACTGCCAGGGCTCTGCCTTCTCTTACACAGCACACGACCCTGCTGGCCGTTCCTCTGCCCAGGGGTGGGTGAGGCAGCTCAGAGATCCAGCCACAGCTCTGCCTTCCTTGTTCCAAAGCAGGTGGAAAGCAAGTGCTCCAACAGATGCCATCCTCGGCTCCCAGGAAGAGTTGAAAGAATCACTTCCTTCTGCCCTCAGAGCACCGACACACATCAGCACAGCACCACGAGGACGAGGGAGAGGTGGGGATCTGCAGCTGGCACAGCACAGAGCTCTCCAAATAACTCAGGGTTTGAGCTTCAGAGGATTCATCTTCTAAGGGAGGCAACGCCACAGAGCTGAGCTCCACCACTGCTCTCCAGCGTTTCCACAAGAGCGATGCAGGTAAGGCAGATGGAGAATGCACATTTTATTTAAGTAAAAAAAAACAAACCCCCCCCCCCAAAAAAAAAACAAAAAAACACCAACCAGACAACATGGGTAAGGTAGGCAAGAACTCCTTTATATTCTGACTATACAACAATATTCCTTTTTTTCTCCACTGCCAATGCTACTGTCATGTTCTGCTCTAGTCTAGTTTTAAGGTTGTCCAGTTCAGCCGTCTGAAGATTCTCGAACCAAGCTGACCTTTACCTGTTTAGAGTTTCTTCTCAGAAACATTCATATATTATACAGGATATACAGACTTTGAAACAAGACACTTAAAAACACACACAACTATAGCCGCAACACTATGGGAGCTGCATTGTAGTGAGTACGTTGTTCAGCCAGCTGTAGACTCTGTATGTACAATTAGTTTTTATAGTGTTATTTACACAGATGGACTAAAAGCTCTCTTTATTCTAAAAGGTAAAGGCTCTCGTGTTGAAGTTATGTGCAGTTTCATAGCCCTGTGAAAAAAAAAAACCACGACAATTATATACACTGTAAACAGCACAAGGCATGAGAATCTCCTCCTACCCCAAACCATCTCGCAGGAAAGTGTATGTGCACTAATATTCCTCTTCTCCGTCGGCCCCCGCTCCTCTGCTCTTCTTGTGGAGAGCACGGTTAAAGCTGTGGCAGGCAGGAACCCAGTGATTGTCATGGAGCCCCAACTTACAGCCCGGGATGCCCTTCTGGGACCTGTGGCAGCACATCCAGTACCCAGGCCCGTAGGGTAAAGCTTGGCAGTAAGGTTTGGGGTGCCAGCGGCACAGCGACACGTCCCCCTTCACGTACTTCTTCTTGCACTGCTTGCAGGGGTCTTCTCGGTAGCGGGGGTCACGGACCCAGCGCGAGTCTGCCGGCCTGATGTTGTAGTACTCGATGATGAACTTGAAGTAGTAGCACGTACATTTCAGGGCCACCAGGCTCCTGGTGGGGAGCAAGCCGAAGATCTTCACTATGATGTGGTGAGGGAGGAAAGCCATATACTGCTGCGGCTCCAGAAGCTGCTGGATTTTAAACCTGGTCTCCAAAAAGTCATGCGAGACCTGCCGCTTCAAGCAGGAAGCATCAAGTACTTGCAAAGCACCTTCTGGAGGGGGAACAGGGAGGGCTGACGGCTCAGGAGAGACGCCGGTCCTGACGCACGCTTTGTCAGGTTCCGAAGCGTCCTCATCCTCGTTCTGGGCTCCTTCTCCTGGCTTTTCTTGGTTGCACTCCCGCAGTGGTTGCGCCGCACGCGTGGAGCTCTGCTCAGCCCGGAGAAAAAACAACTGCCCCGGGAGGGGGTCTTCGCTGGAACCCGAGGAAGGGAGCTTCTCCTTCCCACACCCCTTCTCGGTCTTGGTGACCGATATACTGATGCACAGGGGCTCCTTCCTAGCAGGATGCAGGCTGTGCTTCGAGAGGATTACAGCTTCCTTCGACGTACAATCAACGGTTGCGCTCTTGCTCTCCAAGGACTCCGCCGGGCACAGGGCCGGCAGAGCTCTGGGAGGCTCAACCCGCCTCCCAGCATCGCCCCTTTCAGCAGCAATGGCCAACACGGCGTGAGCAAGTCCCGAACCCGCGCTCCCCACGCGAGCCTCCATCCCGGGAGGGAACGGCTGCGGAGCGGAGGCGGCACCATCCCACAGCCCGGCATCCCCGCACCTCGCCCCGCAGCCAGCCCCCGCTGCCCCCAGCCCCTCAGCCCGGCCCACGCTGCCCGCAGAGGCTCTGCCGGGCTCAGCACCGGGCTCAGCACCGGGCTGCGTGCCGCTGGCCAGGAGCACCCGGCCCACGTTCCTGCGGAAGCTGTTGTTGCGCGAGAGGCCGCCAGCGTCCCGCTCGCTCTGCCGCCGCAGGCACTCCGACTCCAGCCTGGCCACCATGTCCAGCACGCGCACCGGCTCGCTCTGCTGCTGCTCAGCACCACCACCACAAGTTCCCCTCTCGTGCACCTCGCACGGCCCGGCAGCGCCGAAAGGGTCGGAGCTGGGAGGAGCGCCTTTGGACGGAGCGCTCGGCCTCGCTGTGGACGTGGCCGTGCATGTTTTAGCACAGTCCACCAGCAGAGCACTCGCTCGCTGCTCCAGAAACGCCACCATCTCTATCACCGAGAGGGACCGGCCCGGGAACACCCCCTCACCGCCGTCGCTGCCGCAGTGCACGGAGCAGTGCTCGATGCCGCACGCGAAAGGTTCCGGCGGAGAGCAGCGGGCGTTGGCCTCCCTCATCCTCTCCAACTGGATCTTGGCTTTCTTCAGATCCATTTTTTTCCGTCGTTTCACCGTCCTGCCATCGATGTCCCACGTGCTCTTGAGCTTCATGGAGCCCAGCCGGCCGCTGCCGCTGCACTGCTGGGCCGCGAAGAAAGCGATCTTCTCCTTCGTGTTGCCAGGCTTCACCACGGCCCACACGTCCAGAGGCCCTTCCCCTTCTTCCCCCTGGTGGATCGTCGCTGACAGGACGTTCTTCTTCTCCCTGGCGCTCAGTCCGTCCGCAGGACCTTTCCCACTCATATTGCACATGGTATTCGGATAAATAATGCCCAGAAGCTTTCGAGGCGGAGTGGCGAGGGGGGGCTTGGGGAAAACGCTCACTTGGGTGCAGCTGTTGGCATATTTGTCTTCTTGTGCCGACCTCTGATGGCTCATAGGTGGGCTTCGCAGGGAGTCCTGGCTTATTTCTGGAGCTCGCTCTTTCCTCTGTAACTTGAGATATGGCTTTAAGTGCATACCAGAAACCCTAGAAAAACAGAAAGGGAAGAAATTATAGTCGCAAAATACGCCTGCCTGGAACTAGAGAAGAAGGCTCGGGTAGGCAGCAGCACGCCTCCTCCACGCATCAAGCAGCCCACACCTCAAAAGGAACCGCATGAAGAAGGAAAAGCAGCAGCCAGGCAGCCACAGCCACCCCTGGGAGAACTACCTGCATCCTGCAGCAGGATTAAAATCTTAAGGATTGCAGAGATCTTCCCACAAGAGAAACCTGTGTCCAGGGAGTCCCAAGGTGAAGTCCTAATCCTTAAGTTAGCACAGACGCAGTGCTTTGTTATAGAAGGGACCTTCAAGATCACCTAGATCCAACCCCCTGCTGTAGGCAGGGACACCTCCCTCCGGAGCAGGGTGCTCACAGCCCCAAGCAGCCTGGCCCTCAATGCCTCCAGGGAGGGGGCAGCCACAACCCCTCCGAGCAGCTTGTTCTCACCACCCTCACAGTAAGGAATTCCTTCCCCACATCTAGTCCAAATCTACCCCTACCTAGTCCAAATCTACCCAACGATGCCTGTTACCCTTGAGTGTATCAGTGCTGGCAGATTTGGTGCGCTCTCCCTTGTGCTATACACGAGATGTTGCAGGGTGAATAACCCAGAAGAACAGTATTCACAGAAAACCATGAGGTGGATGGAATATTTTGCTTGGCTTATCTGAGCGGTAAACAGACAACCAGTGAATAAAGAGAGGCTCACCAATACCTCCACGGGGGAGGGATCTCCAAAAGAGATCCTTCCGCAGCGGTGTCAGCCCTCACATGGGGTCTGGGAGAGGTGGGGTCAGACTTCATCCCTTCTGCTCACACAGTGCATCGCTTCACCTGCGCTGCTGTGGCTGACTCAGTGCTCACCTCAGGTGATCCATCAGTGGTTCAGGCTGTGATTCAGCACTTCCCATACAGATGCCAAACCAAAAAGTGACAGAAGCACCAACACAGTGACAGAACCACTTCCAAGCAAGCATTTTTATGGTTAGGAATGTCCAAGTGTCTCCTTCACAGCTCTTAACCCTACTGCCCCAGCAGCAATGGTTCTGTGCACTCCGTTCACCCTTTCTGTTGCACCTTCACCATAATCTCTAAAGCAAAGCTCAGAAATGCAGGAGCGCAGAGCACCGCAGCGTGGGATCCAATTATGTTCCCATGGCAATCTCTGAATTGTGACACGAAATGCAAAACTTCTTGAAACAAAGATAATCGTTTCAAAGATCGTCAAAGATAATGACTTTGTTTAAAACAGCAAGTTCAGTGCCACCACGAGCTGGTACAGACACCAGACGCATTTCCCCCTGCAGCCGCCACCAGAGCACTTTCTGGAACTGCATTTCTAGGCCTAAAAACAACTTGTCATCCAAAGCTCCCACACAGCCCCATGCATTACCCAACGCAGTCGCTCGACAGCTGCAGAACCACAGAATCATTCAGTTTGGGAAAGCCCAACCCCAGCCCACATCCCTCGGTGCCACATCTCTGCAGCTCTGTAACACCCCCAGGGACGGTGCCCGCACCGCTCCCTGAGCAGCATCACAGCTCTTCCACAGAATGTGTGCTCTCTAATGCCCAATCTGAACCTCCTCTGCTGCAACCTGAGATTCTAACCTCTCATCCCACACCTAGGAGAAGAGCTCAGGGAAGAGGACCCTCCTGATTTTACAGGCTGAACATCAGCTCACCCTTGCGACCAGTGCTAACGTCATCCTCCCTCCAGATACAAGAGAGCTCCCACTCCTGCCCACACACGCACCCATTGCTGGGCTGATTCCCCCCCCATGCCTTCTGTGCTAATTCCAGCTCTTGCTGGAAATGGGTCACCTCCCAGTTCACTTTCCTCTGCAGAATGCAACTGAGCTATTTTGTTTCCCTTCTCAGTTGGACGCTAACAACTAAAATAACCTCATAAAAATAGACCATCGGGGTGCTGAAACAGATGAGTAAATGAGAATGGGAAATGAAGGCTGCTGCAAGTTTGCTCGAGCCTCGTTCTCCACGATCCATTGCTGCTCAGAGTCAGGCCAACAAAGCACCTGGCTCAGTGGCCAGCCCCAGCTATGAGAGCAGGTGAAAGGCAGCAGAGAAGCACGCCTGCAGCCATCCCTTCCCCACTCAGAGGGGCATTTTGGAGAGGTGCTTTGAGGAGAGCAGCTCTGGTAGCTGCTCACAGCAGTGCCCTGGGGGAAGAAAAGGTGAATGCAATGAAACACGTGGAACCGAAATCCCAGGAGCTGAGAACAAAAGATCCAATTTTGTTCCTGAGTTTTCACGCCTGGGTGTTGGAAAGATGAGCTGAATTGTGTGCTAAACAGGCTTTCTTGGAGCCACTTTCAGGAATCCAGCAGGACAGATCACTTCAACACCCTTCAATAGGGGAAAACTGCAACGAAGGTGAGCTCAGGTATTACATGAATGAGAACAGGACTGAACTGGTTACCCCAGCAGGCTCGGAGGACACGTTCAGCCAGCAGAGTTGGTTCAGCTGCTCACAGCTATTTCGGGTCCATGGAGAAAGACAAAGGATGAAGTTATGCCTCACCTACTAGATTTCTGGTTTAAGGTTGTATTTCCTCCTGTGTTTCAGTTGGTCTCTGGCTAGGCCAACAATACCATTTAAGGTTGAAAAGTTACAATTTACATAACAAAATTATGCCTTAGTCAGAAGTTTTACTGCCAGAATAATTGCCTCATTTGAATTCAGCATTCAGTTCATTGCACCGTTCTAATGGATCCAGACTTAAAGGAAACCTTCCTTTATTAGCTTCAGACAGCTACAAAGGGAAGGCTGCTAACTCCATCTGCACAGCACTGCCACCTCCCTCCAAGCTTTCAGGCTACGAGGAAGAGAACTTCTATTCCTTAAGAGCTTTTAGTAGCAAACCTTACCTGAAAGCGTTGCTTGGAGAGAAGTGAACCCTCACCCCCAGTACTTCCACACTCCACCACGAGCATTCAAAATCCATCCTTCTCCAACAAGAAGGACGTCTCCCTCACGCATCAGCAGCACATTTCATTCCCAGCTCCAAGAATCAGAGCAAGGACTTCCAGCAGAAAATTCTGAATACAAACCCAGTTTTCTCCCCCCCACAGTCCACCCTATTTCTGCAACGTTCCAGCACTGGCAAGCAGAGCAGGTTAAGTTTTTAACTATTAAAAAACACCAAAAAGAATTGTGAAGTCACAGACAATTCCCCATCACGCATAACTTCAGAATAATTCTGTTTGTTTTCCCCTACTCTGGAAGCTTTCTAATTCTATCTTTAGAGACAGTGATTCTTCAGAGCTTCAAGGAATAAACGTAGAAGGTTTTCAATCCCAAATGTGTGGTTCTGAATTGCTGATAAGAGATAATTCTGCCAAGAACCATCAGCACTGAAACAACTGGCAGTGCTGCCTTTATGCTGTTATTCCACCCTCAAGCCAATGAAGTGAGAGGGCCAGGTTGTTATTTGTTTTAATTTCTAATCAGCCATGTCTCAGGCGTACAAGAACAGGACACTTACAGCTCTGGAATGGCACTGCTGTTCTTGCAAGTTTCAGCACAGCTCACTGTCACTACACTTGGCTCCTAGGCTGGACTGGTGCAGAAATGCAAGCCTTCATACCTGCACACCCCTCCCCTCTCTCTGTGGAAGATCCATCAGCTACCACACCAAGCTGACCAGAATCTTTCTGCATTTACACATCTTCTAAATACAGAGGCCTAAAAAACAAAGTATTCCTTTTAATAGAAGCTGGAGGAAGAACTGCTACAAGAGGCTCCATTTTCACAACAGAAGGGACCTCGAGAGATCAAGTCCAACCCCCTGCTAAATCAGGCACCCTACAATAGGTCACACAGGTAGAGGGGTCCAGGCAGATCTTGACTACCTCCACAGAAGGAGACTCCTCCACCTCTTTGGGCAGCCTGCTCCAGCTCTCTGTCACCACGACCATAAAAGAATACCAGATGCCTTTAAAGGTCCCTCCAGACTCATGGAATGATTCGAGTTGATGTTCAACAAGACCAGAGTCAGCACCAACCCCAAGTCCTTTCTAGGGTCCACAGAGAGCCTGAACATCCCATCCTTGGTCAGGACTCCCACAGTGCCCTGAGGAGCACGAAGATTTACTCTGGCCAGCAAGAATAACGACAGCAACAAAACCAACAGTGCTCTCAAGCAGCACATTCACACTGTATGTTTTCTGGGCAAAGCACCAGAAGGTTTTATTGAAGTGAATATTTCAATCAAAACCCCAAAAGTTTCCTATGTAAACACTCACTCCAGTAGGCAACACTCCCTAGCACTGCTGTCTGCACGTGCAGCACCAACTGCAACTCTGAAAAAGCCCTGAGGACACACCAACCCCAGGAACTAGCCAGAAAAAACAAGGCAGCAGCAATGAGAAGCACAGCCTCTGACAGGGCGCATCACCTCCCCAGCATCCCAGCCCTCGTGTAAAACTTAGCTCCCCTGCAAAGGACACGGCCGATTACAAAGGAATGAGCACTGCATGCGAGTTTGACCATGGTCGAACGCTGGGTGTTCCTGGGAGTGCTGGGTGGGTCACCTGGGTGCTTCCAAACCCAGGGCAGGCAGAGCAGACACTGAGCTGCTTCAAAGGCACTCTGCAGATCCTGCCTGGGTGGGAAAGTCCCAGCTAACAGCCAAGGTGAACGATGCTCTGCTACTCAGTGGTGTGTGGCAAGCATCCAGGCCTGAGGAGAGGCGGGGTGGGAAGCACAGTGCTTCAGAGCAGGGGCTGGTCTGACTGCAGCAGCTGTGGAGGCATCTGGTTTCTAGAAAACCACTCCCTTGCAGCACTAACTTCAGACCGAAGCAACTGCTCCCAGTCTCTTTGTGTAGGTCGCTCTGGAAGTACTGCCTCCTATTTGTTTCCACGGAAACTCCAACAGCCACAAAGGACACAGTAACACTGTGTGGCAGAGCTGACTCTCAGCTGCACTGCAGTCACCACCATCGGCTCTGCAGTTTGGGCAGTGGTGAACGAGATCCTGCATGCTGCACTCGAAGTCTGCACGAGCAGAGGTGACCCACTGTCACCACCTCTGAAACACACACTGCTGTGGTGGAGGTTATTCCAGTCTGCCCCTCTGACAACAAAATCTAACAGATATTAGTGGAAAGGTTCAACCTCTACCGACATCCACGTGCAACACTGTGGGCCAATGTAAGAAAAATAGGACACATTACTTTGGGAACAGCCTTCATATAAAAGCTCTTACGAAATGACATACAATCAATTATTCACTGAGCCTCAGAAAACTCAGATCTAAGTTCCCTGCTTTCCAGTCACGCCACGGATGACACAAAGAGGGAAACTATCAACTGAAAGTCGTGGTATTCAGAGTTATCTGCTGCTCCAAAAGCGTTCAGCACAAAGATGATGGCAGAGCATCCCAGACAGACACTCCCTGATCTTACAGGAACAGCGATGCTTCCTTCTGGAAACGTTATCTTCCCTTAATGTTTATTCCCTCAATCATTAATTGCAACTGGACCGAGGTCATTTTTAATACAGTGAGTTAAACCAACACTGATGCTATTCAGTCCTCACTTCTGCACATAGAAAACGTGCACTCCTATAAGGCTGCAGGAATTAACCTTGGACTGCACTATCACAGAATTGCTCAGGTTGGAAAAGGCCTTCAAGACCATCATGTCCAACCACAGTTAAGAAACGCAGGAGTTCAAAAGGAAGGACAAGCAAAAGCAGAAGGTAAGCCACCAGTATGTTCTTGGGAACTCAAGCCTAAAGGACCTGGTTCGTGGAGCTGGCCACGCTATGGCACAGAGGATTTCACTGCAGACAGAGCAACTCAAGAGGCATTGTCCAGGAAACAAAAGGTGCTCCCATTATAACAAACATCCCAAGTAAAAGCAGAAGAAACTGCAACTGAACAAGTTCCTTCTTCAGGAAGGATCCAAGAAGCAGACACAGGTTTCAAGTCTTCAGGTCAGTATCACCTGGAAGGCAGTGCTGCAGGGGAGGGAGATCGTGGCACCTCCAGGCCTGGTGGGATCTCTCTGGGGTAAGAAAGTGCTTTGAAAGAAAAGAGGATTGCAAAGACATGGAGAAACAGGGAAAAGGAATAGTACAATATACCATATTCATTTTCAAATGAAGATTTTTCTTGATAAACGCAATGAATGTTTATTCACATGGTCTTCAGGAGGCACAAGGACACCTACTGGGTGAGACAGATTGACAAAGAATCGTTGTAAGGCACAAAGAAGCTGTCTTAGCAGCAGAGAGCCCCAGGTGATGAACAATGAAACACCAGCCTCAAAACCAAAGACATGCCTCAAGAATCAGCCTGGGGAACAACCTGTTTTTGTTACAAATGACCTCAACAACAAAGCTAAAGAAATAAAAGGCAGCGCCAACGTGGAAGAGGCAACAAAGCACGTGGTAACAGAAAGCAGGGGCAGAACTCTGAAGTACAGATGGTGATGCAGCAGAAGGATGAACACCAAGAAGCACAGTTTCAGGTAACAAACTGACATGTCCACGACACAGAGACAAATGAAGGCAGATCTGTGATACTGAAGAGTCCTCCTATAAGGTCTCCTTTGGAATTCAGCACACAGTTATTGCTGTGGCTCAGAGGAGATCCACCCAGGCTAAGAAGAGTCCCTGTTCAAGAAGCTCCTAGAATACATGGGGGCCATTCAGCACAGCCAGACACAGGCGAGGGGTTACAGCTGCAGTTTATACAGAACACAGCAAAAGAGATCAAACTTTCAGTAGTCCTTATGCAAAAAGCCTATCAACACCAGCTCAAATGAATATATATGCTGGCACAGAGGTTCCTCCTGGGGATGGAAATGTTCCTAATTGCACAGCTGAGCTGCCATCTTCAATACTGGCATCATCTATGGGAAGAGAGAAGACAGAAGTCCAGGCTAAAAACAATTACAAAGGGATTATGAGATACTCCTTGGGAAACCAAGGAGCTGGGCAACCAAGGGAGTCCTTTCCAGCCCTAAATTACTATGAGACTAACATAGCAAGTATGTGTTGCCTACATAACCACAGGGAACAAAGGTTAAAGTTGACTTCAAACCCACATGAATTTTGGAGATGAGAAAGCTGCCTCTCTTCCTCCAGACTGAGGAGGTTTACGAGTCTTGGTTTCAAAAGAGATATATGTTTTTGTTGCTTTTTTTTTATTTCAAGTAGCCTGAATTCAAACAAACTGGCATGTTCTTTCATTTGCATAAGGACAAGTCGTTCTGTTCAGCACTCCTATAACAAGACACAGTGAGAGGCGTTCACTTCATTGTCGCATAAGCACAAGTGTTGGAAATCAGTCGTGCGTTTCTTCTTAGTAGGAGACACAGGAGAAGGAGCAGTACAGAATTTCAGATTAAGCCAATCCAATTACCCCATAGTAAGACAAACCACAACAATGATCACCAGCGTTTCCACTTGCTGTAAGCTGACCTCGTATTTTAAAGCCTACTATGAGAAGCTATTCTCCAACAGACTTCAAAGCCACATTTCCAAATTCATTTACAGCTGTTTCTAAAAAGAAATTATAATAAAAGGTTTCTCCAAGAACAGTGCCATCTGCAGTTGTCGTTATCAAATAACGGCGTTGAAGAACGTCTCTGCCCTTTAGCCATTATGTTTCAGTTAGGAAAGCAAGGACTGAGACCAACTAAGCGGCACACGAGGCAGTAAGAAATCAGGGAGAAGGCCAAATGGGTGATAAATATTTAGCTATAAGCAGGCCAGCTGGGCTGCTCATACCGTTTGACTTGATGGAAGGTAGAAGATGCAGAATTCAGTGGTTCCCTGTGGAGGCCAGCTCTGCAGGAACTCTTCATCATAACTCCCCTTCCAGCTAAGGCACGCCGTCACAGCCAGTCCATCCTGGGTCACATGCAAGGCTCCCTCCTCAGCTCTCCTTGCCCTGCACAGAGCTTCACAGCGTCTCTTCCACCTAGAAACTGAACAAACATGAGAAAAGTAGCATCGTGTCTGAGTACAGCAGGGCACAGACTACCAGGACCCCTTCCCAAAAGAGGGTGAAGAGGGACAGAATATATACATACGTACAAATACACTACTATAATTAGCAATACTCTATGCATACAACGAACATATACACAGATACATTAATATTAAAAAAGAAAACCTTATCACAGTGAGCTGTGATGCTGCCAGAGCAGTTACGTTAGCTTTCTAATCACAACATGTCCTCTGTGAAACAGGACAAAATAAGCATGCCACCGCAAAGCTCCAAACCTTCTGAAGCTGCCCTGTCTTTGCATCACGTACAGATAAGGCAGCAGATTTCACCAGAACAAAGCTGTTCTGCAGTATCTCTTGCTTGCACTACGTCGCTGCCTTCTACTCCTTGTCCTTGGAGCCGACACCAGCAGTACTGCAGTGTGCTGTGACAGTGGAAGAACCACCACCAGCAAACTGGAACACGAAGTACGTGACGCAGCTAAGGTGCCCTGGAAAAGCTTGAAGATTCAAACCTGAGCTGCCAGAAGACTGCTTTCATGACTGTCAGCCTCCTCCTCTCTGAAGGACCACAGACAACAATGCCATCGAGAGAAAAAGAGAGAGCAGGTTGCTCTCTTTTCAGCTCTGAGATGAGCGTTTCTTGCCCAGTGAGGATGTGGCTGCCCCCTCCCTGGAGGCACTCAAGGCCAGGCTGGATGGGGCTGTGAGCTGCCTGCTCTAGACGAGGTGTCAGCACCCATAGCAGGGGCTTGGAACTGGATGAGCTTAAAGGTCCCTTCCAACCCAAACCATTCTGTGATGATTCTGTAACACCTGGGGACTACAGAACTGCACCCACCTTTGCACAGCTCACTTAATCAGCACCCAACCAACGTGGTTTACAACCCAGTGCTGACACTGAACGCTCCCAACCTGGGGAGCCCTCTTCAGCTCTGCAGCCACACTCAAAAAAGTGATCAGGGACGACTTTCTCAGCAGAAAGAAGCTGGTTTACACCCAGCTGGACTTATGTGTATTAAAGGAATTTCACAATCCCTCCAGTGATGGGGAATGAGAGGTTAATCGTTCGCCTACGTCTGAGTAAGCAGCAGCCTAAAATAATACATAAAATATTATACAAACACATTCCAGTCCTTCACGAAGAAGTCTCTGCTGAGCCCTACACAATGCAAAGAAACATGCTGATCTGAGAAGACAGAGGCATTGCACGGGCAGAGCTGGAGGATGAGAGCATGCCCTCTGCTCCGTGAGATCAGAAAGAAGTTAGAAGACATGACTAACAGCTGCAGAAATCACAGCTTTGTAGTTCAACACCGTCCTTGTTAAACTACGCAGAGCCCATAGCAAGGACCTACCTGCAGGAGTGAAATCCGAGCACAGAAATCAAACATTTGGGATGTTCTTAGAAAAGAACATTCCTAAACGCGTGCCTGGTACTCTATTTAAATCAGAAGTTAAGCAAAATCATTACTTTCCCAGGAAGCACCAGTAAGAGGCACTGAAATTCTGACTTTTATCCAAGCTTTTGTCTGGCTTCGCCTTCTGGCTTCACTGACACCAGCATTTCAGACTCAGCAGGAACTGTATCACAGAAACATTGTTATATCCACACCCAAATAAATGCAAACATACAGTTTTAAGAGTGCCAGTCACTTTTTCACCAGCTAAAACTCTCTCGATGTGCTCTTGGTTGAGAGCAGAGCATGTTTTGTCCCAGTCCTACTGCTTGGTACACCAAAATGAAGCAAGAGAAACTGAGAAGTGATAGAAAGGCACGTATATAAAGAAAAAAACCCACCTCGTTTATAGCAAAGAGCTTGAAAAGCAAAAACATGGTGCAAGTTCACCCCAGTTGGGGTAGCCACAACCCCAGCCCAAGCACATGCATCGTATCTGAGGATGCCATGCATTTAAAGGAAGGCCCAGCACCTTCCAGAGGAAGGCAAAAGCTGACAAAATACATACAGACAAGTTCACAGGGGCACAGTGCAGCGCAGATGAAAACACAGCTCCATACAAAGCATGCTTTTTTCCCTTCTCTAGCTGCTGGTCTATAGAAAAGAGCTGAAATAGACTATTAATGGCAGCAATCTACTGACAAATTCCTACTGTGTAAGTACTAAAAAGCTGTGCTTGTGAATAAAAAAGAAAGAAAAATAATCAGCATCCAAGCCAGCAGAGATACTTACTGCCTCTTAGCTACCACAGCATTTCTTAAGGAGGCTGATCCTTATCAGGAGGTGCTTCCCTTCTCTGCTTAGTTTTTCAGGGTTGGGTACAGCCTGAAAACCGAAGTACAGAGGCACAGAGAAACAGAACAGAAAGAGGAAAATAAGAAACGAATCTTGTTGCTCTCCTTTTCTGAATCCGCCCCCAAACATATGCCTTCATGCATCAGATGTGGGAAGGACTCAGATTTTGGCAGCAGGAAGCCTCACACTCTCTCAGCAGCGGACAGCAGATTGCTGAACGGTCCCACCAATCTCCCTATCTTACCAGCGTTTTCAAACTGCTCCTGCAGTATTAAATAGCACGGAATAAGGAGGAATTCATCTCTGCAGCAACGTACCACAGCTTTTGCTATTTAAAGGCACTGCAGCTTTACTGCAGGAGCAGTTTGTTTTCAGCAGCGGTAATTAATGAAATATTTCCAAGGATGGGCTCGCTCCTCGTGAGAATTTGCTTTCTAGGAAGCAGGCAGCGGCCTAAGGGCTGGCTCTGAGCAGAAACCCCACTGTTGCTAAGAGCAGAACAGCCTCTGCCAGCCTAAGCAGCCCACCTCCAGACAAGGACTGGCACTGGGACGCTCTCCAGCCACACAGCACCATGGCACGGGCTCAGCTGGGCAGGGACCAGCACGCTCAGGATGCAGAAGAAAGCGAAGGCAAGTCTCAAAAGAAACTCGGAAGAGTTAACACAGATACAGTCGTTAGAAGGGACCTAACCATTGCTGAGGCCTTATAATACAGAGCTTTGTTTGGTCTGCACCAAACAGTCAGCGACGTCCCCTGCATCCAAATGTTTCCACTTCTTCGTCCAGCATAGTGAGGATGTGGGATTCTGCAGGGTGGATTTAGTGTGTGCATCCTGCAAACTCTTCTTTGATCATAGCTTCTTTCTAACGTAGCCTCAACATTAGGGACTGAAACGCGTTGCCATGGCTATCACACCACGTATCTGCACCTAGTCAAACAGGGCAGCAACCAACTCCATGACAGAAATGAGTGTGCTTTGCAGCCCCCATTTCTGTTCCAGCAGCAGCTCCACTCTCATAAGCTTACTGAAACACTTCATTTCACTGACTGCTTCTCGCTCCAAGACAAAACACAAAGCAAGAAGTAGGAAAAAGACACCAAAGCCCAACCCTCCATGCATACCACACGGAGGGTGCCAACAGAGCAATGGAGGGTTGGTTTCAATGTGATTTTTCCCCAACCAAGGAGAAAAGCAGGGCAGTATCTACTTATAGCTACCTACATTAAGCATCCTAAAGAAACACTTCAAAAAATAATAAATTTGAAATCATGAGGTGGATCTTATTATTTAATAAAACAGCCTTAAGCAAAACAGTGATCTAGCTGCAGACATCCCTGCTCACTGCAGGGCAGCTGGACCTGAGGGACAGCTCAGTGGGGCACGGCGGTGAGAGGCTGGCAGCTGGACTACACGATGGTGCTCTTTTCAACACTAACAATTCCACACCTTCTGCAGCAGTCCTCTTTCTAATGAAGCACTACAAGGAGAGCCTGTCTTCCCTTCCAAAATCCTGGCAGTAAGAATGACCTAGCCGTCCCCGTTCCCCTCACAAAAGGGAGAGCTCAAAAGGGAAGAAGAAAATCTCTACTGTACCTTGCTGAGCCCGCGCTTTTGTGCTAGAAATGATCACAAAGCGTTTCACTTCTTCAACTATTCCTGAAAGGCTTCAGCTTTCTCACACAACTTGGTTAGGGATGTCATCTCTTGCTCAGCTGGGAAGAACCGGCTCACCAGATTCATTCCACTTGATCCAAGAGAGGAAAAAAAAAAAAGCAGTAAATCCGCTGCTCCCCAGTTCTGCTGCAGTGCTGATGACACAGACCACACATTACTTCACTCTCTACAAAGTGACCACCTCCTTTGGCACTCACTGTCACCACAGAACCCATGCTGTGCCCCGAATGATAAGCAGAGGGTAGCTGGGCAGCTGAACACTGCTGCCACAGCTGCTGTGCTCTCGGGTTACTAGGTATGGGTAAAGACACTGCCATCTATTGAGGGCCACGTGATCCATGAGCCACGGCTGAATTATTTAGCATATAAAACTGGATTTGTTTTGCCGTGCAGATTGTGAATTAATGAAAGCTCAGCTGAATGGCTACTTTCTTGGGGCGAAGGGAAGGAGAAAGCTTCCAGAAGCCTTCCTATTATAGAAGCAATAGAGCTGGGTCCAAAAATAGTAGGCAAGCACTCCGAGAGCTCTGGAGACGTCGTGCCCTGGTTTTATGAGGCTGAAGCCTCACTCGACTGCTCCTCTACACGCAGAGAATGCTGGAAGCGTCTGAAAGATGCAGAAGTGACATTAAATTGGGAGCTTTAAAACAAACACCAGAGAAAAAACTAGACAGTCTAGATGAAAGAGATCAACTTGAATACCAATAGGGAGCAACCTGCCCCACTTTAGGGACAGACAGATGAAACCAGAAAGAAGAATCCTATCTTCCCGCAAGAACACAGTGATAGTTTGCTAAAGAAGATCATGAGTACGAAAACAATGATGTTGCAGATTAAGACTGTCAACAGCAATTTCATCACTCTGCTTTGCTTTTGGATATTAGGGACCCTGGCTGGAGAGGTTCACTTGACTCATTTTGGCACGCGTTTGGTAGATGCGTTTTTGCTGCAACAGCTAATAAATAGCCAGCACATGGCCTGGCTGACAGTAATTATGCACTAGTTAGTCAGTAACGGTTTGTTAGTGATCCAGCAGAACAGCAGAACCCACTCTGATTCTTAATTTTAAGCCTCCTCTGTCTGTTCCGTGGCAGCACTTCCAATACAATGAGAATAAACTACTTTGCAATGCTCCTCTGACTACAAATGGAACCTTCAATCTCTGTACTCCAGCACGGGACTGGCTTTCTTATTGCAATATACTGGAATGGCAGCAGGAAACAAAGAAATCCTGCTCTTGACACTCTAAAATAAAGCATCCCTGCAACATGCACACAATGCATGTACTAAATGGAGTACTAAATGGCTTCTAAAGCCACTAGATAGGTAAACACAGCTCCTTCTTGCAACCTTTGTTAATAAGGAGAACACCACAGTAGGTGACCTGGTATTAATCACTGTATCTATCAGCTCTGATGTTTGCTGAACGTGGCTCCTCCTGCCTTGGACAAACCTTTGGGATGACAGCTGTGCCATGATGCAGAGTACCACAAAGGCTCTGAGCACAGCCCCAGCAGTTCAGCAGAGTACACTGCAATTGATTTTTGTTCCTTTCTAAAGAATCTCTCCCTTTAACCAAAGCAGATTTCTCCATCCTATATCCCTGCCAACTCTTTCCCAGCAAAATCCAGTCTTTAAAAAAAAAAAAGTGGTGGATTCATCCAGCCAACTCATTGGAGAGCTGTCAACTTACAGTATTCACTATTCATCTCAAAAGCATCCCAATTTTTCCAAGTGGTCTCCAAAACTCCATTCAGCAACTGGAAGCCCTGCTAGAGCAAGGGAAACAGCAGGTTAAAGGTAAGTGCTTACACAGAAGTGTTCTATAAGCAACTGCAACATTACTGTGCAGTGTTCCTGTACTTGAAAATGCCCTTTTTTTTGTAATACAGTCCTGAATCCTGTTCTCATACATGGGTATCCTTCAACAGCTTTGCACTTCAGTGTCATTTGATTTATCAGGAAGCCTTAAGATCCTTTCAGATCTGTTTGCTGCTGTGTAAGCCTGCTGATGCCCAAACTTCATACATTTATAGGGAACTACCTTTCATCTTGCCAGGATCACAAAAAAATGCTGAACTGTGAGATGCAAAGTTCCTGCGTCAGCAGCTTGCAAAAACATCCAGATTTAGGAAAGCAGTTTAAGTACACCCAACTCCAGGGCAGAGACACTCAATAGGAAGCTCAAACTATTTTACACCTCACATTCCATAGCTCAAGGCAGCATTAGCTCTATTGAGGACAGCAAACTTTCAGCAGAACAGATCTGTTAAAGAGTATTCAGAAACAACCCACCCACAAAAAGCCACACCACCACCTACACCCTCTCAACAAGCATTGGATTCACTCCTCTCCCATGGTATCTTGCTTAACAAAAAGAATTCAGGAAGAACAGGTTGCAATTTCAGACCAAAAAAAATAAACTACTCATTAATGTGAGGTTCTAACGTGGTCTACAGATGCGCTCATGAAAAGAAAATGCTGCTCTGATACATAACTTGGTTCAGGTGTGCAGCTAGCCATTGCTACAGAACATACCCTAAAACTCAGAGCATTAGCTTTACCAAAGCAGCCTGGTCCTACACAGTTCCCAGCTATCCAGCAACAAGGCATGCCACATCCAACTCTGAACTGACTGTCTGCATCCAAGTAACACGGCTCAGAGGGAAGGCAGCCTGGATTTCAAACAGAGAGGTGTAGCCCTGTTTTTATCAGTGAATCTCACGCCACTGTTGTCCAAAACTCTTCACTGTGCCCCACTCAAGGGGCCTCAACTCCATCCCAGCTGGCCAGTTGGAAAAGGCATGGGTTTAATTTCTCTTTTTGCAGCTTGCTCCTTGCACCTATTTGAACTGGGAACGATTTCATCTTCCCCCACATCAACAGGCTTTATCCAGAACAGGAGTTGTGAAGCAATGCCCCCAAGGTTATCCAGACCCACAAGCAGAAGGAATGCAGGGAGCAGCACATGGATGCAGGGCATGATCCTCATCGCTCAACTGCTTTGGGAGCACAAAACACAGAGCACAGTCACGGAGACAAAAAAAACCTCACAGAACCCAAAAGGACAGGCACACAACCAGTGACACATTAAGGCTACACGTGAAGACAGAAGGCAAGCAATAGCACGTGCTACACTGAAAGTATCTGCTTGTTTATCTTTTAAGAAAGTCTTAAAGGAAGAATATACATGGATCATCTGCTGAAATAACTCAGCTATGGATAAGCTTGTTTTTTTGGCAAGTAAATGGCAGTACAGACCAGCATTAAGCACAGTGCTTCTCTGTGACTGCTCCAAAAGGCTGCTGAAATATCCAAGCTAATTCTGAAACCTACCAAACCTGTGCATCTTTAAAGTGTAACAAAAAGAATATTTAAAGACTTTTGCCATTAATAACTCAGAGTTACTTGATGCAAAAAATACTTTCCCCGTTCTTCAGAGCCTTGCAGTCCATCTGCCTAGCAACACAATTAAATTTTGAGAAATTCCAAGTGTAGCACAAAATCTGCCATAATCCTTTTTTCAGAGAAAACAAAGGAAAAAAAAATAGCATCTGCATTTTGGTGTAGCTTGTGCACATTCAAATACCTTGTTAACTGTGAGGACGTGTGCTGCACATCTCCCATTTCTCATCCTCATCTTCAGCATTCACCAACACATACCTGCACTTTTAGGCTCGTTAATGTGAAGGCATCCTCATAAGCATGAACAACAGGGATAAGCATGATCCTATATAGCTCAGTGCTCCCCACTGCTCCCCCTCCAGCACAAACCATACTGTCCTTACTGGGCTTCCACCTCCTGGATGGGACATTAGAAATATGAATGAGGAAAGAAATCAGCAGGAAATCAAGCTGAAAATACAGCACCCAACACCATTTCTTTTTGTTTTTGCACAGAGGTGGTTTAAGTGCACCAGGCTTCAAGCTGGGGGCTGCTACTTTGCTGTGAAACCACTCAGCACGTTTTTAGGCTTCCCAGCAGAACCAATGGTGTGAACACACTGTACAAGAACACAACCTTGCAAATTAAACACACCAACTCCAGAGGTTCTGCTCATCACACTGCCTTTCATCAACACCCTGCTACCAAAACCCCTCCCTGCAAGCCAGCTGCAATCTGCTAGCCTGAGAACCAGATTACCAACGTAACAGTCAAGCTGTATCAGCTCCATCTCTCAGCATTTAACATCTCAGACTAATTTTCTGTGAGCCTGCAGGAAATAGTTTCAAACAAGAAAATAAGCTACAAGCTGTAGTTGGTTTTTTTTTTTTTTTTCCATTCTGAGCCATCTCTGCACTATTTCATAGCTCTGATAATTGTACCACTGACTAACCTCCAACTGGGAATAACTGTTTTTATCATCACTATTAAAAACAGTCCCTCACACTGTTAGGAATCTGGAAAGTCACTGTAGCTGCATCCCACCCTTCAGCCTCTCAAAACACTACAGAGCAATGAAAATATGTGCTGAAACCAGAGGATCCCCGTGCTGAACACCTCCTGTAATTTGGGGCTAATTACAACTGCTTCACAGAGAGAGCAGCCATGGAAATTTGATTACTGATTTCAGAGAGGCAAGTGACATGAGAGCTTACAAAAGCAGAGAACTTAAATTGTCTCATACAGGACTGAGAAAGTTGAGTTATCTTTTAGATATCAGTAAGGTGGGTGCTATCAAGCCTCACACGTTCACCTAACCTCGTAGCTGATGGTTGGTTTGGGTGTTGAAGCACAAGATCCATCTGCAGTTTTCATCTCCTGATCCTTAATTTTTACAGGTTAGGCAGCAGAGCGACTGACAGCTCCCAGAGAAGCTGTGAGATGACAACAAAAAAACAACAGCTGAAAGAATAGCAGATTTCAAAACCAGCTTTTAGTTATCTGAAGGTGCTGCTGCCAAGCAGACAGCAGAGGCCGTGCATCACACACAGACAGGAAAGTTCCCAGGGGTTCATTCCACAGACAATTACGGTGGATTAACCTATTAGGAAAAGTGAAATACTTCTGGTTTGGACTCAAGTTTCAGCAACCTGAAAGAAATTCACGGCCACTCGTACCCTGACGCGCAGGATCAGCACTCTGCTTTATCACACTGCCAGTCGTGGCTGCCCATAAACACACCCAACGAGGGGCCTCTCCCACTTTTTAATGCATCTTCTGTCATCGGTTCCCTCACAGAGATCAACGTCCCACTTCATACCCACTCAAATCACTGTCGATATTAAAGAGCAACATCAAACACCCCCCAACCTTTATACACCCCCTCACACAACCCCCCAAGGTGCTTTATGTTATACACTTCAGCCTCTCTGAGATGTCCCCGTCCAACATCTGCCAAACAGCAAAGCATCGCCGCAGAGCAGAGCAGCTTTCCAGGATCCCTGTGCTCAACACTGGGTGTGCCTACTTTTGTTTGGTATCAAGTTCACTCTGCTGGCTCCGTTACACGGATAGTTCAGCTTTTCCCCACCTCCAAAAACATCTGTTCTTTTTCTAAGTTCTCCAGACTTCCTTCCCCTTGACCATATCACAAAGCCTCTCTTTTTAGCAGGGCTGCCTTCTTGATAGCCCATCACCATTATCTTGCTGTTCTCATTGCCAAGCGATGCGGAACACTAAATCTTGCCGAGCTTCCAGCCCTTTCAGCTCGAGGCCAGGCACCAAAATTGAAGCATTCTGATTTAGAGTGTTGCTAAACCTCCTTCCCTGCCTCTTTCTTAAACACTCCACAGCTTCCTGTCCTGGGAGGCAACCAAGCTGCCGTAAGAAATGCCAGGTTCTGTTCAACATCCTCGATCCCTCTGACACTGAACACTGAAAACAATTAGGTTCCTTCCAAATCTTGCCCTGTAACAGCTTTTATTCCAGGAAGTGCTGAGATGAGTATAAATTACTTCAGCACGAAGGAGTTTGAGCTGGTCACTCGCTAAATCCTGCAGCAATTGAAGGGAACGTTCAGGCTTGGCACAAGCAGCCATCCGCTCCAGCACCCAGCACAATGTCACCCCTTCAATCCCCACTGCTCACTATTTCCCCCCCCTTTTTTAAGGGTGCACCAGCCGATGACTGGAAGTGGAAACGCTTCATTTACTGCACACACTTGTTAAACTGCTCACAGCGTGCAAAGAAAACACCGCATTGTGCTAAAGTCATTCAGCCTCCCTGTCCTCAGATATGAGCAATGGAACCGTGTCCAGGAAAGAGAAACTTGGAACAGCACGCAAATACTTCAGCCCTTCACTCCCAATATTCACACACCATGCTGAAGCCCACATTAGTGCCACACGGAGGGGTGTCCATGTTGAGAAGCTGTTGCACAGAACGAGTGGGAAAACGACCATTATCTGTCTTTGCCCCAGTACTGCACCCTTTTATTTGTAGCAGTTATTACTGTAAACTGCCTTTTTTTTTTTCTCCTCCAGACAATGGTTGTGTTATTATAGGTACCTTCATGCCGTGCCAAAGCACATACACACAGCAATTCAGAACAATCAGCCTTGTTTTCATGGGAGCAAAGGTTGCAGCCAAATGAAATGGGTGGAGATCACATTAAACAATCTTGGAATCTGCTAATAGGATATAGGAAAATGTGACCATAGTGCAGATGCAGAGTTCCCCTTCCACCTTCCAATATCAAGGATAAAATAAAAGCTTTGGAAAATCAATTAAGCTACTTGTTTATGCAAACTATGCAAGAAAAGGTAGTCTCGGTACAAAGTATGCTAATGAGAAGCTCTTTAAAATAACAAAACATTGACCTTTCAAAGGTCTGAAACCAACAAGCGAGTTCCCCCAGCCCAGAACACCACCTGCTGAAAAGAAACAGGATACCTGCTGGATATCTGCTTATCCCCTGTGAACAGAAGCTCACGGCGACGAATGCTCCTGCCTCAAAGACATCATCATCATCACATCCTCCTCTGCCTGACAGGGGAATTTTCATAGTGAAACACCTTGCTTGGTCAGCCGTAACCCGCACTCCCCTTGTTGGCTTTTGAGATGTGCATTAGTCAGCTTTCTCCTTCACAAATCTGATGGTGCCTCCGCATGATCGTACACTGAAGTCATGTCCTTGAGCCCGTGACATCAGTCTGTTGCCATGGAAATGTACAGGGCAGTCCAAAATTCAGTATTATGGCATCACTGCAGGATCAGGCAGCAGATCAAGCCAACGCCCGAGAGCTGGTTAATGCAGCACAAACAGCTGAGACATTGCAATCTCAGTGCTACAGTCCAACTGCACTTCATCTTAATATTCTTCCCAAATAGGGCTTGAAGCCTCTTGTCAAGAAAGATGACCCAGGCTGTCATTAACGTCATGACAAACAGGCCAGCCGTGACGCATCGCTGAAGAAGGGCAATATGTTTCCAGCGATGGCCACAAAGGACATGGGAAGTTCAGCTCTCTGAATAGAAGCTACCATCTGTTCCTACAGCACCACCAGACCTGCCTGGAGAGCTCTTTCACACACAAACGGGGGTGGCCCCCTTGGCACGCAGGTCAGGTGCTAGTTTACACATAGCTTTTCTGGAAATAATAGAGTGCAATGTCACACCACTGTCACCCTTGTGGAAAAAAAGGTGTTACATAAGAGGTGGATCTTCCAATTGAGCTTTGGCTGCAAACCAAAGATCAGTCCATCATTAACCCAACCTATAACAGAGTAGTTTATTAGTGAAAAAAGGGTGGTACCTTCCAACAGTTGTTATTCCGTGTAGTGTTAGACATTACAGTTCTGTGGGTTCCTCGCACACTCACGAGAATCACATTTCTGAAGAGCAAAAGGGAAGGAAAAAGGAAATTAGTGACAAGTTAATGACCAGCCAGCCCTTGAAACCAGTTAAGATCCACCAGTTTAACACAGAAAGCCAGCCAAGGAACACTGCTCATCTGCAAAGGGTACACAGGAAGCATCAGTACAACGCAGACAGGCGAAGAACCACCAGTTAGAGGGAGCCCTCTGTGCTGAGTGAGCACACACACACCCCAAAGAGAGCCCAGCTACTGTCAGAGGCAGCTGCCTTCCCACCAGGGTAAGTCCCACTGGGAAAAAGCTGCTTCAGCACTGCAGGGCCAGCAAAGTGGAATTACAAAGCACGAAGCAGCAACTCCAGACCCCGTCCTTTATCTGCTCCTCCATCTGCATCGAGCACAGGCACTAGGGGTCTTGCTGCTGACTTCCCCAACACCCAAACCCACAACCTCACAGCCCGACTGCTGCTGCGTACTCGGCCTCCGTGTAAACACGGCCACTCCCTGTGCACTCAACCAGTTCCAGTTCACCTCCTTCCGCTTTCTCTTACGAGTCCACACGACTTCTATAACTCACTCCACGCTTCCTCCTGCAGAGCTGACCTCCATCCTTCCCATAACCCCAGACGCACCCACGGTTTCTTCACAGTGCCATTATGGAGCTGTAGGCACAAGGAACGCTGGATGTTCTCAGCGTCGACATTACCCTCACCTGCTCCTAACCCCCCCGCCCAGGTCCCTGGCTGTAATTACCCCATACCACGTTATCTAACACCAAACACAAGCCTCAGGGCTGGGAACCATCATTTATTTGCCTCTGCAATGCCACACACCCCAGTGGTGTTGTATAAATAAATTCCACAACCTGTTTGAGCGTGAGTCTGATCTTGATTCAGGCCTGAATTATACCAGTCTCTGAACGTACAAACACCTCCGCTCACTCCCTGCTCGCTTCAGCAATATCAGCTTACGCAATCAGCCACCAAGCATCACGACAGCTAATTGCTGCTGTGCACCACGACTGCAAGAGGGAAAAAAAACAACACAACATTTAAATCCCTTCGCTTTTAAATACAAATTGCAAATTACCAGGCTGCTGACATTCAGGAGTATCCACGCTGACAGGTGCCACGTGCCAATGCCACCAAAGCACCCAGACCTGCCCCAGCCCTCAGACACCCAACATGTTACCCAAATCCAAAGCTGCAGCACTGCGGGAGCTCAAGTTCTCAAGGCAACCTGAAGCGAAGCAGATTTCAGACCAAAATAAAGCCAGTAGGCTTCATCTCCATGGAGCTCCTGCAACACAGCACGGGCTGAGCAAATTACTTAGGGGAGAGGCCCTTCTCATCGACAACGCAGGAATTTAAAGTCAGACAGCATTTTCTCTTTCCTAGGTAGAGAACTGATGCTATCCAGCCCAGAAAAATCAACCTAGCTTCTGCAACAAGGAAAACCTGCTTGCATGTACACGGCAACAGAAACCTACACGACTGTGGACTGAAGCCTGCTAACAGCCCCATGCACCCAGCCCAGCTGATGGGCACCAAACGCAAAGACCTGTGGACACTCGGCATCCCTTCCCAATCCCACACACACTGGCAGAAGCAAGCCCACACGGCTTCAAGCTGCTCAGCAGAAGGGGAACCACACCTCCGAGGCAAACACACAAAGGGAAGGAAATGCTGAGGGCACAGTTCAGCCATCGATGGGTAAATAAAAGCCAGGGAAGATCCGAGGCTGGATGGCTGCCAGAGGAAGGTTGGTTAACGAGCTTCATGACACTGAGTGTCTTGATGGGTGGACAACTCCACCATCCCAAACGGCCACAGAAGCCTTAGCAGCTCGCACAGACCCAAGAGCAATTCCCAAACACCAAGTGCAGTGCTGGCAAGTCAGACAGAGCATTTGGGGAGGCAGGGCCTGCACAAGGATCACGTGGCCAGCAGCTTTCTGAAGCGGCCGTGGCCAAGAACAAGCCGGGTCAGGTAGCCCTGCTTCTAGGGTACGTATCAGGCTTCAATCTTGTTTTTCCTTCAGATAATGCCCAACCCAGCCTGCCAGCCTCCAGTCCCTGTAATATCTGTGGACAAAAGCAAAGGCAGAGCAGCACTGAGCTACAGATTTCCAAAGGAGTCTGTTATTTTTTCACGTAACCGCCTCCTTAAAAAAGGTGATGCAGTTCTTCTCATTAAGAGACCCATATTGTTCTTATCAAAGCATGGATGCACTCCAGTGCAATCTGCACACAGCACTTTGCAAAGCACGTGTGGGTCTCTTTCCCTCTGAAAGCTGCTCAATAAATGCAAGAGCTGACCAAGGGGCCTCACACTCTTTAATCCTTTGAAACCCACCATCCCTTCACCTTCAGCTATTCCAAGAGCTTAATGCTGCAGCTGGATCCACACAGCATTACTTTATGTGATGAACCCAGCAGCCACATTGCAACCAACGCAACCAAGCCCAAACTTCAGAAGTAATCTATCAGCATAAAAAAAGCACGCTACATTTTCTTTCCCAAGACACTTCACTCGTCATCAAATATCTGTCTTAGTGCGTTACCATCCTCCCATCACCCTGACTTGAGTTACCATGCTTACAGCAAGCAGCAGCTGGAGCCAAGAGCACTGCCTCGAGTCCAAGCACAGCTTGCAAGAACAGACCCCCTTTGGGGCAGTGACAGTTGAGTTCAATTTAATTAAAAAACAAACTACATTTCCATTCGAGTCAAAGTCGGAGACAAAGAATTGTACACAGCACAGACTGCACAGTCAGCTGTCTCTATAGGAGCAGATCAGATTTAACAGTTCTGTGGCAGTCCAAAAAGAAAACGTTAGTTCAGACAGGAGTTTCAAGCACTGACCAGTCCTACGCTATGCAAGAAAAAACAGGCACTTCTCTGGTGTCTCACGGCCGTAAGCTGCAAATTTCAGAACCACCACCTTCCCAAATCATCAGCTCCAGGAAGGCATTTCATCAGGACTCAAACCAGTGCACAAATGCACTCATATCTCATTTCAGAGGATGTCGAGGAGTCCCCTCTGAAGCTCTGTCCACTAAATCTCCTCTGCATCACAAGGGCTGCATCGAGGGCCGCTTCTCCCTCTGCTGGGGAACAGAACCAACATGGTTCAGGTACAGACTGTTCCCCAGGCCCACTCACACCGCAGGGCTCCTGCTCTGTGGCAGCAGATTGCTTTCAGAGCCTGGCTCCAGCTGTTCGATTCCGCAGTTCAGGACCTAATGCAGACAAACTCATTAATGCATCTACGGAGAGCAAACAGAAACTAAATGCTAACTGGGACCTTCTGGGACGCATAATGTTACTGCCATGCATCTTCACCTGGCAAAGCTCCATGAGAAACCTCACCTGAAGCTGCCAGGCAAAGAACACAGTATTTCAGGGTATCTTTGCTACATACCACTGCAGACACACCTCTAGCACACACAGAGCCCAGCGATGCATCAGAAAACGTTGCCCTGGCTAATATTCACGCAATTCAATTACAGTTTCACTCCAGGGAAAAAGGAAAGAGCACTTAAGTTTTGTTTAGATTGAAGTACTGCTAGCCACGCCACTTATCTGCTGTCAGAACAGACTGCAGGGCTGCTTCGGTGGTAATTCAGTAACTGCAATTGTAAGGCATGCAATTAGGCCCATCTCCTCCCCTCTTCTCACCCCCAAAAAGAAGCAGCAGCACAGCCCTTATCACACCTCCCTTTAGCTCTGCTACCCTCACCACTTAAAATACCTACGAAGCAAAGGAGAGCTGTCACAAGCTGCTAACAAGCCTGGCTTGGCCTGGCTGGCAGACCAAAGAAGGCATTCTGAGCATCTCCCCAGAAAGAAGCCCCTGCTTTACTTAATGGGACGCGTTCTCAGGCACCCACACACATTCATACATTAAGGTTAACACGCCTGGGTTGGGTTGCTCCAGAAAAAGCACCAGGAAAAGGAAAAAGCGTTGCTGCTCCTGCTAATTTTAACTGAAAGCCTCTCTCGCTAACCCTCCTGGGAGCTGAATGTGACACAGGTTGGCACTCCACAGCTTCGCTGACTCCACCCTGGACCTGGTGCTGATGGGCTGACAGTTGGGCTAGGTGATCTCAGCACAATGATTCCATGGCTCTACATTGTGTTGGCTCATTTCACCTAAACAACCTGCACCCCAGCTTCCCTTACCGAGCTGCACATTGCTGGCTAGGTGGCACACACTGCTCCTTCGATAACCAGGTGGAATGGTAGAAGCAAAAGGCCTCAGACACCCCAAAGCCAAACTGCAACCCACAGCCACAATCAAGTCCTTCCAAGCTTTTTTTATTAATATACAGACCTTTCCTCCAGGGTCACAGCTACTGAACCAAGAAAGGTGGAAGGAAAACCTTTCAGGGGAGGAACAGTACCTAAAAATCATGCAGAGACATTTGTCACAAAGGAATGTCTGCTACTCGTGTTTATCTCAGAGTCCATAGCTGCCGTATGACTGGACACCTTTTAGCAATCACGTAAGCTCTTAAAGCACAACAAAGCAACCATTAGGAGAACTGGTTTAGTCTCCTGTCGCTGACATCTCATGCACCATCAGCACAGGAACCAGCTCACCCCTCCAAACACTCCACACTCCCATTCACAAGACCACAGCGCTGTATTAAAAACGAACTCCCCCCACGTTTCAATCACAGACTCATTAACATTGAGAAGGACCTCTAAGCTCACCGAGTTCACTGCTATTGGTAATCCTTCAGAAGCAAGCGTTCCAAGAGCAGCAGCAGAGGAACACCCAGGCCTGCTGCTCAGGGCACGAGCTCACAAAGCCAAATCACAGGACAGGTTGGAACGGACCTTTAAGATCACCCAGTCTCAACCCCACTGCTGTAGGCAGGGACACCTCCCTTAGTCCAGGTTGCTCAAAGTCCCATCCAGCCTGGCCTTGACCACCTTCAGGGAGGGGGTATTCACAACCTTGTAGGGCAGTGCTGAACGTCCCAGGCAAAGCAATGAGAGCAAGAGCTGCCCAGCACTAGCACAGCAGGAAAGAGCTGCTGGAGAGGACAAGGAGAAGCCCTGCACATGGTTAGCAAAACACAAATCACACCAAGAGCACAGTCCCAGTGCCAGAGCAGATGCTTCACCAAGGAAAGTGTTTTTACATTTCACAATAAAGGCTTAGGTGAGGCAAAGTTCAGAACAAAGACCTCAATTAAGAGCTTTGCAAATCAAATAGGAACCGGGCTGCCTTGTAGAGCAGCACGTGAGCCAGGGAACGAACATCCAGCTCACTGCTAGCAACTATCGCTTCATCCATCCCAAGTCTTCTTCCAACCCAGTATCCGAACTGGTTTTAAAACAGAACCTCCAGTCCTACAGAAAGACTTACAAGCAGGACCTGATGCTTTCTGCCAGCTCGAGACAGATCAGAGCCCAGCGATACAACCCTGACCGTCCCAAAGGAACCCCTTCAGCAGCCTCGTACTAACAGAGGGCATTCAGTAACCCTGAGCAAGGATGACTTGACACCCAACTCTTCAGAGCTTAACAACTCACACAACGAGAACAGCTTTCCACAGAATTCACCACACTCGATGCGCTCCAGTTTCCCCAGGGTTACTTTTAGAAACCCACCTACACCTAAAACACGTCAGCTGCTCTTCACGCCGTGCAACAGAATGACTGAAACCTCGTTTTTAAACCTATTGTTTCAGCGTGCACTTGAAGAGAGTTTAATTTAAACGCTCAAATGATAGAAGGAACTGTGTCAGCTCCCAGGCTGAAAGATACTGGGAATGGCAGCGAGCTGCTGTGATGTGCACAAGTCATTGGGAGGAGGAAGAAGATGTTACTGAAGCTTACTAAAGTCCAGCTGGTAAAATACCAGAAGCATAAAGTGAGCTAGAAGTAGCTAGCAGTTGCTAGGGATGCTTAAAATTAATAAAATCCAAAGTTATTCCCAAAGTTCACACTCAGCAATTAGCACAGCAATGAGCAGGCCCCAAAGAAGTGAAGTTAGCCTCACTCCTGTTTTTCTGACAGATGGAATTAGCTGCGTGCAAAGTTATTTTTGCAATTGGCAATTAAACATATCCTAAATATCAATTCTGCAAGTACAGCGTGCAATAATGCATACACGGTACCAGAAATATTAAAGAAACACAATCTGAGCACTTATTTTCCATCATTCTAGACATAAAACTAAGGGGACCAGGGTGGGATTTCTATTTAAGACCTCATTTTTCAGATCAGCTGACTGGCTGCACATAATTTCACTGAAACGAGCTCTCTCCATAGAGTACATCTGCATTAGCAGTCCAAACAGTTTTCCCCAAAGAAAAAAGTCTGCTTTGTTTAAAAAGACATCCCCTTGACGTGCTAAGTGACAGAACCAAAGTCAAAAGGTATCTGAACTCCGTGTTCAAACAACGTGCTCACTCTGGAAAGTCTCCACGTTCTGCCCATTGCTCCTCCAAAAGCTAGCTTATAGACTTACCTGTCTTCCATTGCATATCATACACTGTAATGGAAAATCTGGATTTGTGCATTCTTACTGGTTTCTCACTTACTTCATGCTAAAAAAAACACAGTCTCCTCCTAAGCCTGTTCCCGAGCTCCCCGCAGCAGGGTGTTGAAGGATGGCTGAACCCCAAGTGCCCTTGACCAAGATACTCAACCTGTGTCCCACATCCTGAATTTAGTTTCTCTATGCACAAAAGTACAGCTGCCCCAGTACAGCAAGTTTCTCTCAAAGACACCGAAAGACCCAGCAGCTTCCCTCCGTGGTTCCACAGGGAGCAGGACTGCAAGCACATCCAGCCCAGGGGGCAACAGCCAAGGGATACCCAGCCTCACACTGCCAGCACAAGGAGATACATAGCCAAAAAGCACAGGGAGGTCAACCAAAACCAACCCTATGCAACCAAGATGCAATGGGAAGCTTCTCATTTTGCAGCAGAGGCATCAGCTTCCAAAGAAAGTGAGAACAAGCCGCAACCTTGATGCATTAATGCTGCTCTGCAGCTCCAGAAAAGGCATCCAGAACCCGTGTGCTGCTAGAAGCAAGCCAAAGCTCTGCATGTTCAGAGGAATACAGGGAAGAGAAAGGATAAGTCCAAATTGATGTCATTTGCAAGGCAAATATGCGACACACTGGACTGCATGCTACTAACCAACACTGAGTAACACTGAAAGTGGAGGCTCTGAAAGCAGCAGGAAGCTCTGCCTGAAACAAAGCGAAAATGCTCTCACAAAAATAATTCTGTGGCCAAATGCAATGCTGAGCTCAAACAACACCTAGCGTGGTGGGGTTCTTCCCCCTTCCTCCTCAAGTAGGGAGACATTTATCTCAAGGCTATCAAAAGAAAGCACTTTCAAAGTGAGGAAAGCTGCAGAAAAGAAAGCCCTGCCTGGCACAAACAGATAATATTTGAGAAATAAAGAGATCCTCCAAGTTAAAGGAAGGAAGAAAACAGTTCTGAATAATTTACTTCGTATAGCCTAGTTCCTGCCAAAACAGCTCTATAAATCCCATGGCAGTTCTGATAATCTCCATTCTTAGAACAAAAAAAAAAAAAAGCCAGGACTGAACATTAGCAGCATTAATTGTGCGATATGACCTGAATGATGCAAGAACAAGTAGTGAAATGAACCACAACATCTGCTGAATCTTTAATCACTACTTGTTTTGCTGCGAGGCAGAAGAACGCTGCATGCCAGCTTCCAAGCGCTGTAAAGAACAGCACTTTAAGGACAGCAAGATTTCAACTGGCAGAAATGCAGCTCTGTCCCACCTACATGCCATTACTTTGCTACGAACGGCAGACACAGCAGCACCTGAAGCAGGATTTCTTTTTAAAGACATCTGTAGAAGACCACGCTTCCTGCACCCCAAGGTAACAGCCAGCCATTCCTGAATAATTAAAGAAAGGACATTTCCTCCATTTACATCTCCCTGTGTATTTCTGCTCTCAGAACAGTATCAGGCAGCCGTGCAGCCGCCGGCAGCAGCTCTTCATGAGAGGCAGCTGAACCTCAGATGTGTAGGAAGGTGATCTATGTAAACATGTACTGCAAGAAGAGTTGCAATTGCAACACATCTAGGCATCCTTGAGCTATATTTAATCCATCTGCCTCCAATACCCATTGCACTGACACTGCAGAAACCCACATTTCTCTGCAGCTGCCCAAGGGCCACCACTGCAAGCTGCACAAGATCCCCAAAGGCAAAGCCAGTCCTGCTGTGCTTTCACTGCTTCTGAAGCCCAAAATAGCTTGTTTAAAACCAACCACCATGCCTACAGCGGCACATCTCTAGTGACAGTACAGGCATGAGACTGCAACAGCAGGATGAGCAAGTGATACAGCAAACACTCAGGAGGGGGCAAAAAAATAAGTGATTTGGGGGAATAAATACATACTAATTCCATAGCTACATCCAGGATTTGCATGATAAGCAGCTATGCAGACTGATTCACTGGGGGAGTGATTTTTTTTTTAAGGGCAAAAAAAAATATATTGCTTTCAATAAGTCTGTCACACTGACTTCAACAGAATCTAACTTTGATAAGTTATTAAAGTCAAAAAAGCTTAGAAAACAAGACCAGTAAAATATGGTACAAATAAGAACTGTGCAGCCACATTTACCAAAGCAACATTCCTGTGCCTCCCCCACTGCAGAGCTCACAGATCCAGGACGCTGGGGTCTAACCTGCAGCTTTCACTGAGACCTCCTTCCAAAGCTTAATAACACCCGATGTTCCTGACGGTACAATTGAGTCCAAATAATTCACAAGAGGAAAGAAAAAGAAAAGCAGCAGATTGCAATGAGAGATAGGCATGCTTCCAGGACGGCATGATCTTGATCAGCAACCTTCGGACCAGTCCTGTTTTCCTTACAGGCTTACATATAATGGGGGCAAGAAGAGCTGCCACCTCCACTGCACTGCTGAGAGAAGTGAAGAGATGAAAATCAGCAATAGCAATACCGAAACACACAGTATCCAAGGTTAATAAAGTAAGTGGTGTTTGAACACTGCACTGAACCACCTGCTTTCTTAAGTTACAGGGCGGTGAGAAGCTGAACTAACACGTTATGCTGAATGCGCTGATTCCTGGAACCTCAGGGCCGGTGAGCAGCCAGGTGGTATCTCACATCTACTACACCACGTTCAACTTCACAGCACGTCAATCAACCTCTGTACCCCAAACCACAGCCCTTCCTAGCATGGAAACTGCAGGCAGCTCTGCGTGCACAGCTCGCTGCCCAGTGCCGTGGTACGCACCTGCAGCACGAGCTGCCAGCTCTAAGGGACATGCAGAGGGGTTTTATACTCCTACAAGAACACCGCTGGCAGCTTAGAGCTTCACAAGTCACTCGTGCACGTTCACAATCCTTATCTGAACAGAGTGAAGGCTGTAACGAGCATTCAGCATGCAAAGCTGCTTCTTCAACCTCGGCTTGCGCTCCAATTAAATATGAAAGAAACACCTTAGTCATCCACAGCCTGCGAGGTGATCTTAAGACAGCGGTATCAAATCCCACAACTGTTCACACCTATTAAAATGGAACTTGGTCATTTGAAGGGGAGATTTTGATGAGCCCGATGCAATTAACAGACTCTGCCTTTGTTACCAGACTGCTCGTGATGAAGCACAGCCTCCTTGGCATTCCATCTCCCTCCCTCAAAGGCGCTGTGCTACACCAAATTTATGGACTTACCACGTAAAAGGAGAATTTGGGCAGGTTACCTTCAGAGCCACTCAATAAGGCTCTTTCAGTCCACGAAAGCCATAGAGGCACTCCCTTCCCCCTCCCCTCAGGACCCAACACACGGCATTCATAACACTCCCTTAGACATTTATTTAAACAGAATCAAAATACTGTTGAAAAAATAAAAATAACAGCTTTCCAGTGAAGATTTCAAGCGTAAAAAGCAGCTCCGGTGCAACTCGAGCGGGGCCGCGTTACGAATTCTTCAGCTCACTGAAGAACGAGCTGCTCCATTTAGGCAGATGTCATTCGTCCGCCTGTGCTGCTCAAATTGCTCTAAAGGAGAGCAGAAAGAGATGCGCTGAATTTTCTTCCCTCCGAGTGAGTCATTTTGCTACCACTGTGTTAAGCAGTAACAACATTAACAACCTACACGCACCTACGGGTTTAGACTTTGGACTCCCAAAACGGCTGCCTACCTCCACCAGCGGGGTTTTTCAGCTCTTCTCCGGGGGTGACAGACAATTACAGAGGCCAATTATGTAAAACCTTTCATCCGAGAAAACGTGGAGCGCTCCGCAAACATTCATTAAGCCTCGCACCTCCTCGAGCTCACCAGTTCAAAGCCAGCCCGCCTATCTCAAGCCACCAAAACTGGATCCCGAGAGCAGCATAACCGAGATAGCATGCAGCGCAGCAGGGCCAACCACTTGGCTATTTACCCAGCTCCACGGGCGGGTTCTACAGCCCGCGTGAGCCGTGCCTGAGCGCTCGGAGCCGGTTCTCTGCGAGCAGGCAGGCACACACTGAGCTCCAGCTGACGAAAGGCTTTTTCCTCCCCCCAACTGGAAGCCACACGGTCACCTTGGTTCGCTGGAGGAACCGAAAGCAGCGCTCGCTGCTCCAAGCGAGGCCACGGAGGAAGTAATTTTGAGAAGAAATCGCTTCCACCGTGCTTGTGCTTTGAAGCTCCGGTCCTTACACAACTCCCACGTGAACGCGCTATTAGAAGCAGCACCCACTCGACCCAGCCGTATTTTCGCTACGCTTACGGATACTGAGAAGCCGCGCTCCGGCATGCTGCGGGCCAGCCCGCTGAGGAAGCGGCAGGAGGCAGAGCCGCGGGGCCGGCCGGCCGCTCAGCAGGCCCCGCAGCCCCGCACGGACGGCACGGAGGTGCCGGGAAGGCCCCGAGCGAGCAGGCCCGCGGCCGGGACGCAGCCAACCGCCCCTCCACGGCCCCCGCAGCCGCCATGGCCGGCCGGGAGCGCGGGCGCTGCGTGCGGGGCCTGCTCCCCGCTCCCTGCTCCCCGCTCCCTGCTCCCCGCCCGCCCGCCGCGCCGCCAGAGGCCTACCCGGAGCGCGGCCGCCAGCGGAGCCAATCCCGGCGGCACGAAGCGCGGAGCCGCCAAGCTGGGCTCGGCGCGGCGCGGCGCGGCGCGGCCGGATCCCCCTTGAGCCGAGCGGCGGCGGCGGGAGGAGCCGTGGAGGCCGCGCCAATCCGCGGCCGGGGCGGGCCGGGCCGGGCCGGGCCTAGGCCCGCCGGGGAGGGACGCGGATCGCCGCCCCCGCGCCGTGCCAGGCACCGCCTCCGCCGCGCTGCGAGGGCCGGGAACGCGCGGAGGGGGCTCGGAGCCGCCCCGCTGGGCCCCGTGCTGCCTGCGGGAGCTCGGGGCGCTCGTGCTGAGTGCTGCGAGGTCGAGCGACGCTGAAAGCAGTGGGAGTGCCCGCTCAGATCGGGGAAAGACCCCAAAGATCCCAAATCCAACCCAACCCCCAGCACACGCACACCGAGCACGTCCCGCAGTGAGCGCCGCACCGTGTGCACCTCCTGCAAGGTGACCCCGCCGCTCCCTGGGCAGCCTGTGCCCAACTCCCACTGTGCTCTGTGGCGCTGATGAGTGGCTTTAGCGCACCCGCGGGCTGAAAACTAAACAGTCCTCCGCAGACAGCCAAAGTAATTCGTTTGGGAGGCTTTATAAGCTACCTGACCGCAGGGCGGGAGGGGGCTGCTGCCTGAGGAGGTGTCCTGGCCATGCAGGACGTAGGGACCATCACCAGCACAGTGCTGGCCGTTGCAGCTGCCTCGTTCCACTCCTGCTTCCTCCTGATATACATTGTCACTGTTTGCGTGGTTGCTAACCCTCGGCTGACAAAAACACCAGCTGTTTTTTTTTTTCTGCCGTGGATGTAGCCAGGCCGCAGTTGGTCACAGCATTATCACCCCAGCCATCATCGCCACTGCGCTGTCCTACACGGGAACCTCCGCCTGCTGGGAGAAAGGGATGGCAGCCAGAGAAATCCTGCCAAGCAAAGGCACTGAGAACGAGAGTGAAACGCAAAGGGAAGGCAGTGGGAGAAGGGGAATTAAGTGGTGTCACCAGATGGCTGTGTGAGCCTCAGCGTTCCCTGCGAGGAGCCGCCCCCTCCTCAGAAGATTGCAGCGGTTCGTGGCTACTTAGAGAGAAGCAGGGAACCATGCACGTCCCCACGGGGGACCGCAGATGATCAGGGTGAGCTCGGGATCGCATTCACGTGGCATCTCAGAAGGCTGAGGTGAATCTCCAGAAGCCCCTGGGCTCTTGGCTGTTCACAAGGATGGAGAGAGGATGAGGGAAAACGCTGCTGAAGTGTGCTCAAGGTCAAACAGCAAGTCGCTGAGAGGGCTGAAAACACGACCTGCAGTTCCTCACCTCTCCAGTGCTTTCTCTGCTGCACCGTAATAAAGTCCCACAACAGTGGGGTTTTGCTGCTGCTGACACAGTGGCTTCATTCTTCTGCAGACTGTTCTGTATTCTGATTCAGGCCCACAGTGATTTCTTTCCCCGCGTGGAAAAGCCTTGTCACTATCCCGCACAGCGTTTCAGCGCACGCACAGTACGATGCCAGCAGATGACTTACAGGGGAATGAAAAACGGCACGACAGACCCCACGGCTGTACAGACCCAAACTTCTGTTGTCAGCTGCTAAAGACAGTGAACTGCCATTTGCTGCTGAGTGACTTGGAACGATCAAATCAGGTTCAGCTCACCCCCACCCCGCGCATCCAGCGATGATACAAGCCAGGTTTTGCATGTTGTTTAGCTTACATCTGGCACTCACACCTTTCAGTAGCCTTGAACGTTGCAAAAACAACAGATAAAGAAAAGCAGTCCTATCTTATCAGAGGCCTGGAGAAGTTTAACTCGGAGCACGCAGGATTAACCAAGTCACCGTAGCTCTTTCTTTCTAGTTTCCATCGTCATTAGCGGTCACATTCTGCAGAGCTTTCCCACCCCGAACCTGGCTGTTCCTTATCTCCTTTGTTTTAGCGGTGAAACACTTTGCTCCAGCAGTTACACCCAACATTCTGCTGCGTGCTGAGAAATGAAGCCCAGGTTTTAACCCAGAATCAGAAATGACTGGTGTCTTGTCAGTGCTTGGGAGAAGGATACTCTTGTCAAATGAAAACGCAACGCTCCTGACCTAACTCCATTAGAATCCTACTTAATGCTGTGGAAGCATCAGCTAATAGCACCGCACTAGGCAGGTTCTTCATCTGCTTTTGCTAAAGGGGATCGTGTACGATTCACCCGCAGTAACCTCACGCCAAACAGCGCCTGGAGAGAACTCAAAGCGTGCTCAAACTGGGAGCTTAGAAATGTGCTACAACATCTGACTGTGAGGTATCAGGCTGCCAGAGCGCAACCTAACACCTCGAGTCGGGTACCTCGCCTTGCTATTTCTAACCCACACAGTGTCAGACAGCTCCCAGGGGGAAACTCCCACCTCCTGCGCAGAGTCCTGGCTGCAGGAAGCATCACAGAGAGGGCTGGCCCAGCGGAGTGAGGTTATCATTTTATTTTTAACACCATGGGCTGCAGGCACTGCGCTTGATGTGGCTGGTTGTGTATCATCGGGGCAGTAAACAGCCAGAAAAGGGAAGCTCTCCTTGTCCAGTGAGAGTCCCAACATGCATCTCCTTCTTCCTCCAAGGTGGGACTGTACACGTGCTCCCCTCCTTTTGCCTGAACTTTCACCAACAAATATATGCAGAAATTGCAATTACTCCTCTGTATTTAAAGACAAATTTCTCTCCATACTGCTCTTCAGCGATGGGCATTTTTGCAGGGGCAGGAAGAACTAACCTCACAAAACACAATATCCCACATGAAAGAATGAAAAGTGCAAAGAGACAGACTTCCACAGAGTGACTTCCCTGGTACGAAACGCATCTGAAAATAGCACTTCTATTGTCAAGCAACAGGGGAATTCAGATTGGTTCTCAAAGCTTCAGTGGCTTAAATGTAAGCATATTATCACAAAACCATCAGGACTGCATGAGAATGACACACTTAATCTCCTGAGCATGTATAATAGCGATACAAGACGAGCTTACGTATTCACATTCCCTCTTTATCTCTATTAAATGGTAAAATGTTTATTCTTCTTAACAAAGTAAAATCAGTAGCAATCCGAAATTTGGCTGGAAACAAAAAAATGACCGCGCTTCATCTCAAAGTGACGTTGAAATACTTCAAAATCGTGGCACTACTCAAATAGAAAAAGACCACTGCAGGGTCCTAGATATCCTCAGTGAAGGGTGGAATTGCAGCATGTTAAGGAAACCCATTCAGGCTGTAGCCTAGCCAGCTCAGATAACAACCTGTGAAGCTGCAGGCGCATTCTGAGCTTGCCAAGGACCTAAGTTACATTCTCACATTACCAGTCTGCGTGGAGCGTGCCCTGCTGGGCTATCACTGATGTTACTTGAGCTGGTGAGGTTAAGGCCCAGGTTGAAGTGTAGTCACATTGCCTAAACTCAGTATCCACAGACACTCAAGAAGAAATTAAGTGAGCAACAGCTCTGGTCTAGATGCTCCCCTGGTATGAAATAAGAAAAAAATTATTTTTGCTTGGAAAGGAGACGCTCCCAAATTACTTTTTTTTTTTTCCTAAAGCCAGTGGATCAGTACGGTTCAAATCGCCGGACTGTATCCTGATATCCTAGGGTATAATTCCTGAATGCTCTCAAATTGCACTGATCCAGGGGGAAAACGGCAGTAACAAAATGCAGCAGAGAGTCAGGACTACCCTGGACTCAGTGGGCAGGATCCACAAATACAAACGCCTGTAGCTGCTGTTTAACTGAATCTCTTTTATACCACTGGGGTACCTGAGAGCGTCAATAGTGGGCAGGGATGGTGGTGTGAGGATGGTTGGACTAGATGATCTTGTAGGTCCTTTCCAACCTAATGAATCTATCTATGAATCTATGAATAAACTCCAAACTGTTTATTATCATTTTACAGTAAACTTTATGCTCAGGATATTCAAAGTTCCCAAACCCTGGCAGCTCAACACCGTGTGGTGGCATTTCTCTGACAGCTGCATTCTGTGGCACACAGAGCCAGCAGCAAATGGTGCAAGACCCATCAGTGCCACAAGCAGCAGCTCTGCACCTAATCTGAGCAGTCTTTAACCCACTCACTGCTGTCTCCATTCACTGTAACCGCGTTTCAATAAAAATTTACTGATGTTTTACCATGAGATGCTGCTCGCAAGGTATGGCTGTCACCCAGCCCTGCCTGGCCGCACTCACACAGTGCCTGCATTTTTGCAGTGCCACCACGTGGCTGATCTCCTCCTCAACATTTCTGCGCTTTAATCCTGATAAACAAGCGCACAACAAGCCGTCTTGCAGATGAGCGGCACTGAACAGTCACACAAGCAATCCGGGACACTGCTCTTGGATTTATTCTCTTGCGTACCAGAGAATCAACACGAAAGATACGTTAACAGCCGACGAATATATTTAAGTTTCTTCGAAAAGCGAGGAGAACCTTGACGGCTGAAAAATCCTACGGTGTGTTCATACACTTCGTGCCCTCACAGGGCGAAGTTACCTCAGAAATCGCTCACGTTTGGGTGCCAGTGCTCCGATGTCACCTTCCTCCCGCTCACGGCGCCCTGAGGGAACGCCTGTGCTTCTCGCTCAGCACACACACGCCCCCAAACCGGCTCCCTGAGGCGGCCGTGTGTAGGCAGGCGTGTGCTGGAAGCCTGGCGTGGCTCCTCAGAGGGTCTGAGCGAGGTCCTGAGGGCACAGAGCCGTTCCCTGTCGGCTGAGATGGTGATGACAGGAGACACAAAACCCCGCGCTCCCTCACACAGCCGCCATCTTAGAGCGCCTCAGCTCCCAGAGGCCCCCCACCCCGCGCAGCTCGCCAGCCAATGAGCGGCAAGCGGAGGGTGGGACAACGCCCAGAACAGCCAATGAGCGTCAAGCGTGGCGATGACGCCCACCAATAAACAGCTGATCCCGCAAGCTAGGCTCTGTCCAAGAACCGTCCGTTAAGAGCGAACCAATGAGAGCCCGCGGATTGGACGGGCCTGGCCAATCAGCGGCGCCGGGTGAAATTTGAAAGCGTGTGGAGGCGGCAGCGCTGAGGGAAGCGGAGCGGCGGGGCCGGGCAGGTACGGCGGGGCCGGGCAGGTACGGCGGGGCCGGCGGTGGGCTCGGGAGGGGGAATTGAGGCAGCCTTCAGGCGAGGCGGTTTGCTGTGGTCCCTGAGGCCCCTTCCCCACAGCTGGGTCTGGAAGCTGGCCGCGTTCCGGCTTTAAGGTGATGTTGGCTGTAGGCACTGGGGCTGATGTAGGCAGTTTCCATACCGCTGCTTGCTTAATTCAGGATGTGGGAGCTCTGTCTCTGCTTACGTTGTGTTCTTAAAGCTTCACATGGTCGTTTCTGCAGGATTGCTTGCACAGGAGCAGGTTGCTTGCTGCTGATGCGTGGCAGAAGGACTGAGTAGGCCTGTGGTGCAACAGCTAGAGGAGTGCTTCCTTAGAGGTAATGCTTAACAAACCCTGAAACGCGTTATAACATTTACCACGGTACAAAGCAAATGAAGGCTTTGTAAGCTTGCCTGATAGCTCACTTGTTACCTTCCACAAGCTAAAAAACACACTTGCAGTCTGAGTAAGCCATTGTTGTGTTTATAGAGAGCACATGAGGAGCCTCAGACACTGGAAATTTGTCCTGTGAGTTGTCAGAGATATGAGGATTCCCTGTGTGCAATTGCAAATACCATTTATGACAGCTCAGGCAGAAGCTTCATCAAATCTGATGGTAGTTCAGAACACTTGGGTGGCATCCCCCCACTCTGCTCCCCTGTTCTTTGCCTGCTGGTTGCAGAGACCCAAGCCTAAGTGAAGCTACAGAATAATTAAAAAGATAAGAAGAGAATCTGCTGTCATTAACAAAGCCAGGTACTCATCCTTGGGGCAGATGGGCTCCTTGAATAGCTTGCTAGCTGTCACAGTTCTAAGAAGGGATCTAAGCTGAGCCTACAACAGGCAGTTAGCTTTTAGTTGAAAGGAATGTCAATTTCCTTAGCTTAAACTTCTTGACTGGACCTCTCAGTTCTTTAATGTTATCATCTTTACCACCACAATGTCTGCAGAGGATGGGTGTAGAGTCTTGATGGTAGCTGCTGCTTTTAGGAGTGATTTTCTTTCGGTGGGCACAAAAAACTGCTTGCTTTAGGAGGTTGGATAGTAAAGGTATACTTCCACTGTTTTCTGAAGGACTTTCTGTGACACTGTAGGAACTACTAACAAGATCAGCCCAAAGATGATTATTGGAGAAGCTCTGCGATTATCCTTCCTTAATTGCTTACCTGTAAATCAGGGTAAACATGATCTGTAAGCTATGGTAGACTCAGTTTGACAATCAGGCAATCATTAACTGGCATCTTCAATGAGTTTCTGGGAGTTGGAGCATAAAACGAAACCTGAACTGTAAGATGCTTGATATTAACAAGTGAGGTGGTACTGACATGCACCGACTCTTACATGGAAGACATCTGCTCTCTGACCTGAGTACTGTCAGCTGAGTTTTGCTTTTATTCTCATTTCTTCATGTAAACTGATTTCTGTCCCATACGTTGTCCCGTGTCTATCCCAAGCCCTTCCAAATGGCTGCACAAGCACTGTTGATGCTATGAAATTTAGTGTGTAGATGCTGCCATGAAGTTGAGCACAAGCAGCTGCCACTGCCAGCCCCAGAGCTCAGACACACTTTGTATTCTTTCTTAGCTTGTCTCTGAACCTCTTGTTGCTTTTTCTATCGTTTTACACAGTTCAAGAGTATGTTGTTACTTATTTCTTTACTCTTTCTGTTTAATTTGGTGTTCTCTTTTTCTTTGTTTTTTCCTCCTCTGACATCTAGGTTTCCAGGTTTGGCCTCTGGTGTTGTTTTTTAGCTTGATATATTCATAGTGAATAGTGAGGGCTTTTCTTGACTGGAAGAAATCCTGTACAATGGTGGTGAAGGCTGATTATTTCAGTCCTGCTCACTAACTATTTCTTTAGTTTGATCAAAGCTTGCTGTCTTGAAACTGAGAA